>CM032880.1:35657897-36080397 GCA_019176425.1 Megalops atlanticus | reverse complement strand
AAAGCTGTACGCACACACACTCTAATGTAGAATCACCCGGTGAAAGCTGGGAAGATTGAGGCTGCCCTACTTCTACATTTCTCAGCTCTGTATATGCTTTAACAGTGTCAGCTCTAATTGTGCAAATGAGATGTTATACGTTTCTAGAAAAAGAAAAGGGATTTCACATGATCATTTTAGCATGTGAAAAACATGTGCATTTTTTTCCAACAGGCTGAAATTGCAAAGGCTTTGGCAGTCTTGAAGGGCAAAATTTCTCCCTCTGTCTTTAATGCCTACAGTCACACAGAAACATAATCAATAAATGCTGCCAAGATTGTTTGATGAATAAAACTAATCCATGAATGCAAAGTATACATTCCATGCTCCTGACATACAGTATTTGTATTTCAAAGGCATTAAAACATTCTGTTGAGTTGAGCAATAAAGTTAAAACCCCCAATACTTACTCACGTTGGTAAACAATGCTGTCATGCTACAACTATAAAACAATTCAAGGTTCATTTCTTGCATCACTGTGAAATTTCCCTGTAAGTAATGTCTGCCCATGTCCTCTGGTTGTGCTGAGAGAGCTCTGCTTGAAATAGCATCTGTAATTCACTGTTCCCGGTCAGCCCTACCGATGGCAAGTATTCAGGTGCTAGCATTAACCTGTAATGGACTGCAGCATACTGATTTTGAGGCAATATACATAAATTTTGTCATGTCAGTCCAGTAAACTGTGCTGTCTCCTTATATGTGTTTGTGGTCTCTTTGGGGAATGGAAACGTTACATGGATTTGTGCTGTCATACCCAGGAAACCCTGGCTTCAGTACATTGCTGTAGCAGCACTGTGTCACTACACTGTATGAATGGCTCTCTGTTTTGTAGTTTTTCCCTCCCACATGAAGCAACACTTGACTGCCTGATACCACCCGGAATGTGCCTGCTCTCTAGCAGTTTACATATATAAAAAATTAGGCTGGCATTATCTCATGTTTCAAGATAAATTTCATGGTCATGGGTGATGTCATTTTGTCTTTGACTTCTGAGCAGACTGTTGTTCCCAAGTCATGCAAACTGGCTGATACATTTTTGAACAGCAGTTGGCAAATATAAACTAATTTTTTGTTAATTAATAAAGCTTTTAAAGCAGCTCCAGGGGAGTTAACTGGAACCATATTATAATGGTGCTTTACGTTTGGCTATTTACAGACTCACGCAGGGAAGGGAGAGAAGGGAAGGCAGTGGATGGGCCAGCTGCCAAGCCCTGATAGTGCTTTTTATCTGTCTAATGTTACTCTGAAGACTTCTGAAGTTTCTGAGCACAAATCCACAGCCACACAGTGGAGCAGCCACCTCGTTACTTCATAAGTAAATGATTAAAACAAATTCCCAAACCAGAGACAGTGACATAGACTAATCACAACTGTCTGCTCACTTTAGCTGGTTTGAAGAAACTCTCTTCATTAAAACCTTATCACCAGGAGTACGTGGACTTCCACAGACTTCATTGAAGTCATTGTGGCGCATTAAGCGGCTGAATGAGTGAGAATGGAGAAGTTGGTGCAGAGGCTTTTGAAAGCATATTACATGCAGGTGGTCAACTGAGTCAGTATTGCAGGGTAGATAAAATGTACTTTTTTTTTTTTTTTTTTTTGCTGAAACCCTCGACAGAAGATGGGATTGCAGAGGACTAGTTACATTAAAAAACTTTCACTCTTTTCTGTTTTCGCCGCTTCTGAACTAAACTTCTAAATGAAAAAAGCTCTGATACAGTATCACCGAGGCCACACGCCAAAGCGTGCGTGTGTGTTCGTGTGTGAGAGAGAGAGAAAGAAAGAGAGAGAGAGAGAGAGAGAGAGAAAGAGAGCAAGCAGCGAAAGAGAGCATCTATAGACTGACTGTAGCTTCACTTTGATCAGAGGGCTGCTGTTTCCATACTGAAACTCTTAAGGTATCATAGTGTTACATTACTTGTGTTAATTTACATATTACTATTTATTAAACTTTTACCAGGTTAGTCTCATTAAGATTAAAAATCTCTTTTTCAAGAGAGACCAGGCTGAAAATAGCAGCACATGAAGTTTAAGACAGTGACACATTTACAGCATAAAACACAAAGCATCCCAGTTTAAAACAAAACATCCATGAGCTGTGATGCTCTGGAGAGGAGTTGTGCCACTTTAGGTCAGAAGTTTTACAGACTCCTGTCCCATTTTTCACCATGTTCTTAACCTTAACGTTAAACTTATTCAGAGAGACAAGCTCCTGTAATTTCATAACTTTTACTGCAACTCCAAATGGATTTGAAATGCAACTCCAACTAGAAGAGGCAGAGAACTGGAGTGCTTTTTTGCACAACTCTGTATGGCTCTTGGGTACAGTTAGAACTATACAGTTTTGTGAATGTAGACAATTGTTATTGTTCACCTTCCATACAGTGTGAGTACCCAGGTCTAGACATGGCCTTCTAAATGAAAATATACCAAAAACTTCATCTACACAGAGCTAAGGAAGGCCAGCCTACTCTCAGATAAATTGTAGTAGTGGGTGAGAGGTTTGGAGTTCTCAGCACCCCATGATATACGTGTCCAGCATATCTAACAACCTCCCAGGGGCACACATGTATAATATATTTCCATAGTCTAAAATGGGCAGCAAGAGACAAGCCTCCTTCTTGCCTCTAAAGAAAAATATGCCTTGTTTCAAATACAAAAACCGGGCCTTTTTTCACACCACCATCTATTAAAATTGAGGCATTTATCTATCAAGAAACCAAGGTACTTGTAAGTTGATACACTCTCTATTTGCTTGTCCTGTGTAGTGACTGTACTTGGAAAAGCCTGGGGTTCTTCCTTAGATTTTGTAAAAAAAATTCAGCTTTGTTTTATCAGCATTTCAAACAAGCTTCAGCTGACAGAGCTGAGCCAGAACAGTAGTAAAAGCAATTTCTTCTGATGCTTTATCCAGTGTAGGTGCACAACAATAAATAATTCTTGTCTGGATAAAAAAGCAAACTAACTTTTGCTACATTTTACTTGAATTTTACTCTAGTAATCAAGAGGAGTTCAAGAACAGAGCCCTGTGGCACCCCTTTCTGGATAGTTAACACATCAGACATCTTACCATCAGACTGTACATGCACTGAATTCTATTTGACAGGTAGCATATAAACCATGAGACTGCCTGATCAGTTAAACCTATATTTAATAGTCTTTGTAACATGATCTCATGATCGAGAGTGTCAAAAGTTTTTGCCAGGTCAATAAAAACACACACAGTGTTGCTTCCTGTCCATTGCATCAACTATATTACATTACATTATTGTCATTTAGCAGGTTCTTTTGTCCAGAATGCCTTACATACATACAGTGCCTTGAAAAAGTATTCAGCCCCCAATACTGTTTTCACAATTTATTGTCTCAGATTCAAAATTAGTATATATTAGTAGGTATTGTACATCATGACAAATCAAAAGAACCCTCCAAAACCTTTCAAAAATTTGGAGAAAATACTAAAATTTTTAAACTGAGATTTAAAAAGTATTCATACCCTTTGTAATTATAAGACTAACCTTGCTCAGGTGCAAGATATTGTGTTATAAACTTATCCAATTTGTTGATGGTCTCCACCTGCATAGGAAATTAGTGGATCACCTGTTATGAATTTCTTCATGAGCATAAATACCTTCCCTCTCTTTAAGGTCAAACAGTATAGTTGGATTTTCCATTGAACAAACCAGAATGAAGAGAAAAGAGCAAAACAAGTGAGGGATATAATTGTGGAGAAGCACAGATCAGGGGAAGGATACAAAAACATTTCACAGACACTGGACATACCTCGGAGCTCAGTGCAGTCCGTCATACAGAAATGTAAGAAATATGGAACTACAGCCACACTGCCTATGGCAGGCCTCCCCCCTAAACTTAGTCGCTGAACAAGACTTGCACTTGTCACAGAGGCTACTGTGATGCCAACTGTCGCTCTAACTGAGCTACAGAAGTCAGTGGCTGCAAAAATGATGTCCATGGGTCAACAATCTCCAAGCTATTGCACAAAAAGGGTCTTTGTTGAAGAGTGGCAAGAAAGAAGCCCTTGCTGAAAAAAGCACATGCATGCCCGTAAAGACTTTGCAAAACATCACCTGGAAGATACTACAAAGATGTGGCAGAAGGTCTTGTGGTCTGATGAGACTAAAGTGGAACTTTTTGGCTGAAACGCTAAGCGGTATGTGTGGTGTAAAGCTAACACTGCACATCAGCCTGGAAACACCATCCCCCTCTGCCAGAAAGTGTAAACTAGGGAGGAATTTTTTGTTTCAGCAGAACAACAACCCAAAGCACACTGCCAGAGCAACACTGGATTGGCTTAAAATGAAGAAAATTGACATCTTTGAGTGGCTCAGTCAGAGTCCTGACCTTACCCCATCAAACATCTGTGGAAAGGCCTCATAATTGTTGTCCACTGCCGCTCCCCAATTAACCCGTTTTTTTTTTTTTTTTTTTTTTTTTTTGCGAGGAATGGGTTAATATTGCTCCATCACGTTGTGCAGCATTAATAGAGACTGATGGCTGTAATAGCTGCAAAAGGTGGTTCAACCAAGTACTAAAGAAGGGGGATGAATACTCATTAACTGTTGACATTTCAGTTGTTTTTTTTATTCTTTAATTATAATTTTATTTCTTTTTTGGGCTGCACTGTTGCAGAGTTGAGTGATTCACAAATTTAAAAAATCAGTCTAGTCAAAATCTCAGGTTGTGGAAATCATTTGTGTGAAAAAAGGGTTGGGGGCTGAATACTTTTTCAAGGCACTGTAGGTTATGATTTTTATCCACATATACAACTGGGTATTTACTGAAGTAGCTGTGGGTTAAGTACCTTGCCCAAGGGTACAATAGCAGTGAGGGGAATCGAACCAGCAACCTTTTGGTTACAAGCCCAGCTCCTATGCCACAGTGCTGCCCACTATATCATTAACTAATTTTACTGCTCTTTCCTAAAACGAGGCAGAAAGTAAAATGTCATTCTCACTTAAAAACTCCTTCAACTGATTACACGGGAGGCTTTTCAGAACTTCTGCTAGAGCCGATAGCATGGAAATAGGCCTGTAGTTATTTAGATTAGAGGGATCACCGCCCTTTAACAGGGACAGAACAAAGGCTGACTTCCATGCACTAGGGATGACATTTAGTTGAAGGGTGAGATTAAAAAGAAGTTGCAATAGGTATGGATCCAAACTGTCAGGACCAGCAGCCTTTTTAGTATCAATACCTTTTAAAATTTTGCACACCTCAGAAACAGAAATGGTGGCAAAGACTGACCTTTTCTTACCAGTACACCGCTGCAGTGAAAGCCTGACTATCTGAGTTTACTGCAGTCTTAAACAGAGGAGCAGAGAAAACAAAATAATCATTAAAATAGTGCGAGAATTCAGTTCTATCAGAGACCATTGGTGTACGCATAGATTCCACACATCAATGCACATCATCATTAAAATTTGCATTCAGAAGTTTTCTTCATTTCCAAAACTTGAAAGGACTGTTCAGATTTTCAGTATTAGCTGATAAATAATACACTGAGCTACTTCTCTTACTATTTCTAAGAGCTACACGTTTAATACTGAAGAACCCAAACCTTAACCAATTAGAATTAGCTCTAGCAGTAGCCAACAATGCATAACCTTAGACAGTTCCTCTGAGAACCTGGGGTTATCCCTACCTTTAACTCTGTAATTCCTCAGTGGAACATGCTTATTTGTAACTCCCTTTGTGATTTAAAAAGGATTCAGGGGAAAAGGGCCTTTGTGCAGCTGGTGTAATCTGCGTCCCATTGCCTGTGTAGTAATGTTAATTGGTGTTGTTGCAGGGAGGCCTGAGTTTAGGAGATCATGGGGGAGAGGCACTGGAGCTCCACCCCCTGCAGAGCACGAGCAGAGAGCTGTGGGTAGAGAGCCGCAACATCCTTCTCTTTCTCTGTTTTTTTTATCTTACCCCTTCTCTTTTGCCTTTTCTCCTCTCCTTCCCCGCCTCTACTTCCTGCTTATTAATTTCCTGTGCAGGTCCCGGGTGACTTCCAGGGTGTGTACATAGTTTACATATCATCCATTTATACAGCAGGATGGTTTACCGATACAGTTCAGTTTAATTACCTAGCCCAGGGTTACCATAGCAGCATCCCAGCCAGAATTCAAACCTGCACCCTCACAGTTTTAAGATCCCTAATATTTAGGATTCACTGCCTACATGGCTGAAACTGTAGAATTGACTCCCTGGTCATTTGTATTCATTTCCTGCTTTATGGAGACAACATCTGAAAATGGCCTGACTTTGAATGTTGTTTGCTCCCTTTTTAATGGGTCTTAGCCATTTCTGATGCTGGCTGTATCTGGATGAGGCAGTGGAGTCATTAAGCCAGTAAGCTCTCACCAGCAGACACTTTTTAGCCAGCTTGATTTGTAGCGATCCTATTACTTCCTCAGTCTTAATCCTCACCCCTTGCACATGGCAGGGGAGATGGGCTGTTTGCTCCCAGATGGCTTTACAAACTGCATAAGGAATAAAGAAGACCAAGGCTGCAGTGGGAGTAGTATCTAACCCTCTGTTTCACTCCTGTGTGTCTTATACAAAAGCCATACAAATAACCCTCCCTCTCACCCTCTTTCTCTCATACATACACACACAAACACACAGATACACAAATACACAAAAGTAGATGGGGGAGGACTGAATTAGCCTGGCCGGTTGATATGACCGTGGAAAATCCAGCAGGTTATTTCTCTCACTGCTGTCCTGTATGCCGTAACCTGAGGTTTCATTTGAGCAGCACTGCATGACTATGACCAAAGCACTGACCCCTACCTGTTGGAATCTTCTTTGCAGCGATCAATATTTGAAACATGCTTCTAAGACCATGATCCCACCCGCTGCTCCTCTGTTCCTGTGTTCAAACACGCTGTGAAAAAAGTTGCAGGAGGTGCGAGACCAGTGCGCAGGTATCTACCTCATGGGCTGCAAGTAGGAACTTTGATTTATTACACTGACCACGGATAGCACTTCTTTCAGTCACATGCCAGTGCTCCTGCCACTAAAACTGTGAGAAAGCCCAGCATGGAGGAATTACCCCGCCGCAGTGGCGGTGCCAGCGTGTCGGCTTGGCAGGCAGCGGGTTGAAAAGAGCGATTGTTTGGGCGTTCTGTGTTCTCCTCTTTCTCCAGCTGCTGGCAGCGTGGATGGCGTCTGACGCTTTGCCATCCAGCAGAGAGAAAGAGGGCAGAAGGGGGAGACAGGATGTGTGAACTGCTGGTCTGCAGACATGGCGATGTTCCTGCTCTCAGCTTGGCTGGCTCTCGAAATTCAACTTGTAAAATGATATTATCGTTACAGCTTTCCTAAATAGGTACTAGCAAATTAATTGAGTGGCGAATTTGGATATTAAAACTGATGATGCCATCTTTTCTAACTTTAAGGAACTCAGTGTATGCCAATTTCTTTTTTCAAGTTATTTACATCAGCATCTTGCGGTCAGTGTATTTCTGAAGTATGAAGTTATGGCATGTATTATGGAAGAAAAATGAATAACTAACTGCTACCATTCTGGTGGCTATTTACACAAGGTTATCAAGCTTGATTTAATAAGTTTCTTTTGGGGGAAAAAGTAAAATAAAAGTTCCAAAAATTCCTAGTCTTGTACACACCTGTAAGTAAAAAATGCACCAAATATGTTATGGTACTGCAAATTAACATCATTTAACAGGTGCTTAAGTCTTTCAATATAGTGTGAAGAAAATGCTACATCCTGACAAAGGTGCCTTGCCAAGTGTACAGCATTTTGCCAGAATAAGTCAGACGTTGCTGGCTAGCTCCTGAACTATTTATAGCTTGTGACATAGAGCCAGACAGAAGAAATGTTATCTGTCTGAGACTGGCAGGGAGAGAGAGGCATGTTCTCTTTGTGTCCTCAAGGAACATTTTCTAAACGAGTCCAGGTTCCCACAGGTTTCCCCTGGTCAGGACACCAGTCTATTGCAGGGTCCTTACCCACAATCCATCACTTTAAGCCTTTGGTGAGACTGGATCGGGCACTGAATCCCCAACCTTCAGATATATATGTATATATTTTTTTACATTTTTACTTAGCAGCCATCTGTAATCATGGCTTCTTACAAAGCTAAACACCCGTGTTCAGATGGATTTTTACTGAAGCAAACCAGGTTTGAGGTAGGACATGACAGGGTGCCTCTGAGAGGATTCAAACAGATGATTGTCAGGCCTAGAGTCCTTTACTTTGAAGCTCTGGGATGTGAATCGCCATAGCGACCCCAGACGGGACCAGTGAGTTTTCTCCTCAGTTCCCCCACCCCTCCCTCACACTCCCAGAGGAGAGCTTACACAAGGCTTCCTCTCATCTGAAATTGATAGCTTCTTATTCTGTGAATTTAGGGGGTGTGAAATGCAACTTTTATGATGGCTGGCATTAATGTGTGGGCCCCCCACATTATTGTTCCTGCTGCTCAACAGTGAATCCCGTGGATGGAGAAGTATTAAGTGGAAGCACTGCAGCCCCTGGGTTATGTCTTAACAGGCCAGCTAGGTGTGCTGATTGAGAGAGTGAGGAGAATGAAATGGCAAACGACTGACAGAAAGTTCTTATTCATATTTATTTGCGTGGCCGAAGCCATTGTCCAGGGAGACTGGTATGAGTTTCTGTGGAAATGTAGCAGCCCAAGTGTGAACATCTGACACTTTTAAAACCCTCACATCCATCCTAGCAGCTACAGAAGATAGAGTGCACCAAAAAAGGAAAAAAAAATCACAACTTTATAAAATGCCACTTGCATTTTCCTCAGGTATTCCACATGAGTGTCTTCATTTGACATAAATGGACAGACATTTTATTTGATTGCCACTATTTTAACCCCTGGCCCCCCTACACATCCTTATTCAGTGACAAATAAGGCACATTTATAGAAAAGGGAACGGGAAGTCCATTTCATTTTGCACACGTGAGTAAAATCATAGAGAACTTTCCAGCATTGGCAGCTGTTTTGTGTAACCAGTGGTTTTCCACATGGTTAATTTACATGCAGAAATGATACCGATTGTGAATGACCTAGTTTCCCATGCTAATCTGGCCAACCATGTGTCACCTGCCATCATCGTTCCGCTTTGAAATGTCGGAGCTGAAGGGCATTGCTGTAGCGTTGAGTCTTGAGAGAGGAGACTGATAATAAATAATTAGGCCCGGGCCTGTTTTCCACTACATTTCATTCGCTGAGTCTTCCAAAGTCCAGATTTCTTGGTCTGATTATGTGATATCCATCCATTTATGTCTTCATTTTCTCCCTCTCTCATTAGCTTCTCTCTACAGCTCCCCATATATATACTTATGTATGCATAATTTCATCTAAAATATGGAGTAGTAAATATAATTAAAAAGAAATAGATTTTTTGTGTGGGTGTGCTGAAAGTGAAAAGATGATCCACTGTCCATGGTCCATAGGCGCTAAGTATTACCCTGAAGGACCTCTTACTCAGCAGTTTGCTCTTTAGGGAAGTTAGTTGTGCGAAACATATTAAAATTATATTGTGTTTTTCTTTCTTTTTCTAAGCAGATCCGGAGGACATTTCTGACTTAATTGATATTCTTTTTAATGATCTTGTTTCAGAGAGGCTTTTTCCCTACAGAATGTAACTGCTGAAAACAACAGGAAACTTACCATATGATATAATAGACAGCAGTTTAGGTTAATATGTTGCTATTTGTGGTGGTAAAGTCAGAGTTCTTTGCTTATCTATCTGTTCTTTATATTTCAATGGTTTATTCAGTTGAGTTGTTTTCATGTTTTAAAGTCATCCTCAACGCTGAGCTCTGCACCAAGTATTTTCTTTATTTCACAGTTGATAACCATGTCTGCTTTTTTGGTTTTAGCAGCACCAGAACAGTTTGCATCTTGTGTTCACTCAGTTATTGTTCCGTGTAATATGATACCACAGCATTGTGTACTTTGTCCTTGCTAATCTCAGGTTCGGTGATGTAACCCAGGAACAGAAACACAAGGGAAACAGGGATATGAATAAACAAAGGCCGATGCGTATTGAGCACAGAGCCAGTTGGCTGAGAAGTGCATCAACATGAATGTCCTGGATAATGGGTTATTGTGGTTTGAGCTGGGCGTGTCTGGCTTTAATCAATGTCCACAGGAGGGCCCTCGCACAGTGTTGACTGTTATTGAAGCTGGCATGTCAGGACGAATAAAGTGCATGACAATTGCTGATATGATCTCCCTGCTGTCATCTCAGGAAAAAAAACAGTCTGTTTACTTCTTAGTAGAAGCATTTGTATGTACAATAATATATTTTGTGGGTATTGGATTTGAGTATTTTTATTAATCCAGACAGATCCAACATAATGCTACTTTTAACCGACCACACACTATGATAATAAAATAGGTTTTGTACAATGCTGGTACTGCAGTGCTACAAAAGTTTGAACTACGTTATAGTAGAACCTACAAATACCTGTGCTGTTGTTACTCCATTTCCATTTCATCTCCAAATTAAAATTATTTAAAATGATTGGCTACTGTTTTGTAGCTCCCATGTTTGTCTTTGTCTTTCCTTCAGAAGTGAAACTTTGTGTAGAGATCCATCATTTGACAGCTTCATTTACTTTTGTGATTCAGCCTTGGGCAGTGGTAGTCTTAGCAATTACTTAAAAATGAAAGGGTTTATGTAACTTTTGATTACAAGGGAGAGCAAGTAATGTTTCCGAATGTGCAGCACTGATTATTTCTAAGCATTGTAAGTACCACAATTTGGCGGCTACCATAAATCAGACCGCTTCAAAACAGAAACAGATTAAAGTTGGGGAGCTGAGAAAGGAGCGGAATTGACCCTTGGGATGTCATTAACATTTTTTGGATTTGCATAATTCTCTCATTTGGGGTGTCGCTGTCTTTTTTGTTCTCCGTGCGAAACATCAAAGCAGATTTAGCTGCGAGACATCCCGCGCTTCCCAATTTCAGAGGAAGGATGCAGGCCGCAGTGGAGCAGGCTGGGTAATGGGGAGGTTTCTAATGAGGTAACAATACCGTTTGACCAGGGCTATCCCAGCAAGCCCTCCACTTGGTATGTGTTTTTAATTGAGCTGTAGCAATGAACATGTCCCCACAGTGCGCACACATCAGTCCCAGGCAGAGTCTACATGTATGCTGATACAATACCTCAAAGAAAATGAAACCACCTGGAGTCTCCTGTCAGACGGAATCGAATTGGATGCTCACTGAAGGAGCCTCTACGCATTCTGCCTGAGATAATAACCCATACAGTGCATGCTGTTTTGAGCAGTACAGACTGTATATCACTTGTTATGGAAAATACTCTTGCTTTGGCAAAAAAAAAAAAAAAATCATGTCACCTTGCCAATAGCATTCAGGCACAGTCTTTATTTCTGTCTGGCATTATCAGGAGCGAGCTTTTGGTTTCCCTTCATGAAGAAACTGCTGACAACGATACGACTTGCGCTTTGCATCCCAAGAGATAATGTAAACATTGAATAAGTCTTGCGCGTGTTTTTGGGGTCTTGAGAGACCAAAATCTTGTGGTGGAAACTGCCGTAAAAGCAAGAATAGCTTTTGAAAACCTCAACCTCCATTTTTCCCCCCCTTCCTTTCTAAAGAGGATTTGTGCCGTAGCTCTCTCCAGTAAGCAGTAGGCCTCACAAATTGGCACTCGCAGCATTAAAGATGGAGGTGTCAAGGCTGTTTGTGAAGATTTAGGGCAGGTATTTCAAAGGGAAAAAGTGAGTAGTTGGGAACGGAACCTTCAGGGTAATTTATTGACCTTGTTATGAAAGACCTAGTGCTGAGAAATTGGGAGGGAAAAGTAAGCAGCGCGTTGAAAGCAAAGGGTTTCTCTGCTGCTTGTAAAAGCTGTTCTCCAGTTTAATCACTCCTTTTGACATCAGCACGTTGATTGCTTGATTTAATACGGCCATGGATCAGACCGGCATTGAATTGGACAACCAGAGCACAGCGTACCGAGGCTGAGGACCCACAGCCAATGGGAGGCAGGCGGTAGATGGCTTCTTCTCAGCACTCCCCGGAGTGTGGAGTGTGTTCCATAACACTTGATCTACATTAGCCTCTTCTCCACAGATTTGTGAATAACCCGATTACCTTCACTTAGCCTGCATAATCTCAGACCTGGGTCAGAGAGGCCGAGATCTATAAAGTGAATAACGATGACAATTTTCGGCCCCGATCCATCCCCATTAGAGCCCTTATGTTGTCTCAGAAAGAGTAGCTCCTATGCTGTTTGCAGTAATGGAGTGTCAATTATAAATCCCACTTTGTCTGAAGCCAAACCTTTTTAACCCATGGAACATGAGGGACATCTCAGTAGTTAGGGCAAGCTCTTGAAATGAAGTGGTGTGTCTCTGTATGCTTTGACCATCCTCAACAAGACGACAGTAATATACACAGAAATATTCTGTGGTAAAAAAACCTTGCCAAATTGCCTGTTTGAACACTGAGACAAATTGCAGGATAAAGTTGGAGAGTTCAACAAAATTCCATCACCAAGGTTCCTAAAACATTTTTGCAAATTTTATGTCAAAGTAGCAGTGTGTTTTGCAAAGGTTTTTCAAAGCCTGAATTGTAAAGAAATTTGAGTGACAAACAGCTATAATTACACACTATTCATCAACATTACCTTGACTTTTCCCAGCCATTATTTTTGACATTAATAGATTCTTTCAGACCCCGTAAGCATTTAGTAAGCCCTGCTGATCTGCCATGTATGTTCGCCGAGCATATTATTTTGCCATTGTGGTCAATTGACAATATGAATTAAATTTCCAGTGTGATTTTTGTACAGTCACACATCAACACATCAATACGCCTGAAAAAGCCACCTCCCACTCCTGTATATCTCAAACAGTGCAAGACAGCTAACCAACTTGTAATTTGCTGTTAATTGAATTTGTTTCCCAGGCTATGTGTAATGCCAGACTAAGGAAATCTAGGTCCTTTTTCTCTCGTTATAAGTACTTTCAGAAAAGCTGGACAGTGGGAGATGAGATGGTTCCCAAGCAGGTGGACACAGTGTTTTATTTCAGCAGGCCTTCCTGTATCACTGCAATTGAGCAAAGAAGGTGGGAATTTGAGCTGTGCCCTGTAATTTGGGGGTTTCAGAAAGCCTGCCTCACCCCCACACCACAGGAAATTGATATCCTATGGTCTAACGTTTTTTTTATTATTTTTTTCAGAAATTGTACTGACATGTCAGTCAGCTTCAGACGGGAGCAGTGAAGCTGTGTAATCTAGTGCTGGCATGTGGCCCGTCACTTTGATGTCTGTAGCAGATGAAGCGGGACGTCTCGGAGACCTCGGCAGCTCGCAGTTTAAGGCACAGCTGTAATGTTTATCAGAGGGGGGGGACGGCAGCCTCCTGGCTGTGTCAGGGGTACGCAGCTGCAGAGTGATGGAGTGGGGCTGCTGCCGCGACTCCCTTAATTTCAGCCCTGCTGTCGCAGGCGATGGGAAGAAGCTCAGGTTCCTGTTTAAAAAAAAAAAAAAAAAAAAAGTGACAACATGGCCCAGTCTCTTGACTCTCGATTCAGCCCCGAGCATGCATACACACGCGCACACGCCCACAAGCACACACACATTTGTGCACACAGGTGCACACGCACACACACACACACACACACACACACACACACACACACACACACACACACGTGCACACAAAGGGCTGCTGAATTTATCAAAGGAATGCAGGACTGAGAAAGAGGGTTTTAGGCCCTCGTAACCATAAAAGCATCAATCATAAATGCAAATAAGGTGTAATCATTTTATCATTTTGATCAAAGCCCGTTTCTAAGGAACTGGAGCTATTTAAAGTCCCAGTATTGTCCTTCTAGCCTGTTGTCTAGCAAGAGTTTTTTGTCATCAATAAATTAATTAACTTTTATCAAGATAAAACACCCACTTTACATACCCCCTTCTATTCGAAATCAAATCAACACATCGCCTAATGACTGTATCTGAAGTTGTTGGTGCTAATGTAATAAACAACTTGAAATGTTTTCAGTTTCTCCTTTTAATGGTAAAAAGTGTTCCTAATAAGTAAGTGAAGTATGTTACTGTCTCTCTGCCTCTGGTAACTGCTGTTAAGACTGCACTGTTGATTCATGCAGCTATTTTGGTTCTGTTGTTAAACTCCAGTTGTTCTTGGCACAGTGCTCCAAAATCAAACTTACTTTTGTCTCAGCATCAAGGTTTAGAAGTGAGACAGGGAGGCAAAGATCTGTCTACCGAGAAGGCCTCTGGGTAGATTGTCTCTAACTTAGCACCTCTGTATTGCATCACCATTAAGGAAACAGTATTGTACTTTTCTGTGGTCCGTTATGTACGGAGCCCCCCTGGTGACATTGGTGGGAAAAATATTATTGCGTGGCCGGGAGTTAGTAATGCATGGGAATGAGATAGTAATGCATGGCCACAAGATCAATAGTGGTAACTAGATTGTGGCCACGTTTTAATAATGCTTGGCCACCAGATACGGAATCTGTTGTTTACTGCAGTGTTTCCCAGCCCTACTCCTGGAGGCACACTGTCCTGCATATCTTCTATCTATCCTTGCTCTACCTACCTGACTGAATTCATCAGTGGTACTTTTGATTAGCTGAGCACACCTGATTTAATCAAGCAGCAAGGATAGATAGAAGATATGCAGGACAGTGTGCCTCCAGGAGTAGGGTTGGGAAACACTGGTTTACTGACAACACCAGGTGAGCTCCGTAGGGCTATTATCACGCATGAAGCATGTGCGTTACTAACTCGTGGCCACACAACAGCGTTGCCAGATGGGAAATGTTTATCGTACCAGAGGCTTAAAATTATCGCATTTTGAGGAAAAATTTAGGAAAATTATAATAAATTATAACTAAGAGAACAAATAGGCGTAAATGTGTAATTTCAGAAAACATTGAGATGAATGACTTTTTGACAGCTCATTTAACTTGTAATATTATAATGATAACTGCATTGCACTGGGTAAATATACTGGCCCGTAAGTTACTGCATTCAATATAAAATAGCCTACCTAAAATTTCTGATTTGTAAAGAGGATTTGATAAATGGTTAAGTTAATGACAGCTGTGCTCATGAGTCACGTTCATCATCACAACAAGCATGACTGGCTGGATAAACTTCACGTGAGAAGGGACGCGTAAACACAGACTTAGGATCCATATTTTAGTATCCTGATCGTGTCGGGAAATGAATTAAAATGAGATAGCCTAGACTGATTACAACTACTAATACTAAGTGTCACAAAGTGATCAAATTATCGTACATTATGGGACTTTTGGCAGTATTGATCGTACATTGTACAGAGGGCAAAATTATTGTACAAATACGATAATTATCGTACATCTGGCAACACTGCCACGCAATAATATTTTTCCCACCAGTGTCACCAGGTTGGCTCCGAACTTTTACTAATGATGACACTGCTTAACCAGAAGAGATTGCAGGATATCATTATAATTCATCCCAAGATTAAAATAAAATGAAATTAAATCAAATTTATCCATGCTTCCTGCGTGATAATAGCCCTATGGAGCTCGCCCAGTGTTGTCAGTAAACAACAAATTCACGCATTACTAACTAGTGGCCACGCAATAATATTTTTCCCACCAATGTCACCAGAAGGGCTCCATAGTTATGAGGTCCGCTGTTGGGAACAGAACAGAAACCTGCCAGTCAATAAAAATGTCTTCACATTTTTTTTTCCATTACACTTGTGAATAGATTTATGAAGGAAAAAGAAAATAACTAGTCTTGGTTGACAATCTGTTAAGGCTAATATGAGGGTTTGCTGAGTCCTTTGTTTAGTCATATACAATAAAAAGCTTTCACTGTAAAAGACCTTCTTCCTCCTCCTCTTCTTACTAATCATCATCTTCATGATGTTCTTCTTCTTAGTTATTATAATTATTATTATTATTCCCAAGCATCTGTTACCAGGTTTCTTCAGTAGCATTGTGGTGAGAAGTCAATGAAGGGGTCCCAGACATGGGGACTACTTAGTCTGTAGACTAAGCAGGGGAGTACAGTTCCCTCATTTACATGTCTGAACGACATCTCGGACTGATGGTGCTTTTATGGATCAACAGGTTGATTGAAACAAATTCTGTCCCCTGCTACATGAAGTGTTACAAATTAACTGTAACCGTCTCGTAACAGCACACCAGGCACCCCTTAACTCTGGGACCAGCCTTCTGAGGGGGGCTGAGAACAATGGCACCTGCAGAAGGTCACTCCAGTCATTTAGCAGCCCGCCCCATTAGGCTTCAGCTGTTCAGCTGCACATTTTATTAAATCTGCAAATATTCAGCCTCACTTGAAAAAGAACGCTTTATTCCTCTGTCAGTACATGTTATGTGCTCACAGCTTTCGTGATTGCCATGGCTAGCCCACCAGAGCCAGCTGAATGCATTTGATTAGCGCACAACAGTATACCCGGCACGTATACTTTCTGGTTGGTGCCACTGTAATCTGCATCACACTTCCTCCTGATCGAATAGTGAAGTGTCTTAAATTGGACATGCCCTGTATCACTGTGAGACTACCAGTAAAGTACATTTTAAGAGTCTGGCGCCTGTGGTCAGAAGAGGCATAGCCCAGCAGCAAGGTGTTGCACAGTACCTTTTCCTACAATGGATCTTCACAGCGTGATGCAAGAGCCTGCCTCAGATTCGGCCCCTCGTTACTGACAGTGTTTTCTGAGAGTTATGGGAATGCAGCGCTGCTCAAAGTGCAGTTGGAAGCCGGACTGGTTGTAATGCCGTTGCTATATACATCAACTCCATGTCAGAAGTATCAATATTTCATCCTGGATGATCTCACCCTTTAACAATGTCTCCAACAGTGCAGATGGCACTAAGGAGTCTGAGTCACATGTCAGAGTACAGTACTCTCTGAGAGAGAGACAGATGCAGCCTGAATGAAGCTCCTTTCCAGCCATTTCGGCCCCTCCGGGGGCAGGGGACTGGAGAAGCACTGGATGACATGCATCTGAAGAGGAGAGATGGCATGTGGCTTTAAAGAGCTTCTGTCAGACATGCAGGGCTTCAGGTGCACACAGCGCTCCTCGGGGGCGAGTGTAAAGATCCACTCAGCCCATAGACCTTGCTGCTGTCAGAGCCATCATGTGATTATGAGAATGGGCCTTTTTTCCGAGGTGCCGCTGATCCTGTCAGCTTTCCATGGGTAACGGGCTTCTGCACCTTTTTTTTGCTGTGGTTTCCAGGAACCTCTGTATTTAAAGCAGGATTTACCTCACTGTCAGAGCTACTGAGCCTGCAAGCAGGGAGGATACAGCCCCCATGTGATGCGTATCATTTTGGTTCATTTGAACTGGGGCCTCAGACTCTGGGCCAAAAGCCTGTTGGTCAGATTTTCCCCATCTTTGGACAGATGTTCTGCTGAGTCATCTCACAGGCTCTGATTGGGGGAGAAATACATTAATATAGTCAAAAAGGCTGATGGCAAGATATTCATTTTATTAATGTTTATTTTATGTATATGAGATTGCTCAGAGCCACATGCATTTCCATGGAACAGATTGAGAATGTCTTGAGAAATTTTGAAAGTTTGAAACTCGGACCTTTTTAATATATAACTGTACTTATAAAATGAATAAAATTTGACCCACTCATAATAGTAAAGAGAGTTTTGTGAAGTCATTAAAATTAGCATCAAATTAGGTTTTTTTGTTGTTTGTAGATGTCCCTTGACCCTTGTACAGAGAGAGAGAGAGAAAGAGAGAGAAGGAAGGTCGCTTTCAAGCTTTATAGAGGAGTGTGAGCGTGAGGAGCAGGCAGAGGCAGTGTGCATTGCCTTCTCTGGATGCCAAATGGGTCCAGCGAGGAATGTGTGTTAGCATGTTGATGGTGTAGTTGGCAGTTCATTAATCCCGGCAAATCCCTCCAAAGTTATCGAGGTGTGGATTCCATTTTCAAATTTCTCATTAGTTTCTCTTTGTGGATTAAATACCGGTGTTCACGAGCGAGCGGGCCTGCTTGATGGATGTAATTGGGTTGTAATGGACTCTGGTTGCCTCTGCCGCCTGATCTGGTTAGATTTGAAAAGGCTTGCATCAGTCCCAAATTTTATTTGTGTGTGTTTGCCTTTTTCCTTTTGCTTCTCCTCCATTTACAACTTGTATCCCCTTAACACAAACTCATAGCCTCCTCATGATTTCCAGGCAAAATATGTCAGGAATCACCCAGCTGTAAGGCCTTTTAAGCTCTTTTAAAGCCTCTTGGCATTTTGCTGTATTGCATTTTCTAAACACAGCATAGCATAGCAATACTTGATACTTGTTTTTTCCTATTATATTCAGAAAAAAAATCTCCCTATTTGTTATGGAAACAGCTGTTAGTATAATTGTACACTGACCTCATGCAATCCAACGTGTCCAAACAGATGTCGCAGCACAGGCAAAGATTGCGACATCCATTGATTGGCACAGATTTGCTCCGTTTGCAATTGGCATTCACTGAATTGCATGCTGGGGGGGGGGGGTTCTGCCTCTGATCAGCTCTCAGTGGGATTCTTCTACACAAGCGCCAATAGAAATCTCCTGATATCAGCCATTGAATCATTTTGACATTAAAGTGTTCTGTTGAGTTCCCAGCAGGAGTCTATAGTACAGTAGTCGATAGACTGTATTGCTTGAGCACGTGATGGTGCCTTTGTGTGAGGCTGCAGCTATCCGCGGTCCTGAAAGCCCTCCAGGCTGTTGGGGTCAAGTGGGACCATCTGACAGCCACCAAACAGCGGGAGCAGCCTTCTCTACAATCTTACCACCAACAATGGAGGAAAAATACTCGACTTCACACGACTGGGACCAAAGATAATCCATCCTATATAAATGGCAGATACTGGTGCCCAATAAGTAATTCGAATCCCTACCATTAATTTATTTAAAGCATACCTCATGTACTTCATGACATTAATATCCATATGCATATCTCCAGTTTTACCCAGCAGACTTTGATCTTCATTTTCAATGACTGTCTTTGGTGCCCTGTAACAGCACACTGTTGCCAACCTATTACCAAAATCTGGAGCTTCCTGTCCATTAATGACAACAGGACAGTAAACACTAGAGCCACGAGAGCCACTGAGGTCATTTCCTGTTGAATGTCTCAGTGTCTCCATTGTAATACCAGATGACAGTATGGTCCCACACCCCATCTGACTAATGGGGCAGTGCAAAATGCCCTAATGAGAATACACTGTGATGCCTCATTTATAGCTCTGAAGCTGATTGCCCATGGCTAACTACCACAAGGATAATGAACATGTAAATTAGGAAAAGAGAATGTGGCCTCTTGTTTATGTTCATATTGAACAAACTACGTATGTGGGAAGCATGCATTAAGAAATATGGATTGGGGTTTGGGCAGCAAGCAACTAGAGGCAATGTTCTTTGTCATTTTGGTCTAAGAAAGTTCATTCTCAGACCACAATGTCGTGCAGCAGTCTGATTATTCGCCTGATGGCTGCAGCAGCCTTGCCATCAATAAGGCACCAAGCGCTTGCCTATCTTTGAGTGGTTAGAAGGTGCTGTTGTATCACTGAAGCATGGCTCGGCATGGTGTTCTGGGGTCAGCTCAATCCCCTGACGGGTTTCATATAGCCAGATATTCATTTTTCAGTGCACTGACCTACCAGTGAACCAGTAGGGATTACTTCTAACAGCGTCCAAATGTTTTCTTCTCACAGATTTTCACACTTCTCAGCCCTGAGTGGAGGACATATGAACATATACAGAATTTAACTCCAGTGCACGACATTACAGTTTTCCACTAATTTAAAAAATGGCACTTTCTCACAACCTATACCAGACAAAGTAGCATTTGAAAATTTGAGCTGGCTTCATACATTCCAGCTGGCAGTTGAGTTAGATAAAATGTTGTAATCATCAAATACTTATCAAGAGGTTGCCGTTCTTCGTAGTTTATCATGACGTGGACGGCACTGCAGGACATGTTCTGTGTTTCACGGCGGCAGTGTTGTGTCCCACTGTCCTATTATCGTAGCATAGATCAGACACACAACAAGGTGAGAGGGAAGCAAAGAAAGATTGTAGGGGAATTAGTATTCGGGTAACACGTTGTAGCACCTGATCCTTCCCTCCTCGCTTTGAAGGCACTGGCTAATGGCCGTGAGCGAGGCAATGGAATTTTAATGCGTCTCAGTGTCATCTTCCCTGATCTACATTTAATTTAACAGTCTTTTACCTTCATAAGGCTGAGTGATATTCATCCTATTTGCGGAACAGTGATGCAAGTTGCTGAGCAGCAGTGTGGGTTGCACCATAAATATAACTCCCTCCTCCATCCTGGTCTGTGGTTGATCTTGGCTCTGCGCGATTCTGTGAATGTCTCAGGTTCTTTTACCATTGAGCTGGATTAGTGCCTGGCTTTTTGACATAAGATAAACCAAAATGCATGCGGTGCTGTTTACACAGCACATTTTTCCTCTGATGATTCATGTCTTTTTTTCTTTTTGTGTATTTGATCAGTTTTTTAATCAGTCAAGTCATGGGCATAGGTACGGTCTGCGATCACAAACCAGGCGAAGCTCTTGATTTAGACTTGCTATCGTGAAGAACACTGCTTAAAGGATTCTTGCTGTAACAATTTCAGGAAATGCAAAATGTAAAGATAACAATGAATTTTTTAGTATTTGACATATTGCATAAGGACATTGCAGGATTATTGGAGGAATAGTTTGACGTGATAAAATATGCAAAGCATTTACTCATCCTGCCTTAATTATACCACAGTGGATGGCTGTATGATTCACAGATTGCCTGAGTCATTGAAATCAACACAAACCATCTCCCCCGAACACATTGTTTCAACTCCCTAAAAGGACACATAACCAACCTGTCAGTGTAAGTCTTTGTAAAGTCTCTACCAAAACTCATACCCACAGCATCAAGTGAATGTCCAAGTGAAGGTGGTCTTCTTCAAATTACGCTGGCATTTCTAAACAAAGTACCAATATTAGGATAAATGATCTTTTTCATTAATCACTTTTTGAATGTAGGGCTTTGCAACTCAGAAAGGAAATAAATGAGCTTATTCATCTTCTCTATTCATTTGGATATGCTGATTAACATATGACAATTAGTTATGGACAATTGGCCCCCTAGATATCTCATTAAAACATATCACACCGTATTACAAGTATCACACGCAACTCATTAGCAGATTAATGCATGGGGTATCTGTCAGACCTGGTTAACCCTGATGAATTAGAATTCCAGCTTGAACAGGGTTATTAAGGCTTTGCACATTCCAGCTGCACAAAGTTGGGAATGAATGTGCCAATGTCTTCATAGGCAGATGCTCTATAAGAAGATGTCTTCTAAAGCAGTAACCAAATGTCATTGTCATTGCAGTCATTCTTTAGCTTTTTTCTGATGTCGTTGGTGTTTCTTTTCTGACGGGTGCATCCATCAACAAGACGCGCATGAATTCTCTTGTCAATAAAGTTGCTGACTTTTGACTGTTCCCCAGATCAATATCTGTTTATATGCCGCAATAATAAAATGACCCAAGAGTGCATGACACCCATACTCATTTGATGCGCAAAGATGTAAGAGCCACTCTTGCTGCCTGGGATTGAAGGCATCACGTTTGTGGCCCAGATATCCACACTTGTGTTGCCTTATAGAATATATAGTAGGGAAGAAAAAAAACAAACTGGGAAGTAATCCTGCACTTCTGTGAAAATCCTTCCTCATTTCCCTTTCTACAGTCATGGGTACAAAGGACTGCATCTGTTCCCTTTCTATAGGGCAGTCTGGAGGAGGCCAGCAGTTGCAGTCCTTATCTGTCTTAGCATTCCGCTTCAGCTCCACTCTCTACTTCTCCAGCTGAAATTGACTTTGTTCAAGTACAAGGCAGCTTTTCTTGGAAGGAAAAGAAAAACCCAAAAAGGTCTATATAGAAAGGTTTCATTGTTTTGGAAAGTTTAGGAAGGCCCAAGAGGAATCCATGTTTCCAAAAAGGAGCATCTCAAGGGTGCTTCAGACTGACACCTAATTTAATCTAATGCCCTCTCCAGAGTTATGAAGAAGGTGACAAACACATTGATATAAACCCATCTCCATGACCCAAGAGAGAGTGGTGGCAGGTAAATAGCTTCAGCTACATACACAGTTGTGACTTTGAGATTGAATGTCATATTATATAGCTGTAGTCACAATGGATTTGTATACACACTCGTGTATATTGGTAGTAGTACAACCACTTTTGTGATGTCTGGGTCAAATACATAAGTCCTAATATCAAAAGACTCACAGAATGTCAACGCAGGTTAAGAGCCTCAATTCAAAGCGCTGATGGTTTTTTTTTTTTTTTTTAATACATATTGTATTAAATACATATTAATACACATTGTATTGAAATTTACATAGGTTAACCTTGTACTGTCATCAGTTCTTGCAAACATGGTTGTGCTTTGCAGTCAGAGAAGCCACAGTTTATTTCACGTTATATCTTACACACTCACAGCTAATTAGGGTTTAAAAACTGTATGAACGATTGTAATCAAAATTTCCTCAGCAATTTTCCCTGGCTGAATATCATGCAGAGTGTTGTCATTACATTACATTCATTCATTCATTTGTCAACAGCATGGTAAGTTGATATGGGGGTGTGGAAAGCTGTATTCAGTCCAATGAAATTGCTGGGTTTGGGAAGCCTCAGCAAAGTTGTTGGTCCATCCATTCATCTTAACAACGAGACCAGTTTCCAAGAGGGGAGATTTTCAACTGAATCAATTAATGATAATACCTTGATCATTTTGCATAGTATATGGACATGCCACACTGTCATAAAGACTCTCACAAAGAGCATCAGGACGACACAAGAGCATTTTTCTCAGTGAATGACACCCCTGGTTGGTAAACACCTTGTTTTTGATGACAGGACAATTGTAGCTTGGGAGACGTTTCATTTACCATACGCGAAACATAATTTTGTATCAGATGATAGCTTGAAGCCATTCAAAAGCTGAAATGACAATTCTGAATGGAGAATAAAAAGAAAAACCCTCACACATTAAGGTCCGATAATGGCCTTTTGATTAATCTGTCAGGGCCTCAGGTGCTGGTCTTTTTTTGAAAGGGAATGCTTGTGTTGATAAAGAAAGCAAAGTGGCAGATTGGAGGTAGAATGCTGCCAAGCATGGGGCTGCTGAGAAACTGTGAGGGAGAAATCAGCTGGGCCATTCATCACCATAATGGCAGCGAGAGGACAAAGACAGACATCCCCACACCTCTCATAATGAAAGCTGTGAATAACATCCACACCTTTCAGGATAAGATCAAAGATAACAACGGAGCACCGCTTCTTTGGAAGATGCAGATATACTAAAATGCCGGGTTCAGAAAAATTGACTCTGACATTCTCAAACTGTCTGATGGATTGTTATTTGTTATGTTTTTTTTTTCCCTGCCATGGCCTAATATGTGTGAAACATTTGAATTCACAAAAAATATTTGCCCTCCTGTATTTTTGTAGTGCTTATTATAGCAATATGTATGCCTGTTGCCTGTTTTTATTTTTTCTGAAATATTAACATATTAATATGATTCTGCGTTATGATGGGAATAGGGTGAAATCGGGTCAAAGCAACTCCTTCAAATGTGTGCATGTCCATGTGGTTTTCTACAAATGTATTTTTTTTTTTTTTTGTGTCATTCTGGCTAAGAATAGGGAAATAAACCCATTTGTTGCTGAACTACTGTTTGCCCAAGATTAATGTGCTTCACCCCCATGTGTCTTTTCCCTCTGTGGCCATATCTCCCAAAGAATCCGCCCCCATTTCTACTACAGGTTTTTGGTACCTGAAAAGAGGTACATTTTACAAAGCCCCCCTCCTGACCTCTTTTCTTGCAGCTTTCCCGGTGGAGGGGGGAGGCCAGTGTGCTTTTAAATCCAGAATTGTGTGAAGGCATCAACATAATTAAAGTTTAATTCGTTCCAGTCATTCATCCCATCCATGAGCTGGATTGGGAAAAGCTGGTTAGACAGCCTAACAATTTTACTAATGGGCTTTTCTTGTTCAATGAAATCCCAGCCTCTTTCAGGACCCATGCACCTCCAACAGCATTTTGATGCCAATGCTGCTCTGAGCCCTTCATCCCAGCATTCCCACATCTCCTTGTTTTTCCTGTTTTTTCATGCTTTTGAGCCTCATGTGAATCGAGTAGAGGTTTGACTATTCTTCCTGCAAAGACTGTAGACTTGGATGCTCTCCTGTTGTGCCCTGTAAGCCAGTGGCGAACTGTGCCTATCAGAACTGGGTCTTCTGTACTATTTACATAAATAGACAAATGGCTGCCACACAACCACACCTTTGTAAGAATTACCAATGCAAAGAAAGACCAAGTCAAGACTCACAAATTAAATGCACAACAACCAATGCTTAGCAAATTCAAGACAGACATTCAACAATCATTCAACAAGTGTGTGGAAACAAAATGCAACCAGTTCAATGAGATGCAACACTGTAGCAAAACCAGCAATAAAAATTCAGTTTCACTCACCAATGACGTTCACTTGAAGATGAAATCCATCCTCCTGTCCTTTTGGATGAATTTTTCAATAACCCGATCATAAAGCTGATCGCTGCCTTCACCCTTTCGCGCGTTCGATCACACCGGTGTGATTTGCCATACAGCGCGTATGCTAAAACCGGTGCGAGTAGAACATGGGATTGGAAAAATTCTAGCTAATTTTAGTTTTCAGGAAACAGCGATTTAACATAAAAAATATAGCAAATGTGGCGGTGAAAACTATGAGAAGCTTAATAACGCAATGCCCATCTTTTCATTGAACGGTCGTCTTGAAAAGGGCACTGATAATAAATCCGTGACAATATTATCTCCACCTGCTGCCATTTTCGACGTTGGCTATCAATCGCTAGTTAGCACTAAGCTAGGTCTCGTGTCTGAGCGAGAGAGCGGGTCTTCTAGAACAGTGTCTCTCAACCCTGCTCCTCGCGGCACCCTGTCCTGCATATCTTCTATCTATCCTTGCTCTACCTACCTGACTGAATTCATCAGTGGCACATTTTATTAGCTGAGCACACCTGATTTAATCAAGCAGCAAGGGTAGCTAGAAGCTATGCAGGACAGGGTGCCGCGAGGAGCAGGGTTGAGAAACACTGTTCTAGAATACCCTGGAGCCGTGGGAAAATCTGAAGGAATACGGCCATTGGCTACAAATACAAATATGATTGGTTGATCAAATTGTCAATCCAAACGTACGCTCTCATTCTGTTTAATGGTAAGGGCATTCTATCAAGGATATAGAATACCCTGGATGGAGGATATTCCCCCCAGAGACTCCATAGAAAAATATCTGATTGGTTGCATTTTTTTCTAACACAAAACCTCTCAAATGCGCAATGCATGGACAGAAAACAACAGAAACAAGTCGGTGTAACACTGTAATATTACAAATGAGCAACACAGAGATGATTTTTATTTTATTAATTTTATTTAAACTTTATTTATAGAATTAATCAGATACATTTTTTATTTTTTCATCTGAGGATTCCAGGGCATTCTCTGAATACCTTGAAGGCCCTGACGGTTCGCCACTGCTGTAAGCACATGTCAAAAGTTGGAAAGGCCCCCAACTGTGTTGGTTTTCTGGATTTTTCTGAACTCCTGAAATAATGTGTATAAAACACCAAATAATCAAGTGTCTTTTACAAAATTTGAAAGGCATCAGGTTTCTGTCAGCTTTTGTGCTGAAACAATCCATTGCCAAGCTGTTATTTATCTATATATAACCTGGCGCACATCCCTGTAAGGATGGACTCCTGCTGACAGTCTTTTCATTCAGCTCATGTACTGATAACCAGCTACCCACAGAACTGCTCACCCGACATAAAGAATCTGTCAGCGGCAATCATCTCTCTGGTTGAGCAGTTGTGCATGCTGATGATTAGAATTGCAGAGCAGATGAAACAGCCATCAGTCATATATGTTACAGTAGCTTATTAAACTAGTTAAGCTCATTAAACTACGCTGTCTTGCAGTGACCTTTGCTGTAAATTTCACAGCAACACACAGCAAATTAATTTTAAAAGGAGATGTAAAGGTATGACTTGGAGACAGAGAAAAGCCCAGTGATCTTTTGGCTGCTATTAAAATGCTGTCTATTGATGGAACTGCACTGCATTCCCAATGTGCATAATTTAAGTGTGTTTACCTCAGCACAGGCCTGCACAAGGTACAATCAGAGAAAACTTCTTACCAGAAAATGCCACTAATGGTGGAAATAATGGTCAATATAAATGATTATCCTGTGCTGTATGTCACTTGTGTCATGCATGGTTTAAACAGATGCTGAGTCTCAGTGCTCAATAAAAGGAGCACGTCAGTAGTGTACCATTTGACGGGACTGTAATGAGCCCTGTTAAAGTTGTCATATGTAACAGAAAGCAGTGAAGTGAACTTCAAGTGAGATGTTTACCCATGTTAGCTAAAGTGAGTCTGTTTAAATCTCTGTGGCGTAAAGGAGGCCCTTGTTGTCTCCCAACAACTAATGTTTTGAATAATGGAACAAAACATTAGTCTCTATGCTGAAATTTAGACTTTGCCCCCACTCAAAATGGGCTACTTGTTAATTTGTCTCTCTTGCCTCCAATCCTCAGTCAGTCTTTTGTTTTATTTTTAGCAGGTTTGAAAACCATTCTTAGAGCTCACAGAATCCCTACCCTCCACTATCCCAAGAAAGTAGAAAGCCTTACACTACATACACTAAACATTGGAAGGCTGTGTGTTATCTTACCCTACATGTGGCTAAGCTGCGTATTAACTTACCCTACACATCACTAAGCTGCATGTGAACATATACTTCACATCACTAAGCTGTGTTTTAACTTACCCTATACATTGCTAGGTTCTGTGTCAACTTACCCTACACATTGCTAGGCTGTGTGATAACTGAAGAATTTTACACTGGTATGGTAAAATCATCTCACTAACTAAATGTGTGAAATTAATCACTCAGCCTGGAACTCAACGATTACACACCTTCAAGCCATCCTCACTCAATTATAGGTAATGAAAATGTTTTCCTAACAATGTATAAACTGAGATGTATGAAGATTATTGCAAAAGGGATCCTGCAATCCACATAATTACTGAGATGTTTATTTAATTTCTGTAACAAATACCAATGCTGCTATAATACAATAATCATCATTAACTAAGGTCTTGTGCTCCTGTTCATACATCATATATGCAGTGCAGAATAGTATTGCTAATTATATACTTCGCAAGTACAGTATGAGGTCATTTTTCTGGTTGTTGTTGTTAAAGGTGATGACTGAGTTGCCCATTTTTCCTTGGAAAACAAACCCTTGTATTCACTCTCCTATGTGCCAGCACTTTATAAGTGCATGTTTTTCTAAAGGCATTAAAGTTGGCTTGTTCAGCTCCATCAGCTCCTTCAGCTCCAGTGATCTGTACCATTGAGTCTGTGGGTCTTTTTGTCAGTTTATCTTCTATCAGAGATGATTAAAATGGGAATATGTCTGGAATGGAGCTTCAGATTTTCTTAACTGCTTTTAATACAGTTCAAAAAATGAGTTGCCAAAAACTTTATTCTCTTTGAGCTTTTAGGGCTATTTTTAGCTCACCATTTTGTGTTATGGCTTTGTTCCTACAAATTCCATCAACTATGCCAATTTTCATCAGTATTTTTGAGAGTGCCTACTTATTGAGAACAGTTTAAGGCCCAGGATGTTCCAGTAGCCCTAGTGAATCTTCTCAAATGACTGACTGCTAAGAAATGCATGGCCTCTTCCATTATGGTGGATTTAACAGCCGTAGGTTGCTAGACACACTGCACATTTTTTTACAATTAGCTTCCATCCCTTTTCTGGCCTGCCACAGAAAATTGCTTTTGTCAACCCTCACATGTTGCATTAGCAGTGATTGCAGTTTAATATCCAAAGTGTTTAATATCCAAAGGTTCAGTGAGTCACAATAATCCAGGGCTTTTAATAGTAACAGTATTCTTTAATTGTGGCTTCTAGAAGGAAAAAATGGATCGTGCTTTATAAGTGCCTTTTAATGACCAGAAAATTAAACTTATGTGTAACCTATTTTCCATATTGTGCGATTCAGTTTTGCTCTAACCCATGAAATGAAGGATTTCCTTTTCAAGATGTGCAAGTACTGAGCAAACATACAAAGAGCTCACATTAAAAGTTTTGGAAGAAAACTCCAGTGAAAGCAACTGCTTTTGCAACTTCAATATACTCTAGCTTGATAGTTTAAGTGAAACCTTACACACTAATTAATTGAATTTTACCTTTAAGAACAGCATTCCTTGACTTTACTGTGGGGCATTACAGCTGTGTGTCTGAAATCATCTCACGTATGGAATGTTTGCAATCTCATTTATTTATGCATTTCTTACTTCAGTTATGCAATATAATATATTCATAGTTATTTACTGAGCTTATTTAGTTTTTTACAGATTGTGTACATATATGTATACAAATATGTAATAATACCTAAAAGTAATATATAATGGGGTACAGTTGCTATAAATATAATCAGCATTGCTGTGTAATTTGCATTGAAAATATACTACAAATTGTCCAAAAGTTAATTCTGGGGAAATAACCTGGAACATGTCCAAGAATGTTCTCATTATGAGCAACAGCATCACCCTCGTGGGAGTGATGACATTGAATAAATAAATACTGGAGTCACAGCCATTGTCACAGCCAACGTTAGCAGCAGAGATCACAGATTGCAGTGAGAAAATGTACATGTCCCATGGGAAGAGGATTTAAACGTGGAAAGAACAACAGTCTTTGCAAATCATCTGAAACAGAACAACCATTTAAGTATAATCATTATGCATTTAATAGGGACAGCAATAAAAGTGACTTACCACTGTCAGTTAACCCTCTCATGGCAAAGTTTTTTTGTCTTTCATTGTTAAGTTAGATCACATATTTCCCAGTGACTGTCAGACCACACTGATGGCTGTCAATCGATCAATACTTGGCAATGGTACACTTGTCGTTGGTGTGTACGTGACAGAACCCAACATTGTGTTTCATAGTGTTAGGCGGCCAGCTCCACTGTTGTTAATGCCTCGACTCAAGTTGTGCACCTCCTGGGTTTGGAGCCAGAGTATTGGCAGCGAGGAGTTTTTTGACACCGCTCTGATCAGAGTGACCTTGGATCAGTCTTTGAGGGAAGTGCCACATCCTCAGACATCCTGCCGTTTTCACCCAAACGCAATGGAAGCAGAGCATAACAGCAAACTGATCTGAGGCCACTGACGAGGGGATATTAATTATGCATTGGCAGGGGACATTTAACAGCTTCATCTCTGCAAATGGAGAACCGGAATGCGGCCTTAATTAATGGCTGCGGCAGAAAGGGGAAGATGTAGAGAGAAAGCTGGCAGCCTGTCACCTTTTAGCCTGGAAATGGATACAATCTTTCAGCTGGCCAGAACTTCTGCGTGAAATCCCAACATGCTTGGTGAGAAATAGTGAGAATTTGAGACTGGCCTACCATTTAGAGGCTTCATTGCTCCAAGAACAAGTTTATGGTGTATGTGTCAGGAATGTAACTGCTGCTTCCCAGGTTCACCACCAGATGTCCACGTAACTTCCTGTGTTCTCTGTCTCATTTAGTTATTGTCTTTCACCTGTGTTAATTTGTTATTGTTCATACCTGTGCTCTCTGTTATTTAAGCCCTGGGCTTTGTTCATGTCTTTGCTCCAGTCTTGAATTGCCATGCCTAGCGTGTGTGCTCTTGCACCAAGCTTGTTTTGTATTCCCCAGCTCTCCAGTAAAGATGACTTTATTTTCTTTGAACCAAACCCTGAGTCATGTCTGCATTTGGGTTCATCCTGCTCGTTGTCATTAGGTGTCGGGTGGAGGTGGATAACAGGATTCATGTTCTGAAGATATAGAGCAGTCCAGTGTATATGGGGGAAGAAATCACAAGAAAAAATGGAGAGCAATATCTTATTTCTCTTAAATAATGAATATAGAACAGGTGATTCCTCAGTTAACTATCTCAAAACCAGGGAGGAGATATTGTGCAAATTCAATACAGCAGATCATTGCTATTATAACTGCCATTGTCATAAATATGAGTTGTAACAGGCAAAGCCTGTGAATCCCAATGCTGCTGTACACAGTGGTATGTTCCAAATGATAAAGATTCACTATGTCTGCGTATTGTGCATACATTGTTCCATATTTGTTTGGTGTGCTTGTGTAACCGACATGATAAGAGATGGGAATCAAACCCTAGCCACTCCATAAAGTGGCATGTCACTTTCTGTAGTTGTCTCATATGCTCTTTGGGGCTCTGCTATACTGTACTTGCAATGTTACCATACTGTTGCTGAAAATATATGAAAATATAATGGATAATGGGAAACATGGGTATACAGCATTCAGAGTATGTATGAAGAAGGGCAGTGGCCATTACAGTCTCTCCCACTGTTTTGTTTGTTTTTAATTGTTGGATTAATGCGTTTAAATTGTTCTTGTTGGATTAATGCATTTAAATTGTTCTTAGAGCTGAGACAGTTGCATTTTTTTTTCCAAGTGCTAACATAATAAATCTTCCAGCGCATATTGTTTCAATGTAACGTTCACCCTTTAAAGAGTGAGGGCATCCATTTCTGCATGCTCTTTAGGCTGGGGGCTGTCAGACTTTGACTGTAATTAATGGCGGAATCAAGGCTGACAGGGGCAACATGGCAGGCGACAGGATGTTACTCACCTCTCGCGGTTGGCCTTGTGGCCCGTGCAATGGTGCAGCCTCATTGCGTGGCTGGCAAATGGAGGTCAGCCTGAGGATTCACCAGCGCACAGAGTCCACTCTTCCAGACGTGAACATGGAATCTGTTGCAACTGCCGTCTCCCTGTGTTATGACCACCAAGCCTCCCTGGAGACCAAATCTCAAGAAGAAAAAATGTGACAGCAGGAGTGAGGGAGACCAATTAAATTTTCATGCTTGGTTATTTATTTACTGCAGACATTACAGCGGCCATCCCTCAGCTTCTGTCTGTTCTGCCTCCCCTGGGAATAATTGAAATGATGCATGTAAAATATTCCCCTCAAACAGGACAAGCCAAGCAGGAATAACATGGTGACTTATTCTGCACAGTCAGTGCTGTTGTCTGGAGGGTGTTTATAAGATACAGGGCCTGGCGGACTTGTATGCAGCATGTTCCCGGTAAGCTGAAGAAGGCAGGCAGACAGCATCTCGTGATTACGCAGGTGAACCGTCATGGATGTGCACCAGGCCCGGAGTGGGTAATCGGGAGAATCGGGAGAATTCCCGGTGGGCCGCTTCACTTTCACTTCAATTTTGGGCCGGTCGGAATTAAAAAAAAAACCAAAAACAAAATGACAGTTGTCCCGTTAGTATATCTTCTTTTAAAGTACACGTTCCGCATTCTATGCCTGACACTGCAGCCTCTGCATGGCAATAGATCAGATGGGTTGTACCACCAGGGAGTCCTCCCCTCCCAGATTGTCAGAGTTGGTTGGGTCCATATAGCCCGTCTTTTCCAAATAGTTTTTCTAACCTACCGTAGCGGATAAGAGTCAGTGAGGATGGATGGTAAGAGGCCAGGAGGGGCTGAAAGAGCCAGGTTGAGAAAAAGAAGGGCATTGGAGGAGGATGCAGCCAAATGTGCTAAACTGACTGACATTTTTTCAAGAGGACAGACACAAGTGGCAGCTGGTAAAGAGAGATACATGATTTAGCAGCATAATTATTAGGCTAATATCAAAATATTAGCCTATTTGTATAGCCCAATATATGACAAATCACAGAATTTGCCAATGTTATTTGATGAAGAAAACAAACATGATAAAAATCTTGAGCTTGATCAGTGTATGCTATAAAATAACACCTTGGTTTTTTGTAGCCTCTCAGCAGCAGATAAGCCAGTCCCCTGCTGAAAATGATGAGCCTGAAATTAGCATTGAGGAAGCCAGGACTGCAGAAGGGACAGGTAGAGAGGTTGACAGAGTAAACAATATGAACTTAATTAATTTCATGTTTAAGCAATATGACACAAGTGGAATTGGTGTTGGTAAAGGATATCGCCATGGCTGTAATTAGGCCGTAGGTACGAACATTTAACTAGATGTAAAACGATTGAGTGGGGATGTCCTGAGATATCGCCACTCTTATTGACTCATGGAATGCTTCTCGTTCAATCAGAAATAAATAAATAGATCGACCGGACCTAACTGTTGTATAAAAGTTTTATAACACACATAGAGCAGAAGTGATGGATACATTCTATATGATTTTTTTGTTAACTTAACCTATCCTTGAGCTGGAATATATTTGTCAACTTATCAACCTACGTTACTAATAAAAAATACAAAAAATATTAAGAGCTGAACTCTTCATTTATCCAATATCCACCACCATAGAAAAAGTGGGCCGGTCTGGACCCAAAACTCCCGGGCTGAAAAGTGTCCCCACTCCGGCCCTGATGTGCACTGAAATTTCAACTTCCATTTTAAATGTGCAGTTTTACAGTGAAACTGCTTGCTTTTAGAAGGCCAAAAGAAAGTTATAGTTATATATTAGTTATAGTTTTGTTGTTGTTTTATTCGAACATGCAAGGAAACAGGCAGAGGTATGCTGCATCACTTTGGGGAAAGCAGTCAAGAATAGCAGTATGCTGTTGGCTAGATTCCCAGATGGGGCACTGCTGTCGTGCCCTTGGGCAAGGAACTTTCCCTGAATTGTTTCAGGACATATCCGGCTATACTAAAGGATAACTCTTAATAATTGTAAGCCATGTAAGCCACTCTAGAAAAGACCTGCTTGGCTTATGCCCTATATTGTAATGTAAGTATAAGTCAGCAAGTGTGTAATGGTTTTGTATTGTTTCTGTCATGTAAGCAGTATTTTTCTGTCTGCAGCACTAAGTTATAGCTGACCAGTTAAATCATGCAAATGTACGCTGCAAAATAAGGTAGATTACGTGCTCAGTAGAGCGGAGCTAATATTTTAGGAGGCACAGGGGTTCATGTTGATTGTCAAATTAGTTCATTGCTCTTGTACATTGTACATTAAACTTACTACAACGTTACATCCTTACAAGTACAACGTTGCATGCAATTAAAGCCAATTATTAGACTACAGCAATATCAAGAACTTTCAGTTCAAGATTCAAGAACTTTATTTGTCACATACACAAACAGTGTACACAACTTGTAGTGAAAAATGGTCCAACTCCTTAGACTGTGCAAAATAGCATAGATAAAAATAAATTACATAAAAATAGATAAAATAGATAAAATGAAAAAATATGTACAGTAAGAATAAAAACTAGAAAGTAAAAATGTGTACAATAAGAATAAGAATAAAAAGTAGAAAGTACCACATCATTAATGTCCAGAGTATGTGTTCGAGATGAGTGTGGCAGGCACGTCCGTATTGAGGAGTCTGATGGCCTGGGGGAAGAAGCTCCTGAGCCTCTCAGTTTTGGCCATCAGATTGTGGAAGCGCTTGCTGGATTTCCGCAAGCTGAACAGGCAGTCACTGGGGTGGGTGGAGTCCTTAATAATTTTGACAGCTCTGGTACTGCATCGCCTGGTGTAGATGTCCTGCAGAGAGGGGCAGTCCTGGAAATGCGCTCAGATAAGCGCACCACTCTCTGAAGGGCTTTGCGGTCCTGGACAGAACAGTTTGCGTACCACACTGAGATGCACTGAGTCAGTGTGCTTTCTATAGCCCCGGTGTAGAAAGTTTTCAGAATCACTGGGGGGACCCTGAATTTCCTCAGCAGTCTTAGGTGGTACATCCTTTGTCTGGCCTTTTTTACCTGAGCTTGGATGTGATTAGTCCAGCTCAGGTCCTCAGTGATACGAACCCCAAGATACCTGAAGCTACTCACTCTCTCCACTTGGGTCCTGCCAATTATGATTGGGGTGTAAGACTGCTGCTGCCTCCTTCTGAAGTCCACAACCAGCTCCTTGGTTTTGCTGACGTTCAGATAGAGACAGTTCACCTGACACCAGGTTACCAGCTTCTCCACCAATATCTCCTCCAATATCAATTCATACTTTGGCCACATTCCTATAGTCTTGTGTTTGAACTGCTCCAAAACTGTACAACAAAACTATGTCAAGAGCATAACCATCTCTTGCCCTCTCAAGAACACAGTCATTGATGAAGCATAACTGCAATCCTAATATGACATATTATTATGAATAGCTGCTTCTTTGTACTCAGTGATGCTCCTATTACTCCCAAGGGCAGAAAATGACTTGCAATTGTCTACAATGCCAAGATCTGGCTATTGGTTAAATATGGGGTGAGACCCATGGTAAAAACTGTAAAACTAGATATATAAATAGATATAATTTAACAGCATAAATAAGACAGAGAAGAATATAAGGAAGAAATTGGTCCATGTTTTGGCATTTATCATGTGGCTGTGTGAGACTTTTTTGTGTGGTTAGATGGCATGGAAGATGATATTTTGTAATGAGTCAGCCCTCAGGGTTATTGTGGTAATTTTAGAGAACCCCAAAAAAGGGCCTAAGTCCCCCTCTCCCCCACTGCTCTACCCCCACATCTCAGCAGATGGCATATACGTCATCCCAGTGGACTCCTGTGAGTCAGCAATGGCAAGACTCAGGGAAGCTTACCACTGTGCTGCTAATAAACATGAAAGCTTCCACCTGTGGCAGGAGACAGGAAGCATGCAGCTGTGAGTATGGGCAGTAGCCAATTCCAGGCTCGCTAATTAAAGACCGTCAGGTAGACTCCATCTCTCTCTCTGACTCAGCTGGTCATTTGCATGCCAGCACAGGCCACCGGGCCAGAAGGGCCCAGCTGAGTGTGAAGAAGGGAAGTCCAACAGCAGCACAGCAGTGGGCTGACCCTGCCACTCCTGCCTGCCAGGTGTCCCCACTGTGCATAAAGCTACATGAGCCGTTTTGCTTGATTTCCAGGTGTTTGGAGTACACTACATGACTTGCATAACTTGCTTAGTAGGTCTGCGTTCCTATCCAGAGCGGTTTATATAGTTTACATACCATTGATGTGTATAATTCTCCCTTCTGGGTTCCAAGACCGACCTACTCTTTACTGCTTTGTAACACTGCTGCCCTAAGCAGTCCACTAGCTACCTTGGAGGTGATAATGTAGATTAACACCATAGGACTTGATAAGACTGATGCTCATTGTGCTAGCCTCAAGCTGCCCGCTGAAACAAATGTCTCTTTTTAGCATTGTATCTTGTGCAGTAAAATGTTGTCTACACAGTATGTCAAGCGGAAAAGAAAACAGAAAGCAGCTCATTACAAGTGAGCCGAGTTTAAGAGAAACACAGTCACACATAACTAATTTAGGCTGGCTTAATAGAACACTTGATCATGTCCGCTTGAGCATTTACGATATTAATTTTTCAGGGCACATTCTCAATTCCTACTGTGATGGTTATGTAATGAGGAAAAAAAAACACAAGCAGTGATCTTAATGGGCTCCATGAATACACAATGAGGTGTTGCACGGTTGCACAAACAGCAGAGATGGAAGTGGCCTCGGCCCCCACGCTGGCTCCCACCCTCCCCTGACAGTGCGCTCCGCCCTGAGCGATGGATCAGCACACGGGAGAGGTAATTACTCCGGGCAGCATTGGGGTGGAATCACGATCGGCCTGGCAAAGTCATTCAGCCTCGGCACGTTCAAACCCGCTGACTCTACACTTCTCCCACCCCCAGTACCCCTCCACGCACAAACATGCGCCCAAAAAGGCCTTTAAATTATGTGGCACAAAAGGAGGGTGGGAATCTGGAAGGATCACGGCCAAGCTGACATAAGCACAAAGCCGTGAAAGAGCCAGGAAAGGGGAGGGGAGGACATCTCACTTTGGAGACATTTGTGTGTTTCTATGTTTTAGAACATCATTGCTTCGTCATGGGGTAGTAAGTATAACTTTTTCTAAGAAAACAACCTGAGTGAAATCCACACACAGGTTTGCTGATATCCCTTTCTGCACATGAACAGTGAGCCTCCTTGTAGCCTGTGAGCAGGCCAAGCGCTCCTATACACCAAGGTGTTTTGTTGGGGTGGAGGCATGATGTGGTGGAGGAGGATCTGCATTAAGGTTGCTCATTCCATTCATGGCTGGGGTCACCTTTAACCAAGTGCAATAATAAGAAGACAAACAACTGGAACAACAACATGTATTGTGTCAGAACAGAGTAGGCCAACAACCCCAAAAAACACTTTGCAGCTCGTTTCCAAACTACATTCTAGAGCAGTGTTTCCCAAACTTTTTTTCTCTCGCGGCACACTATTTACTATGAAAAAATTTCATGGCACACCACCATGACATTAAGCATACACAAGTCACAAATTAACAGGTTTATTGCTGTTTATTGGGCATAGGCCTATTGGTAGGCTACTTACTTTTAATGTGAAACATGGGCTTGTTTGGTTGCACATAATGCAGGGATTCTGGCTGGTACTGATGAGAGGCAAACCCGGAGCTCCTCCACGGGTCTCAGTCTCTCTCTTTTTGCTTTTGATGAGCGAAAGGCTTGAAAAGCTGAGCTCGCACAACTACGTTGTAGAAAAGGGGAGCAATATTGCAACTGCTCTGTCTGCGTTGGTTGGATGCTCCTTGGCTGCACTAACCAAAAACTATTGGGCTGACAACTAGGGGCTGTCATTGAAGAGTATTTTCATACTACGATCATCCCTCATTTCGATTAGCTGTTCTTGCATTTGCAACAATAAGCTTCTTGTTTTGGTGGATTCTTTGAATGGGTCACGGACCCAGTCAAACTCTTCGTTTGAGGCTGAGGGGAAATAGAAGGCAAATTTCTCTTCAAGAGTTTTTAAATGTTGAGAGATGACCTCACACAAACCAGTCAGTGGCCCACTAATAGCATGTCCTGTGTGAACGAGGGAAACATTTTCAGTGTCCCCTTTGCAACATGCTCTTGCCACAGGCCAAGTTTAGAACGGAATCCTCTGAGTTTGTCAGTGTTCGTTAGGATGTTTTCATTTCGACCCTGCACACGCACGTTTAACTCATTCAGATGTTGGAAAACAGCGGCCATGTATGCCAGTTTTGTGCACCACTCTCCATCAGCAAAAGGCTGTGCGTAGTTTGTCTTTTCCATGGTTAGAAAGTGTTGCGATTCTTCTCTCAATTCGTAGACGCGAGACAAAACTTTGCCACAGGAGAGCCACTGGACCTCCGTGTGTAGCAACAGTGTCTCGTGATGTGCGCCCATCTCCTCGCATAAGAGAGCAAACAGGCGGCTCTTCAAAGATCTTGCTTTAATGAAGTTGACAATGTACACCACATCGTGCAGCACATCAGACAGCTCTTTTGGTAAAGTCTTGGCCATGAGGGCCTCGCGATGCAAAAAGCAATGCATTGTCAGGACATCAGGATTTTTCTCCCTGACCCTGCTGATGAATCCCTTCATTCTCGCCACCATGGCTGTGGCCCCATCCATGCACACAGCGACACAATCTTTCCAATTTAGTCCCCATTTCCCAAGATACTCAGATGTCAATCAAAACAGTAACTCGCCTGTTGTTTTCTTTGGTGATATTTGACAAAAAAAAAATTCTCCTTAATGCTCTCCCCATCAACATATCTCACATTTGCAAGTAGTTGTGCATGCCCACTGGCATCTGTTGTTTCATCCAGCTGCAGTGCAAATTTTCCACTCTCTTTAATTTTCCCCATCACAGCACCCTCTATGTCTGCCGATGTATCTTCAATGCGTCTGCCATTTGTATTGTTTGAAAACGGAACTTTTGATATTTCTCTTGCAGCATCTGGGCCTAACATTGTACTCACAATAGCTTTGCACGCAGGCAGGATAAAAGATTTGGCCACTGTGTGAGACTTCTTGGATTTAGTCACCAGCTCTGCAACTTGATAGCTAGCTTCTAAAGCTTTTTCAGAAATGGTCGTACTTTTTCTCATGAAATGTGCTTGTTTGTCAGTTTGACGTCTCTAACAAATGAAATATTCAGTGTTCTTCTTGGCAAGTTATGTGTGTTTTGTCGTGAGATGTCTTTTAAGTTTACTGGGAACCATAGTTTGGTTCGAGGCTTTTTCCCCGCAAACAAGGCACAATGGAATTGGAGCAGAGGAATCTCCTGTGAACGTGAACCCATAGCTCAGGTATTGATCATTGTATTGTCTGTTGCTCACCACTTTCATTTTCTTTTTCTGTTCAGCGCTACAAGAGGGGGATGGGTCAGGTTCATGGTCAAACGTTCTTTTTAAGTATTTGTCCATTTTCTTTCTATGCCTTTCGGCTGTACAGCATGGCATTTATTAGCAGACAACTGTAGGCTATATTTGCTACTTCTGAATGCAGCTATGTTGTTGTGCTGTGTGCAAGGTGTGATTGGCTGTTAGTTGCGTGTGAGTGTAATATCCTAGGATTGACCAATAAAGATGGTATCAAGATGGATGAAAGTGCAAATATGCAGTTTTTTAAATGTAGAATAGTCAGTTAACTTTAGAAATAATGACATGAAATGTGATTTAAATAGCCTACAATTTCAGCCATTTAAATTATTATTAACGTCAAAAAAAACTGAATATGGATTTTTCCTGCGGCACACCTACGCAGCTCTTATGGCACACAGTTTGGTAAACACTGTTCTAGAGTATCATTCAGCGCAGAAGTCTGCAAACTGAAACAAGACTATGAAAAAATCTGTCTCATTCTGTGCTTTCATATATTATGTAGTTTATAATGCATTTTAATGTGGTGTATCCAAAATCTATATAGTATATACTTCCGAATGTTGATACATTTAAATGTAAATGTAAGGCACTTTGAAGGCATTGCCTGAATTGCACCAATAAGATGATACAGGATGAAGACAGTGCCTACATTATTGTCAAGTTGTTTTTTTTCTCCACCTTGTTTTTCTACCACTGAGATCAGAATCACCTGTGTTGCCAGTTTTATGGGCCCAGGATAAGAGAAATGTCTCCACAGCAGATGTTCTTGTTGAAGAAAGACTATTGTTTCTTTTTTGTCATGGGGAGAGCGTGCTACAGTAAGTGCTGTCTGAGTAACGTGGGCTTCGGGGAAAAAAATGATGTTTATTGAAATGCAGGGCTTTCAGGGCCCCTGTGAGCTGGTTCTCTCTCCCAGCCATTTTTGAGGGCTGACAGCAACAGGGGCGCCATCCTGACAGATGGGGATTTTTTGTCGATCTGTCTGCCAGCGGGTGAAAGCGTTTAATTGGGCCATCGGCAAGGTGCGGCTGCAGACTTGCTGCCGTAACCCCGACAGGGCTTGAGCAGTAACAAGGCCTGTCAGGGCGATTGTTCAGGAAATCGGTTTTCAAATCCAACACCTTGTTGCTTTATGGATCCGGCTTTTAGGGCATCAGGAAGAAGGAAGCCAGCTGCTTAATTGTCTCATCAGCTAAAGCCGCCCACTGGACCCTCTGACAGTAGCCCCTGGATCAGCCCTAGCCCTGTTCCCCGCTCAAAACATTGCTTTTCCAAATTTTATTTCCACATGACCACAATAAACATATTCCACTACTGCTGCGTTAACATATTATGATTCCCATACCTGGAATGTTCCAGGGCCAGCAAGCAGGCTCTTTATAACAGAGATGCAGTAACCATTTTGCCCAGTCCTTTCTTTGGACTCGGAGCTTAGATTGTAGCTGTTTACTCCTCCCATACTCTCACTGCTGTAAAAGGAGTCCAACCCATGTGTCCATTAAGTGTGTGTCACTCGAGGTTATAAATAACTAGTTTAAAGATTTGTGTACCTCATAGCTGAATCAGCTTTAGCAAAGAAAATTTGAAGGGAATTGAACAAATTTATTTATATATATTTTTCTCTCTCTCTCTCTCCTCTCTCTCCATGTACAATGGATGTCTCCTGAAACGGCCCTTGTCATATTTTAGGTAAGTGCACCATGTTGCAAAGCTTTACAAATGTTTATTGCTTATGTAAATTGTTTTACAATAAATTATGCAAATGTTTCCCTTTAAGGTGTCTCTTTAAAAATGTGTTCCTCTGGTGTCAGTGTTATCCCAGAGGAAAAAATGTTCTGCTCAGGATTGTCTAAGATCTAAATTAAGCCTCATACTTGTTTATTCTAAAATGGCTGCCAAAGCAAAAATTATCCAATTTGAGAAATACAGTAAACAGAATTTATGACAAAGAGGAGTAACATCAGAAATGTTGTTGAGCCATAAGGGAAATGTCAGACCTTGTTTTTCTGTCTGTAGTGTCACTTTGTTACATCCCTTTGTTATTGGAGTTAGAAAGTGAAACAGCCATAGGAAACTAAATGTGTACAGTTGCACAGTAGTGATCCGTACTGCACAAGTGTATGGATGTGCAAAGGTTGACACATTGGTAGTGTAAGTGAGGATGCGACACCATGATGAAATAGTACTTTTCAGAAAAAGATCGTTTAGTCTAGAACAAATTGTTCATATTGCTCTGTGTGTGTCTGTGTCTGAACATAATTGTATTTTTATGAATTCCTCAGACAATGTGCAAGAAGTCATATCCTTCAATTGCTTTAAAAAATTGTTAGTAATGAATAATAGGAATGAGATGCATGTTTGCAAAAATGCATAAAAGGAACTTTAATGAGTAATAATTCACATTCCTCACTTTTTATAAAAAGCTGGGGTGAGAATAAAATTGAAGATCCTGAAATAAATCAAAATAAATTGTAAGTTGTCATTTCAGAGTTAGCTCTACAAGTGCATGAATATATTGTGCTGTAAGCAACTTATAAAACTATTGGTCAATTACTAATAAAGAGTGCTTGAAACTAAAATACTAACAAACTGGCAGAAGTTCTCTCTCTTGACCTTGCATTTATGAACAATGTGATGGTTAATTTTTGAAATATCTATGCTCTGGAAACCCTGATCAGCCTATCCCCACGCCCTAAATAACCTAAAGACCTGATACAGCTCACAGGTACACGTATGCATGACAGATTTAGTACTTTTAGGTCCGAACATAAAATTCTTAGCAGCCCTCTTTTAAAAGTGTAAAAAATGTTTGAAAACATATTTTTTAATCTTATTTGTATTTTCAGGCTTCAGAGGCAAAGCTGGTTTGTCCACTTAGCCTAGACACAGAAGCATGTGTTGGAATGCATAAATATTGCATTTTATTTCCTAAAAATGAATCATTGGATTAGAAATGCACTGCAGAAACAAGAAGGCACTTTCTGCATTTGTAAGGTATTATATTTACCAGTATTTGTTAGTAACAGTTGCTTATTTGATATAATAACCAATATATACAATGTGTTCTTACCTGTTAAGGCTATAAAATGACAACTCGCAGATGATATACTGTGTCATCTGACACCGAGACAACTATCATTTTATCATTGTAAGACTGTCTGGAAAAGAATAAATGTAATTTTAAAAAACAAAAGCCACTTAGTTAACAATTTTTTTTTTCTTATTTGGACAGGAAAGCTGAAATTAAATTTTCATCAGTTGAGAGAGTAATTTCCAAGATATCCATTTTGGGACAGGTTTGAAACATGGCAGGTGAGATCAACATCAGATTTCAGGGGTCCTGCCATCTTTTTTAGGTAACGGCATCAACAGGTTTCTAAAGAGCAGAACCTGAGAAATAGGAGACATTGCAAAAGATGTTTTGATCCAAAGTTACTGCATGATTTCATTCAGCCTAGAGACACAGAGCAGAATTAAAGGAGCTTCCCATTCTCCTGTTCTATGCGATCCCAAGCTCTTTGCTCTGTGGTCTGTTTCATCATGCTTACAGCTGAGGATGTCCAAACATACTGATATCATTTGGGCACAAAACCCCACTATGGACTCAACATTGAGACCAAGCACTTCCTTTGCAAAGTTTTGTAGCATTTGACATTTCGTGTTAAATTAATTAAATTTGTTATTGTTGCTTATTGTGTTATAGTCACATGTGTCTTAGTCATTGTGTCTCAGCATTTGGCAGGGCTGGCTCATTTGTGATAGGCCTGCATTGTGCCTGACTGTGGCATCATTTGAAAGCAGTGAGGAGGTATGGGTACGCTTGGTTGCTGTGATACTCAGATTCAGTCAGACAGCTGGAAGCTGCACTCACGTCTGGGAGCCCGTCCACCTGTGACTCTCACCGTGGAATTTGGATTCATGAAATTAATTTTGAGAACACGCCACACTGAACCTGAAATCTCTGAAAAGTCTTTATCCATTTGATGTCCTTCTAAGTATTCCATGCACAGTTACAGTGAAAAAAGGTAAAAAATAATAAGCTTACCTTAGCTTTGCTCGTGTGTGTGTGTGTGTGTGTGTGTGTGTGTGTGTGTGTGTGTGTGTGTGTGTGTGTGTGTGTGAAAGAGAGAAAGAGAGATAAGGAGAGAGAGTATGTGAGAGTGTGTGAGTGAATCAGTGTGTGTGAATACGTGCATGAGTGTGTGAGTTTATCGGTGTGTGTGGGTGTTTGCTGTCTAAATGGAAATCGGTGAAGTCACAGGAGATCGGTGGTGTTTCATTGTGTGTAGTTAGAGCTGCTCTGACAGGTGGTGCCAGCTTGAAGACTGCTGTTCTTATAAAAAGGGTCTCTGGGACTCATAGCCAGTGCTCAGCACTAAATACAGTACCGTGCAGTAAGATGTTACACCAAGTAAATGTTGCAAACAAGTTGCCTGTGGAAAGTGGACCAGAGCAGAGATTTGGCTTGAGTCTACTTATTACATGGAATACTAAAGCTGTTCTGTCACATGTGAGAGGACAGACTACTTTCCACAATATCCTGCTGACAGGTTCAAAATTTCTAAAAAGTAATGAGGTATGAAACTGCTTTAATCATTTCATTTTATTCTACCACTGAGATTAAATGTTTTAATAGTTTTTACAATTTTTTTCATAATGTATTACTTTAGGAAAAATGTCCAAAGCCAAAATGAACCAGGTTGAAAATATATTTTTGGTATTTTTTATAAAAAAGGTTTTTCAATTTCATCTAAATGTACACTGTCACTCTACAGTGTGGTCTTTTTTGTTTGTTTTTTTTTCCTCATAATTCAGGTTTTTCATTAAAAATGGCTGGTTCTTGCAGTGGAGAGTGGTGATAGATGATTCTCAAGGGACTGGGGAAAAAGTGATGAGATGTTTTCTGCAGATACAGAAATTTAATGGCAGCCATTTTAATGAATGTAGCAACTGCAGATTGCCGCATGTAATGTATGCTGGGTAACTCATCTAATGAACAGCACTGTTTAATTCTTTAGTGACCTCAAGTATGGTCTCTGCTTCTTCCTCCCTCCAACTGCTGAGACAGGTTCTTCCATCCAGTCTTCTGTACATAACTCCTCTTACAGGTAATCAGCTATGCTTACAAAACTTGGGCAATGCCTTCAGGGATTGCATTGCTTGTGTTTTTTGTGCCAATGCCTAAAATATTTTTTTTGACATATTTACAGTTATACATTGAAAAATTCCTCATTGACTAACATGGTTAGAATGTGCAAAATCTGATCTAACATGTGCAGTTGATGTCAAAATGGGCCACAAATACAGTCTGTCTCCTGAGTAAAGTTTTTAATTATTTCCTACTGCCATGCAAGGCTTTGTCTAGCCAACTTGTCCTCAAACTTTACTCCCTAGTTGTTATTGATTTGTTTTCCTGTCCTGATTTCTTTAAAAAGATCCCCTTTGACAGTTCAGGTTTTAGGAAATATTTTTATTCCAATGGGTCGCTATATGCAAGCAATGATTCATAGGTGGAGCGGAGTTTCAAGACAATAGCAGGGTCACAAAGCTTATTTTAAGCATTGTGTTTTGACATTTCCTTTCCTTTATATTGTGACAGGAAATCATACTGAGAGGCACTGGTGAAGGGACTAACAAAGAGTTGATTGTTATGGTCAGAAAAAGTGACAAATTGTAATATGGTTTTACTCAAAACCATGCTGTGACCAGACAGAAGCTGTTGCTGTTATGAATGGTCTGATTTTTTTAAAATATTATTAATAATGACTTATCACATGTTATGAAGGATGGTCCTTTTTTCTCCAAGTAAATGAATGTAAAAAAGTAATGCTAACAGCATTTCACAGAGTAAAATGTTTTACAGATAATGACATGTTTATCAAAGAAATATTACAAATTCTATCATGTTGTTTATTTTTAATTGCATTTATTCTTTTTCCCACGGTCAGTGCTCCTTGCACTCATCTGTGCCTTTAGTGGCTGTCTTCAAGCTCTTCACAGAGGGAATTTTTGACAAATCCTCCTTTTTTAAATCAGATTATGATTTTCTGTTGTGAACAGCTACCCTCAGCTTAACCCAAAGGTGCACTTTCCACAGTGGTTTCAATGGACTGTCAAAAAATATTGAAATGCTGATTTTTTTTGTTGCCTTAAAAATGTCTTTAAAACCTTGGGTTCATTCCCTTGATTATTGTCATGGTAGAGTGGCCATTTTCTACCAAGTGTCAGCTTCCTAGCAAAAAGAATGAGGCTTTTGTCCAGAATGTCCTGGCACTTGCCTGCATCCATCTTTCCCTGGACTCTACCAAGGGCACCAGGCCCATAAGATGTGAAGCAATCCCAGAGCACAAGAAATCCACGAGTGATGTTCTCCTCAACATGAGCTTTACTTCTTTGGCATCAAGCATGATGCTAATGAGAATGTGTCTGTTCTGGTTCTGTGCAACTGTAAAACAGGGCCCTATGTCACCATGGACAGCTACCTCTTCTCTTTGTAGTATGGTTTCAGAGAAGGTATCGTAGCTCTGCCATAAACAGCCACACAGCCAACATAATTTCCCAAAGATGCTACACTCCTATGGAGATTTCCAGCTGAGACCAATGGGTTTCATTCTGGTTCCCAGACTTTTCATTTTTCTTAATACTTTCTTGGGTCCTTTTCCTGGTAAGGTAATGACTGTAGCCTGGAATCTCTTAGGGATGGACACAGAAGTAGTGACTGGTTCACCTATTGCACCTATTGGTGGTTTTTTAAAGTCATCCTCCAACCTGCAGAGGTCAATGACCCTTTGCCTGCAATTTTGAGACAAGTTTCTGACTAACCATGAATGATGAATGGGACTGATGGAATGTCTCTGTGCCACTTCTTTTTATGCCCTGTGGAAACCGACTGAGCTTTGGAAGGTTCTGCAAATAACCGGAAATTTCCTGGTAACCTTCAGAGTGCAGACAGTTTGCACAGGAATATTCTAGCACGATTTCATTTTCATGTGCTTACAAGTAATTGATCATTCTGAAAAACATATTGCAGAACAGTTGCTGTTGCAGTGTTAATAAAATGTACAACATTGCTTGTACTTTTGAATAACTTATATCTTTTATCTTTTTGTTACAATTTATGAAGGTGTTGGATAGATTTGGAACACATTGTATAAACAGGCTTAGGAGATATTTGGATACCACTGGACTGTCAGGTAAATTTAAGCTGAGCTTAGTATGCGCTTTGACGCAAACAGAGGTAATGTCATTAATTACATGTTGATGAAGGTTAAGGGTAAGTACACAGTTTGCTTATTCACTGGGGATACAAATATGTCATAGCCACACAGGAGAGATATTTACTGTCTGCCATTCATTTTAGAATAGGCTGAAAATACCCTAAATAATAAATGATGTGCAGAATGTTAGAACTTCTATTACAGTAAACTTAAAATTCACAAAAGGGAGCAATGCTTTCATGCCATATTAATGTACCACCATCATATGCTATCACCATACACCATGTGGCTTGTAGTTATTCACCCTGTCCATCTTAATTAAGTGCTTAAAGTAATGGGCTCTGATAGGGTAGTGTAGAACTATTATTCTGAGGGGTGTGGTCTGGAAGCAGAGAGGGCTCTGATAGGGTACCGTAGAACTATTATTCTGGAGGGTGTGGTCTGGGAGCGGAGAGGGCTCTGATGGGGTAATGCAGAACCGCTCCCACCCTGTCTACGGCCAGGTGGGTCTGGCTATCAGAACCTTGGACAGAGGCAGGCTCGCATACAGGCACACAGACGGCTGTGACGGGTAAATAATGAGCCCGGGAGTTCCTTATAGCCCTTGTCAGAGCTGATATTGAGACACAGCCTGCTGTGCCTGTTGGGCTAGAGGCCCTGGATGCAGGCTGTGTGTGGGGGGTGTTCTTGCCTGTTGCTGAATGAAACCTGCATTAGAGTTTTGATTTGCTTTGCACTGCCAGTAAGCAGGGCTTTTCCCCTGCCTCAGTGCGAGGGGTTATTCTGGGACACTGCTTTGTTGTAGTGTGCTTATTCTGACCTGTTACCATATCCCAGGGCGGGGAGAAATAAACAGCTTTCGGCCAGTTTCATCCCCTGGTAGTTGTGTTCTTGTCCAATTACGCTGGTCACCCCTGCAACCCTGCCACACAATATTGGTTTGTTCGAGGGAAGATCTTGATTAAAAATGTTTTTGGAAAAACTACTACAGGCGATAGTGATTACATGACAGGAGTTCATTTGTTTTTGTAAAAAAATAATAATAAAAATAAAAAACATGAAAGCTTTTACATTAAAGAACTTAACACTTTAAGTAAACTGCAATGTAAGGATCAATTTCCACAAGCATGTAATGGGATTGTAATTTCTATATTATGCAGCTAAGGAAAACATCAAACACTAGAATGAGCTCGAACTGCTTTAGCATCCTAACAATAAGGAGCTCATGCAACAGATTAAAGCCATTGTGTGGTGAGATTTATTTGATTATGCTATAGCAATTGACCACTTATGTTAAATTTTCTCCAGTTATAGTGATTTTCTAAATGCAATTTAATGCTAGACGCAATGATTGAATTTCTAAATTCCAAGCAGTGATTAGAGTGTGCAGAACAAGACTTTTCTTATTAAATGCACTGCAGTCAGTACACTTTCCTTCAACCTATGTCTCACTCTGTCTGTCTGTCTGTCTCTGTCTGCCTTTCTGTCTCTCTTTCTCTGTCTCTCTCTCTCTTTCTCTGTCTCTCTCTCTCTCTCTCTCTCTTGCTCTGTCTCTCTCTCTCATCCTCTTCCTCTCTCTTGCTCTCACTCTCATTGAGTGTGAACACGCTTGTATCCCAGTGTTCGGCTGGGAGTGACTGCCCCCCAGCATGTGAGAGGTAATGATAGAATGTGATGCTGTGCACATTCATGTTCTATTCTCTGTGGTCCTGGTTGGTGCTGGTCTATCAGGTTCACACAAGGTTCCTTTTGACATTGTCTTTTTCTTTCTTTTTTTTTTTAACTGCATACTGTTGGCTTCTTTATTTTAAAACTCACACCATGACAATTCATGGTCGAAGCAGGCTTGGTGTGGTAGGCTACCTGCTAACTACCACTCCCTTTGGTGTAGCATACACATGCTTTTGCAGTCTTTTCAGAATATAAAGCCCATATGCTTGATATGGTCGTACGACAGACGATGGACTGACATGTGAAACTTAAAGGTTTTAGACAACCAGCTGATTTAAAAGTCATTTATTTGTATCATTGAAAAGCCGTTGACACTTTGGAAACCATACTTGTGTGTATGTTGCAGATAAATTGTTGATATGCTGACAGAAACGCTTATGTGCATCATTCTGGTTATTGGGTCTCTCCAAAAACAGTGTTACCCATTGTACCTTTTATACGGCACATTGCAAGCAGTCACAGTTTATTTTAATAGTGTAATTAACATCTAGTGTATTATTCATGTATCGTTAATATAATAATAATGTATCGGTAACTGTACCTGTAGCAAAAAAAGTTGTTCCAGAATGGGAGTGGGTGTGGTAAAATATTTACTGTTCTGTTTTTAGACATAGACTTTTCAATTTTTAAAAGTACAGTAACAGGAAAGGCAATGTTATAAAATCAGATGCAGCTTAAGAAGCCCAGAGATCCAATTTCATCAGCAAGAAAGGCTTCCAGATCAAAGCCGCTGCGTTATCTTAAAACCAAACAGAAAATATTAAAAGGGAGAGGGGAAAAAAGGGCTTGAGCAAGTATTGTCATTTTCTGCTGATTCTAGGCTGATTCCACTCCCATGCAGATAAAGGCACTCGGTCTCAACAGCCCAATCTGGGCCCTCAGCTTTTGATGAGCACTAGACTTAAAGTGAGAGAGTTCTTATTTAGGTCGCTCGCTTTTTATTTGCTGTCATCATTTTGCGCCCGAATGAGAGGTATCCCTGTGACTCACAGCCTTCAGATGTCTCTGGGCTCCCTCTGCAAGTACATTCTCATGAATGTCAATGAAGCATTGATTATTATGAATTTTGAGAATCACGAAATATTATATGTAAGGGGACTTTGAACGAGTGAAGAAAGCAGGCTCTGTGATGTCAGAAACATCCTAGAAGCAATTTAGTTCATGTTTTTGGTGACTATGAATGTGACTAAAAAAAGTATTTGTGAGAAGAGTATTTGAGGACTTCAGGAACTTGTGCTGTTGGTCCGGGGGACTCGGTGGCTGATTGAGGCAGGCCTCTTGTCAGTGTTTCTGCTGCTGTTTGGCCAAGCACTGCCCTGCTGGACCTCCTGGTACGAGATGGGAAGGCACAGCACACATTAGCCGATGGGTGATTTAGCTGGAAAGCCCAAATCCAGTTCTTGGTTTTAGTGGGTCTGTTTTTAATTTACCTGCCTGCAGGAGGGCTCAGTCTGTTCCCTTTGTTAAAGAGGTGCACAGCTTGTACTGGCTGCTGCAGGTAAGAGTGCTGAAGTATAGATACATTTGGCAGCGAGAATTGAAGCTGAAAATTTTGACTCAAACCCACATTTGAACAAAAACTTTGCCTGCAACCAAAATATTTCTGTCTGGTGTTCCTGCTGCACCCATATATTTTGGGACCTTGAGTGGCAACACCATAAATAGTAATTCCGTGTTCACGTCTATACTAAGATATAGCAGCACATCCATTAAAATCATACAGCAGTCAGCATATCCACCTTCTGCCCACTGGGAATAAAACATATTGTTACAGTCTGATGAAAGTCATCCGCAGATTATCTTTGTGCATTTTTAAGCAGCAAATCAAAGGTGTTTATTTTGTACACCCGAGGCAGTTATATTAATGAATTAATGAATGATTTGATTAATGCATTCGTTTACTTATTCAGTGTTGCCGAGACGCGCTAGACGTTGATGAATTAATGCGTTTCCTCGCATGCAGTTAAAATGGGAGAAGGGTCCCACAGCAAAGGCTCCAGACTCAATGAGAGGCATCGCTGTGGGACCATTGGAGATCGGATGATGGCGTAGTCACCTTTTTTTTTTTGCCATCTACGTCTTTTCTCATTTGGCCACTGATTTAAATTTTCTGCAATGTCAACAACGCTTCAGGGTTAGGGAAGTGAAAGAGAAGGTTCCAGAAATGTCTCCCTGCAGCCCAACCGCTCACTTCGGGCTGGGCCTAGGCCAGAGCAGCAGCTCACCTTTTGGCTGCCCTCTCTCGGCTAATGAGGCAGGCATTGGACACACTAGGCCAGGGCTCCTCCCGTCACAGCGGGCGAGCAGAGCTCTGCCTGTCGGTGTAAATGGCAGAAGGTACCTGGCATGCGCGGCGCACTGACATTCATTACACTTAATAACGGCGCCCCCCCACCCAGCCCTGTAGCGGCCGGCTCCCACACGTCATTAGCTTCTGAGCCCCGAGCAGGCAGTCCTGTCTCTCAGAGGCTGTCAGGCCGACCGCGGTGACCGCCGACCATCCACCGTGCAGCGCCGGGGATGCGCCAAAGCCGCCTATGAAGCGGCTGCCAGGTCGAGCCGCGTTTCAAAACCTCACCGGTCCCTCCGGCATCAGATGCGTTCTGAAGACTCAGGGTTACCGCCGCACGGAGAGAACCGTGGCAGCCACACTGCTGCACAGTCATTAAGTAGCTGTGCTTGCCATTAGAATAATTATGTTATGACAGTGTCAGCAATGTCTGAAAAAGACCATCTGTTCTGTACCTCTACAGCATCGAAATGCTATTACTCTACAAAAATGTCTTGACAATTTAATTGAAGCCACGTTATATAGTAGTCATTCTAAGATCTGTAAGTGACAATTGCTGAAGTGATACCTTTCAGATGCTCAAGATTAGCTTCTTAGATTATCCAAAAATAGTTGTTCTGGAGCTGTTCTTAAAGGAATTTCCTTCATGGGCAGAAGGAGGCTGGCCACAGGAAGATGTCCACAGTTCAGTCTTCTAGACCCCACTGTATCAGTGACTGTATTAATCACTCCATGCTGTCTTTCCATGTGTAGCCTCTGCTTCTTGTGGGGTGTTGGATGTGGTGCCTGGTGCCTGGGCTGCCAGGGTCCAACCAGGATGGTTCTCCGCTCCTTCAGCTTGGCCCATGTTGGGGTGTGGCTCCAGCTCTGCCCATGCCTCTCTCTCTCTCTCTCTCTCTCTCTCTCTCTCCCTCTCTCTCCCTCTCCCTCTCCCTCTCTCCCTCTCCCTCCCTCCCTCTCTCGCACTGCCCGAGAGAGAGTGAGTCTGTCAACCTGTCATCCCCAATAACAGCCGGGCTCCTCAGCGCTTCCGTATGGGCGGGACCCGAGTTTCAGGAGCAGAGCACACCTCTGGCAGGTGGTGCAGCGTTTGAAAATGGCGTGTGGGGAGAGGTGTGCTCTGATCTCCCTCCCTGCTGCCGTTTCAGTCACTCTGCCATTGCGCTGTGACTTTCCCAATCCGCTGCTGCTGTCACTTTGCCTGTCACTCCGTCACCCTGCAGTGCAGCGAGTTACCCAGAAACCCACGGTGCAAAGGGAATGCTGGGCCTCCACCTGCTCATTCCCCGCCCTCCGTGTTCAGGTTAATGGAAAAGTTCTGCGGCACTGCTATACAGGCATGTTGAACTAGTGGATGCATTACAGCTCTTTTTCAGTTGATTCCATTGCTTCAGAAAGGTGTTCATTGGAAGTGGTACAAGGATGTATCCTGCGGCTTTGCTGAACTGTGATGTTGCTGGACTTAACAGCAGGTCCAGAATTGGAGAGGAGGTCAAAGTTTAGTGTTTACTCATATCCTGGCTGTTTTCAGACTCTAAAAACCCACCAACACTGTAAAATTAATGACATTTTTTTAGTGAATCTCAAGCTTACAGTGTAATAGCCATTATCATATTGGTATATGGACTGTACATGATATTTTGTACCAGTCATACTGTGGACATCTTCTGTCTGATATCACACAGCATTTAGTTAGTACTGCAACATAAAGTCTCCCATCCAGAAGAATGCAGTAATCCCTGTGCAATTTTATTGTAAATGTATATCAAGCTTTAAAAAGTCAATAGTGCAAGTTGTGTAAATTTGGCATCACAGGAACACGAGGCCAAGAGACAGGAAACCGAAGTCAGCTCCAGTCACTTTTGATCATGTATTGTAACTGATGTCACTGCTGAAGGCAGTCGACTCCTTCCAGCACACACAGACATTGGCCCAGTATTCTTGCTTGATTTGTTCAGGGGGAAGGTGTTGATTAAGCAATACTGTTTGATTTATCACCACCGACACATGGTGCTGAATTATTAAAGATGAGTAAATATTACCTCTATGTCTTTTGTTTCTCCTGCATAACGTTGTGTGAGTGATTTTTTTATTTCCACTGCTCGGGACTTAAAGATTTATGCTAGAACAGATGGAAACAATATGTAATATGTAATATGGAAGTATGAATGAACCACAGCTTTAGTCACATAATGACTGACAGAGCTATCGATCATCTACAACAGTAATACAACTACAGATAAGCAATTTATAAGAGGAATAAAGTTACAGAAGCACCCACAACCTACAGGATGGGGGTGGTGTGCAGACTGAAGGGATTTTGGAATTTGCACTTTGCCTAATCTACACAATTTTTTTTTCTCCAATTTCAGATATTATTTTCATGTCATACATAAACTGATGCCACTGGTGTAGCTCAATTCATTTGAGAGCAGGTGGAAAAAGTTCTTCAGTGTTAATATTGCGCAAATCTGTTTTATTCATGATAAATTAAGTCAATTTATTTTAATATGTGCAGTTGCTCAGTGCTTGTAAATCTGTTTCTTATTTCATGTATATTATGCATTCATTTGTTAGAGGGATAAGTAATGAAAACAATAGATCACAGAGAAATGTCCAAAACATTACAAAGGGAGTTTTTGATTTCTAACTAAATGGTGCCTACCAAACCAACACTGAAACAACCATAGAGAATGTTGAAGACGTTTGGAAAGAGAACACCTCAGACTCAAAGGAGGTGGGAGATCCGTAGAGCCGGTTTTTATTTGGCCTGTAGTCTCTGACTGCTGTATTTCACCATGTTGCGATGAGAGCTGTAAAGTGGAAGTGAGGGGTACGTAATTAGTTCCCTCCAGACTGCCAAAGCAGGAACAGCACCACAGACACACACAGGCAGTGCTGTGTGAAATAGGGGATACGGAGCCATTTCTGAGGACACATATTGACAGAGCATACCCCACGGATCCCTGTTTACCCCCTTTGGCCTCTGTTAAAAGCCTGCTTTTGGGACTCCAAGTTGAAGTGCGGTCTGTCTAACAACTTGTATAATATAATCTTGCAGCCAGCAGGACAGCGGTGGTACTGATGGAGTCCCCAGCGTGGCGGTTTTGCTGCAGAGAGGGGCTATCTGAAGCCAGCGGCCGCTGAGGTTAATAATGGCTCAGATGATGAAACAGACAGTCTTGCATTTCGCTGCCCTTCTGTGCCTCTACCCCCAGAGGAGCCAACCCAAGTGGTCCTCCAAGGCGTTATCACTGAAGGTGTCAGCTTGCCTCTGCAACATCCCATCTTAACGTTTCAGTCCCCATTTACAGTTTTAAAGCAGTTTTTGAAACTCTCAGGTTTTAGCTTTCCGTTTGTCTTGCAATGCCGAAAACTCATTATATGGAAGAGTTGAGACAAACAGTGCTTTGAACAGAGCTGTTCTCGCATGAGCTGTGAGTGGGGCGCTGGACTGGTGAGAAATTTAAAATCAGTTAAATTTCCTCAAAGTGGAGCCCTATGTGGGATTACGCAAACGGCAGGAAAAGGTGAGGATCACTTTGGCGACACAGCTGCTGGGTGTGAGGCCTGTCTGATGGTGCAGGGGCGGTAACGAGCAGAGAGCTTCTGAGCTGAGGATAATTAGGACCACTGCTGAACGGGCCCTCGTTATCCGTCAGGTGAAGCCCATGAAACATGCACTGCTGTCTCACCTGGGTGAGAAGCCCGTCAGAGACCAGCGAGCAAACATGCGGCTGTGTGGAACCCACATAGGTCCGTGCTCCGAAATCTTACTCTGCCACGGAAGAGGAATCCAGCAGTATGCTTTCCGACAAATGAGAGTCCGTTTTTGCATCAGTCCTATTCATCACGCTGAACCTACAAGTTTGCACATGGTGGCAGAGTTAAACTGAGCTGTCAGTAAGGTTACAGCTGCAAAGTTTAGCATGAGAGTATTCCAGAGCTGGAAGCAAGAAAGGTGCATTTCTTTTCCTCCTTGAACATGTGACACTTATGTGAGGGCACTCGTTCCTAGCATATTGTTGTTTTTTTTCCTCAGCTGGAAAGCAATCTCTCTCTCTGGCCCTCCCAGGGTTAGGGATGGAAGCACTTGGAATGATTATGAATTATAATGACACAGTGCCGCTCATCATTGCCAGCATTGCACTCGGGGGAATGGCCTATAAAGTGTCTATATGTGCTGGTGTATGAGCTATGTGCACTGTTGTGTGGAAGCCGTATGAGTAACAGACTCCTGCTCTCCCAGATAGGACGGGGGGGTAATGTTCCAATACCAGTGTCAGCCAGGTCTCTCAATTTCCACAGCAATCACACATCCTCCCACAGTCACAACCACTACCACTATTTCTCTGACATTAAATTTTGCGAGCTGCTGTCATCACATAGTGTATCTATGCTATGTGTTCTGTTTTTAGCATTCTTCTCAGAAGATCCACATCCACATCATTCGATCTGCCTTAACTTGCAATACAACAATGATTTCAGACATCACGTCACAGTTTCTTAGGAGTTGCTTTTATTCAGAGAGACATACAATTTACGTTTTTTACATGTCATCCATTTACACAGCAAGATATTTATTTATTCAAGTTAAGTGTCTTCCTCAAGGCTACAGCAGCAGCAGCTCAACTGGGAATCAAACTGGCAACCCTTGGGTTACAAGACATGTTCTTTACCACTACACTGCTGCCCATTACTTCTTTTCTAACCTTACCTTCATGGAAAAGAAACACTTAGCACAGAAGGACCAAACTGATCAGCAGCCAGTTCGTGATTGCAAAGCAAAGAGCTTATCTGAGGAGTAAAGAGTCGGTTGAGACTGGAAGGGATTCACCCTGGCACTGCTGACTATGGGGTGTTTTCCATGCGTGGGAAAGCTAAATTTGTAAGATCAAAGAAAACACACAGTTTATCAGATGTTTGATTAACATTCTCCCAAGGCGTATAGCAGTGCATTTTCACTGTGTGTAAACAGTTCTGTGAGCTTCAATGCATCACAGTATCATTTATTGATTAATTAGTGATTAATTCCATCACATGTGTTGCTACTCTGCCTTTGATCTCATATCCATCATTGTTTCCTTAATTACCCTCTCACTGGAGGTATTTGCTGCTGAGCTGTACAAGTTTGTTTTGTTACGTTAAGATTTCATCGCCAAGTGCACACAGGTTGTGCAGAATATGAAATCATGCGAGATGTGATTGCCAGCCAGCAAAGAACCAGCAAAAGGCACCAGAATCAGGTGCTGGAGTGCCATTCCAGTGCTGGCTTTTACTAACATTTCAGCTCTGAATGAATCAGATGAATCCCAAAATGTGTTTTTTTTATGGCACTGAAAATAAATGTACACTTTATATGCTCAGAGAAATATACTCAGAGCATATGAAGTTAAAAGTTAGCAGGTCAAGGTCAGGTTAAAAGTTAAAACAGTTCTGTGAGTTTTAGTACATTGCAGTATCATTATGTGGTTAATTGGTGATTAACTGGACCACACGTATTGCTATTCTGCCTTTAATCTTCTCTCCATCATTGTTTCCTTAATTACTCTCTTCTGCTGTGTCGTAGTACGTCTCTGTGCTTTTGATGGCTCTATTACAGTGAGCACTCTCTAGGTTAACTGTTTGCCTGTCTTTCACTTTCTGCTCGCGGTACCCTTCAGTGTCTGCAATGCAACACCAAGGATGACCTCATTCCATCGCCGGCACCGGTGGTCCTAATTAATTTTGTCCATTTAATATTCGAAGCCAGGGCAAGTCAAAGCCCCGGATACGTCTCCGTTTTCCAAATCGCAGCAACAGCAGGGTGGCTCATCAGAAATCAGCATTTATCATTGGGTATGAGGACGTGTCTATGGCAAAGGCTAGCACCCCACTGTGGTGCTTTGATGATGAACCGTCACCCGATTTATCATTCTCGGCCATACCTGTCCTCACAGCACCCCAGTACACTCCTGGCGCAACATGCCTCCACGCTCTCATGGCACCAGTCGGTAAGGAACCGGCAGCAGAAATGTCAAAGGCCCAAAAAAGCCCCCACAGACGCCAGCCTCCCCCTCAGCATGCCGGCTGTTTTTAGCTGTAGATGTGTGTTGCGCGGGGAGGCAGACCGGTGGCATGACTCACGCGAAAGGCTGTGTGCGTGTCAGCCCTTACAACGCAGCAAGCCCGGGGTGCTCAGACCCAGAGTGGGCCCCGGAGAAGCAGACGGGAGGAGGCAGCCAGAGCGAGCCGGGGATGAGTCCGTCTCTCTCCTCAGCCTGCCTTAATTGGCTCTGATCTCCTCCCACCTCTCCGGCGCTGCCGGCAGCAGATGCAGCAGCGAAGAGGGCTGTACTCAGCTCAGCGGAGGTTGACGCGTTCGAGGTGTGTTTGTAATTTTCAGTGTCACAGGGAGGGACGACTTCAACCCTCTCACCAACTCTGTGACTGTTTGTTTGTGTGGTGGTGGTTATAAAGAGGGGCAATGTGCTGGTGACATCTTAACAACGATCACATTTAACACTTCAAAAATCAAAGCAGTTTCAACTTTATATGTACGTGTCTGCTCACTTAAAATACAAATGTGTTACACAGAAAAGTGTGTAACTGACGACAAGACCCAGCAACCCTTGCAACATCTCTCATGCCTATTCCTTTTGCACATGCATGTCAGTATACCTGTATTCTTTGGTTCTGGGAATGCACACAATGTCACTTTGTTCACTTTTTCACTTTTTTCACTTTCTTCCTCATGAAGATTATATAAAACATTTTAAAGCAATTTCACTCTTCAAAGGTCTGTGGAATTTAAATGTGTTGGCAACTTTGACATTCTCAAGAGTATTTGAGAGTAGTTTTCACCACTAAATATCATTTTATAGGAAGCTGTCTGTAAGTGATGTTGCAACTCCTACCTCACTATGCAGGAGAGCACATTACTGTGTGAAGAAGCAGACAGACAGGATTACGGTCACAGTAAACTTTTATACATGTACATGAAAGACTCCAGTGGAGAGGGAATACCAAAAATAATGTATTTACATTCATTACATATCCTTGTCCATTTTGTTGATGACTCTAAATATTAAGCTCCTCTTCCTCTTACTGACCCCCGAATGGACTGCTGTTTCCCTGACGTGCAGGAGGAGAGCGTCTAAAGTCTTTCTCAGTGCATCCATCCCTCAATCACTGCAACAGCTGCTGAGAGTAGAAGCTGGGAGTGCATTACAGTCCAGTGGGTCACAATGGCTTTCCATCCAATAAGGATCTTTTCCTCTGTGCTTACCGGCTCGCACATACCACAGGAAACAATCCATTCTGTAGTGGCAATGTCCAAATTTAGCTGAAGCCACTGTTTTTGCGGTTGATGAATTTACTTCTGACCCGTATCTTTATTTTGTGTACTCCGTGCTAGCTAGCAATGATACTCACAACTCCATAACGGCGCCTTTCGTTTATTCAAAGTCTTCCTTTTCATCCAGGTATGCACTTCATTCATGCATTTCTTGCAAGCATTTACTTTGACTACTGATTACGTTCTGTTTACTTTGATTTTCACTTTACTGATTTTGTGGTTTACGGTGACTTACGGTCAAAAGCTTATTGTTTCTTCAGACTGCATCTAACTCTCAACTCTTACCATCTCACTTCCTTTTTACATTTGCACAAGCACAATAAACATACTACTAACCATTAACTATCAGTGCACAAATAAACATGAATATAACAGTTGTACCTGCACAAAATGTCCTAAATCATAATAAACACAAAGCAATTGACACCGTTCAAACAAAAAAATATCATTGCATAAACTATACAACTTTCAATGAGATTGGCTCTTACACATTCCAATCCACCGCGTTTGAATTAAACTTTCTGACTATGTGCAAATCACCATTATGTCCGTTATTATTATAAAAGCTGTTATTATTAAATATTTTGTTTTTGTCGTGCGCTTCCCATACAGATATTAGTATGACCTCACCATAGCTGAGCCCAGCCAGAGATCCAGCCAACATTAGTATTGAATGCTGAAAGCACATTTTTTTTCAATACAAACATTATAATTTCTGAACTCACTGTGTTTTCAAGCGAAAAAAGTAACACTCTGTGTAAGTCATTGTGAGTCAACAAGTTATTGCTAATAAGTCTTACATGTCTGCTGAATGTGTTGCCTGTGACTGTAAAATAAGTACCCCAAAAAAATTGTCACGTGGTCAGTAAAGGTCCGAGCTCTGTTTGATGTATCGGTATATCAGGTGACTCGTGAAAAGTAAGAGAGTAAAAGTAACTTTTAGCATGCGTTAAGCAGTCCCAGAAGTACCTTATGTAATGGCTTTCACTTTCTCTTGAAATACAAATGTATTTCTACACCCAAAGATATGTAGAAATGCACAGCTGTGCGGAAATGCTCCTGCAGTTGCAGCATCTTCAATTCAAATGACCTGAGAAAAATGCTGAGCAGCCCATTAAAAGCTCACACATTTGTAGGGGTGGGGGGTGGTTGGCCATTTGAGCGTTCTCATCCCGGCTGAGGCGGCGTGAAGGGCATCTCACTGGTAACTCAGGAAAGGCTCACTGTGCTGTCTGCTGTGAAGGCAGGAAATGGAGGGCGATTTCAAGGCCAGAAATGTTAACTGTCAACTATTTCCTGTGGTTGCCATCTTTCTTTAAAAAAAACAACAAACTAAGTTATGTGTTTTTTTTAATATATATTTGGTACATTTAGCAATAGCAGGTCAGGTTGGTCATCACAGGATAATACCTCATATTTTGAGGGAAATTTTGTGGATATTACTTTTTATTTACCTCATGATAATCATTTACCTATTATTGTTGCATACAGCCCCCAACTCCTGCCAACCTCCCTTTTGTACATAGATGTGGGTAGCCTCAGGATATTATAAGTTTCATTGCTTTAATGCAATGAAACAGAAGTGTGGAATGGGACTATGTTTCAGGATGAAATGCACCAGAGTATAGCATGGGTTACTGTTGTTTTAGGTATATTTGATGTATACAAGTCAAAGCCCACCCCCTCTTCTGTGGAGTTTTTAGGGAAACCAGTTTTAATAAGAATGGGGAAATTTTAGGCAACATACACAGGGTTCAACGTCTATACTGCACAACCATAAATAAGAAATTCTAGGGAATGACTCTCAGTGTGCAATGCTGGTTCCTTTCAAAATATAGGCAAAATCTGATGAGTAAGGGGCTTCCACAGTGGATGAATTAATGCATGCAGAAGAGCTGATTATAGAATGCCAGTTTTGTCAAACATACAGATGAGACGAGTGTGAACAATATTTAGTTAGTTGTAGAACATTTGTGTAATTTTGTGTAATTTATGTAATTTTTTGCAATCAATAAAGATGTCTAAATAATCCTAAAAAATGTTTTTCCCTTTCTTCACCAGAAAAAGGATTTTTAGACAGAAGGTGAGGTGCATCAGAAATTGCACATACACTCATTGGTTTGTTCATTTAAGTCTTCAGCAGGGAAGGGGTTACAGGGTTTTTTTTTTTTTTAAATAATTGACAATGAAATCCAGGCAAAAAAACACTCAGAAAGCCTAGATGGCACAGATGACACAGTTTACTGTGTAAACCGCAATGTGTGTGAACTGTAACTGTATAAATCCTTTAACAGTGCTTAAAGAATTAGACATAATTCATGTACCATTAGTGAAAATCATTACACAATCTGCAGATACTGGAGAAATTCCTAATCACTGAAAATAAGGCAGCATAATAACAGAATGTTAAGAAGGGAATCTGGCCTATACTGAGGGTCAGGCCGATTTTGGAATCTATTGTTGGGGGTGGGTTAGTCCCTCCAAGAGTGTAATGGTATCAGATATGTTGAATTTTTCATTAGGTTCTATTTCTGAAATTGCTGTCAGACATACAGTGGCATTACTGGCATTTTTTCATCCACAGAGATGGTGAAACTGACAGCAGAGCTGAATTTTATATAGTTCATTTTTTAAAAACCTGAGGAAATCACTCACTTTGCTTGAGACTGCAATTCAAGGCACAGTCAGCAGCTGTCAACACTGAAAGGTAATTGAAACTGAAAGGTAACTGAAAACATGCAGCATATTCAATTAAAACTCAGTCAAAGTGTTTGATGAGACGTATCTAGCACACAAAGTGCACAATTGAGCATTCATAACCTCATCATCTATGTCTAGAATTCAGCTCTTCTCCAGCTGATGCAGCAAACTGGCCTTTCTATCCATCAGAGAGGTTCAGCAGAGTGCATGAAACTCACTTGTTGAGTGAAATGCTAGACAGTGCTACACAATGCTAACGATACTGTCAGATTCTTTCAAATGGAGGACTCTGCTCTGAACGAGCAAGCTTTTCTCTTGCTCTTTTCATTTCATTCTTTCATACTTTTCTCATTTATTCATAAGCTCAGAGTCTTGTTTTTATGTGTAGTTCTTAATAGTTTTAACCAATCAAAGAGCTATCCCTAGATTACAGCTGGCTTGTGGCAGTCTATTTTGTTTGAATCATGGGGTTCAGTGAAGGCTTTTTGCAGCGTTTGAGGAGATGACTGTCAGTTAAACGCCATAGGAGGACATTTGCAGTAATGTTGTGTAATAAATGTGAAAGAGGTCCACAACTCCATGAGAGAGATTCAAACCTGTTTTCCCCAAAAGCTCCTTCTAATCAACAGTGCCTTACCGCAATATTCTTGCAGCTCCATTGGCAAGGACTCAAACTAACATCAGGCAGTGACATTACCTCTGTAACTGTTCTGCTACCGGCTACCTTCCCAGCTTTAAGCAGGGTGCACAAGCTACCACTTTTTAGGTCTGCAGTATTCGCAAATATATGTACTAATGTCTTTTGAAGCCTGTAACAGCAGATAAAATCTCTGTGTATAGCATAACTAACAATTGTTTTTGCTTCTTGAATCTAGTCTTACAAGTCAATACTGTGACTGGTTGTGGCTGTATATGGCTTAAAAGAGTTGATCATGTCTCGGACAGCTTGAAAAATGTCAATTACACGTGCAAACATCAGTTCGAACATCTTTAGGCTATCCTAGCAGTCTGCGGGGCAGTCTTAAATAAGAGTTATCCTAGCGGGCCTCAAATGTGGTCTGTGGGCTATTCCTCCAGTATCACACCCCAGGCCCTCAATATCCCCCATCTCCCACTTTGTAAATAAATCAGCCGCGACCGCAAGGCTTTCCTCTATGAGGATTTAATTTACTTCAGCTCCGCTGAGCCGTTAGAGCCTCTTTTTCACAACAGGAGAAAAAAGGTAAGGAATTGCGCATCAGAGCGCAGAAACGGTGGATGGGGGAAAGAGAAGAAGCCCTCTGAGGCAAATAAAACATTCCGTTGTCTGTCTGACACCAGAACGGGTTCGGGGGAAAAGAGGTGCTTTGTCAAGCAATTCATTAATGTGACAATGACTGATCTGGTGCCAGGCCTTGATCTGAGGGTGTAGGTTTAGAGTGTAACTCCCCGGTGGTATCAGGAGAGATCGCACTCCATTTCTCTATTCTGATGCCGCCCCAATAGATCAAGACCGGCATTTCCCTTTGGCATTTTTTTTATGTTAGGAAGGCAGTGCCATAGTTAGTGTAAGTAACACTCACTTTTTTCGTAAAAATTAGCATTCTCAAGGCTTTCTGAGGCTTGAATGGTATTTATGCCAAAGCAGTGGGTCTTGGTAGTTCAGCTTGAGTGATATCAAAAACAGCCTTAATGTATTTTTACTCATGCTAATTTACAAATGAGTGCTTACGGTGCCTGCTGAATCATTATGTGATAGGCTTAATAGCCTTTCTGGTTGTTAAACATTGATCTATTAACTAACAACCTTTCATATACCCCAGACACACCTGAAAAGGAGTGATGTCTTCCCCAGCTTATGAACTATTAATTCTGTTTCAGGTGATCTTTAACTTTATATCCTTAATAAGCATTGTGAACAACAACTATTAAAACCTTTTCCTCCCATCACTAGCACAGCTATTGAAAGTTAGACATATAAATATCTCCAAAGCACTGTAGACAAAAACATCGCTGAATCAGTTTTGCCTCATCTTTATATAAAAAAGCTTGTGTGTTCATCTTTAATGAATGTTGTTTCTGGCTTTGGTCTACACACCTGTGATGTAAACGTTAATGTTTAATTTTTTTAGCATTCTGTTTTTCACAGGCTTAATTTAGAGTGAAATCTATGTATTCAGAGAATTATATAATTATACATAATTAGGTAATGATTAGTAATATGCTCATTTTTGGATTTTCTGTCACAGGTTGAGAACATGTTAACTTTCTGACTGAAATTAGATGCTCTTACTGCCAAATCCTCTCTAATTAGCTTCTACACCCCTGGTTTGAGAGAGAAGTGAGATCTTTCACTTCTGAAAGCAGGATGCCAGCATGGTTTCATTCTGTCAGCTTCACCTTAACATAAAAATGTCACGTTTGTGTTTTATAAAATGTACTTTTTACATTAACAGTCTACAAGCAGAATTTGTGTTAATAAATGAGCAGCACTAGGTATGTTGATTTTATTTTTTCCATTCACAATGAAATACATCAAATATCAGCTAAAGCCTTCCTAAATTAACTTCCCCTTTCCTCAGCCACTTTTATTTAAAAGATTTAAAAATTAAAAATAAATTACTTGCATCAGTATTTGTCTTCATAAGGCTTTTTTATAGTTAGATGAAATTTTTGGAGGAGTTCAATGTAAAAAAAATACAGAGGACAAGGTGTATGAAAATTTAATTTTTAATTGATTTTTTCTCTGTAGAAGTATCAGGCTGCATGTTCAAAGTTGAGGCTGTGAATGCCTTTGAGGCTAGTCACGTCTTTTGCGTGGGTCAACACATTGCACTGACATCACAGCTGAGGACCTTGCATGCTGGTTGAAAAACGTAGCCCCACACCACACTCACAGTATCTCATGCACTACAAAGTCCAAGTTCATCATGTAAAGGAGTGGTGATTGGCTGGACAGTGTTCTAAGTTTGTTACACATGCCCTTGCATCATATGTCCATCAAGACAGTGCTTAAATTGGAAAGCCATTAATGCTGCTTTTTAGATGAGTCAGGAGAAGCCTTTGAAGAATATGACACCAGGCATCAAAAGAAATTTCTCACTCTAATCATGCAGGTCTGCTTTTTTGGAGAAAAAAGGATACAGGTTTTTCATATTGATTAAATGTTTTTGATGTCAGTTTGATTAACGGATCAATGGCAAATGTCCGTGAGACATACACGTGACTTTGACCATTGCGTGGGAATTACATCACCTCGTTAATCACACAGACAATTGAACGTGGATGATGAGGCCATTTCACTTGCACAGTGTCAAGCCAAGAGTAAAAATCATGAAGAAAAGGCAGGAAATGCTATTCTCCTGTTATTGAGGAAACATTTCCTCTGTGCAACTGTAGGTTGGAGGCTGGACTAAGTCATTACACTGTCTTTGCACAGCCAGGTATTGCTAACTTTACCAGTTACAGCTGAACGCTATAATGACGGCTGGCCATAATCAGGGAGACCACAAGCCACACCACCCTGCCAAGATGGAGGCATATTCTTGCTCTGTCAAGGTTATCATTCTCTCAGTGCCAGTTACAAAGCAACACAAAGGCTGTGCTTCATGGTTAGTTGGTCTAACATCGCACTGCATAAGACACAGGCTGGTGCATGAATTTAGTCTAGCACTATCTCACAGAGGTCAATGTCCATAAATTAGAATTTGTACATACAAGGCTTAGCGTCTCCTGTAGAGTGACACTACCAAAACGTGCATTTTTTTTTTCCTTTTTTTCTGTTGTTTTCTTGGGTGTGTTTATTGAATTTACATTACTCAAACCCTGAAATTTTTCAAAAGGTATGCTTGGATGAAAACAGTGGGTACACATAACATTAAAGGTGAGCCTAAGAAAAACAGTATGTAAATACTTTTCCCAAAATGTGTTTATAAGCATTAATTGTGGCCCTTGCCACATAAAATACCCTTGAGGATTTTCCTGATAGCACAGTATGTCAGGCCATTCATGTGAATCAGAGGATATTTTTGACAAGTGTAAAGCAGAAGCTTACTGCACTTCCAGTCGCTCACTTATATATTCACATTTCAAGTTGAAGATGATGCTTTCTAAAAGGCTTCAGAGGCTGCAGTGCATTCCATTATCATGTCGTAGAAGTAATTTGAAAGTAAAATACACTGGCATTATCGTGCTATCAGTAAATGCATTCAGCATAATGAAAGAGAATACACCAATCTTTAACGCAGGATCACAAACAGGATGTAATCTTTAATTCATGAAACGAGAGCCCATCGTCTCCTGGACTAACTGCAGTATCTCCTATGACTACGGGTCCATAACTGACGGAGGGAAACGTTAATAAATACCAATTACTGGAGAAAGCTTATTATAAATATCTGTTGACTTTCATCATTGTTTCACATTCTTCATTTGGTGACTCTCAGTTAGCCCGTTAGCTAGAATGTTGCAATTCCATGAACAACAGACAGAGTAGAATGAAAAAACACATGAATGGCCAGTCCCTTTGGAGATCCAGCGAGTTACTGAAGTCAATAGAAAAAGGGCATGAGATGATGTGAAATCTCAACTTCTTCGTAGTGTACCATCTGTTGCACCAGCTTTCTGTAACTGAAAATCATGAGACAATACGCTCAGCTGACAATATGCTACGTTTCACGAAATAGAGCTCATGATAACAGATGACCGCGAAACAATATTCCCCTGAGAAATTATGCTGATGGGAAAACAAGCATACATGATTGAGCAAGTTTTCTTTTCTTTGACCCCTGTGAATTCCTCATGAATCAAGTTAAATGAGTAGTGGCAGTACAAATTCAATCTTATTCAAAATAAAGTGCTTGGTAAAATAAAAATACAGATTTGTATTTGAGTTTTTCCATCTCCATCAGTGCGGCTTGCCTGCTGTCTTTCTCAACAGTGGCGTTACGTGGTGGTGCTGTTGGGACAAAGCAGCTCAAATGGCTATAAAATGCAAACAGAATTGAGGAGGATTAATGAACAAAAAAGCAAATGAAAATTACACTGACATGGTTTTGTGTAACAAAAAAAATGTATTAGCCAGTTTTAATCTAATTAGATTTCAGCACATGTTATCAGGGCCACAAAACATTGTGTCATTTTCTGATTTCATGAAATTCGATATCACGATACTTAGTCTCGTGCCAGCTGAGAAGCATAATTTACCAGACAGCGGGACTCGCTTTCTGTCCTATTGCCATTGATTCCACATTGATAAAATTAATTTTGCATTCAGCTTCCTGGGGTAGCTTCATGCACTGATGTCCAAGGTCACATGACAAGGGCATTTAAAAGCATGCTGGGAATTCACTGGTGGGAGGGGAGTCGAGGATGGGCCTTACTCACTGCTGCTTTCAAACACACCCTGACTCACTGTCACATCTCTCTTGGCTGACTGATTGCTGTCCTAAGTGTTTCTGAAGAAGGTGTGTTTTTTTCCCCTGCACGGGTTGAGTGAAGTTCTCCTCTCGATCGCAAGAGCCAGTCCTTGACTAATGTTACTGATAAGAGGTGATGACAGCCTTAATCGAAACCCGCACACAACAGGCATGTGTCATTTTTTGGGGGGTGGGGGTGGAACGGTCTTGGTTAGTGAGGCGGGGATGCAGTGGCCTGTTTTTGAGTGATCAATCAGTATGAGGTGCCCCACCATGCTTAACACTCCCTGTCCCTGCCTTCACTTCCTATTCCTCTCTCCCAGGGGAACATGGGCACGGCAGGTGAATTATAGGTCCCTGGGGGCAGAGGTGGGCCGGCCCCTGTGAAGTCCTCTGCTCCAAACCTTCCTCTCACAGGTCTGTCTCACTGATGCAGCTCTGCTGGAGCTCTTTTCCCCACATTGTTAGCAACAGAGCTAGAGAGAGACCATAGGGGTTGATTTCTCAGTGTCGGACAGAATTGCCAGCTGAAATCAGCAGCTGCTCTGTGAAGGTGAGAGACGAATGGTAACGCCACATATAGCCTCACTTAGAAGCCATGTGTCAGGCCTTTCAACACAGGTGAAAACAGGGGTCTAAACTGAGATAATGTATGCGCAATAATGAGGAGGTATAAAAAGCAGCAGATGATTCACCCTATCAATCAGCATGCAGTAGGTATTTCTTATGTAGGGAATAAGGAGAGGATAAGCACTGCTCCACTCTGCAATTAGGAGTGGTCTATGTGTACTTATCTCAGTCTTTAAGGCTGGCTGAACAAGGCAGGTCTGGTAAACTAAGCTACTGTATGCTAAATATCGCCTGTACTTAAATGGCTGAAGTTAATGTTTTGAATGTATAAATGATAATATGCAGCAGAAACAACAGGCAAGGGTGTTCTGCTTCCATCTACCATAGGACTGTATTAGAATCAAATTATATTAAATCAATAAATGCTGCTCTGTTTATAATGAGTAAATTATTATTGTACCATTTCATATGATTTTACATTTGTTTTGCAAGTTATTTTGAAGAGCTATTGATGTTTTGTCCTGCACTGGAAATGTGTTTCTCTAGACATTTATAGATCAGCAGCAAAAGCCAGAAGCTTCTGAGTGACATTTTTTACATAGGTGCATAGATTGTTTCATATATTGGTTCACAGTTGAGTAATGTTATTATTAAATCCACAGATGGAACTGGATTACCGTTTTTGGCATATTCCATTTTCGTAGACTATTTATATTCTTTTTTTGTTAGATGTTCAATAAAGTTACAAAATTACTCCATTTAAGATAGATGAGTGATTCCCCAAAGCCTGTCTATATGTCCATAGATAGTGTTCAGTGTATGTAGCTCTATATTAATTTCACTTCTTATTATCTGCAAACTTCTTTACATGTTACTAATTCATTTTAGCATCCTTTTTAAAAGCAAATGTACTGCAGAGAGACCGATTGCTATTTTTTCTTTCCCTGAGCTCTGACTGCATACCCTTGACAAAAGGATTCAAATTACAATTACCTCCAGCTTTTTTCCAGTGAAAGATAAGAAACATTCTATGAAAGGATTGTCGAGCATTCAAATTAGTAATTATGGTCTCTCTTACGTCACAAGATTTTTTTTTATATTAATCTGTCTGGATCACAGAGAAGTAGAGAGGGTTTCAGCACTGTTTCATTTCACTTTAATGTTTTTCAAGGCTTCTTCTATTGTGGTCTCATTCATTGTCCTGTTTCAGGTTCTCTGGTTATTTCCCCAGTGTAGAGGTGCACTGCATAAGTCACCATTCTCTCCTTTGGCCCCCACACTGGTGTCAGAGCTGTGACACAGATAATTCAGACATGAAACACTCCACACATTGGCCAGCCACAGCTTATTTATTTCAATTTAGACTTTATTGACCAAGAGTGTTTGGACCATCTTAAATCAAAGTGATCAAAGTTCCTTTTAAAACAGCGTGGAAGGTGTGGAAACATAGGAAATGTCATTAAACCATGAGGCACCCTGACTTGCCAAATTTTCAGAACTGTAGGAGCTCTAGCCTACAGCCCATTAGTGTCTAAATGCTTGGCAGCCATTTTGAACATTTTGGACAAGTTGTCCAATTCTCTAGTTCTCGAGAGTCCTATTCTAGGTTCTCCTATTACTTTTTTTCTTCATTTCTTAGGGGCATTTGTTGTTTTTCCATGCTGGTTCCATGGTAAATCACTTCAATAGCATGTTCAGTACCTCAGTACTTCTGCTTTGGAGGTTTGAAAAAATCACCAGCTATGCAGAGTGAGAAAGAAGGAGGTGCTCAGAACTGAACATATTTACATGTACATAGTGTTTACCATAGATCTACATTGGACTGAGTATCAGAAAGGATACAAGTCCAACACAATAAGTGTGTTGTAGAATCTGTGTTGTTTTTGCTCTAGGCAGAGGTCTCAGTGGTTGCATTATGCTGGGGAATTTGCTGTTCATTCCTAGATAAAAGACACACTTTATGGGAAAATACATTATCTTTGTTAGTATCTGGAAAAAGAGGTATTGATATTAGATGCATTGTTCTTCTTACCTTACAATATATACCATTTGCTGTATTTGAGGTTCAATAAAAAGTTGATTTTATTATCAGCGTTTTTACAGCTATCAGGTCCACTGTGAGTTTAGGAACAGTGTGATTTCACAGAAACAAACCCAGAAGGAAAGAGCAGGAGAGCATACAGCTCAAATGAGATTCCCAGGGACTGGCAAGTGCAGGCAGAAGGCATTAGTACCACATTACACAATTCATCCCATTAAAATGTTTTAAACAGCTGGCCCCTGTCTCCAGATTGAGGCTGTTTCACAGCACATTCCGGATTTATCCCAGTAACGTTACTCTCGGTGCAGTCTGGGAGTAAACTGTGAGGCCTACTGACATTGTTGCTGTCGAACGTAGTGGCCTTTACGCCTTCCTACAAAAATACGTGTCCTTGCTAATGGCACATAGACAATCTTACAGTATGCTATGCTATCAAAAGCCATGGGACAATGGTAGTGATGAAAAAAACATGTTTTATTTACATGAAATGAATAGTGTGTTGACCTGCCTTTGGGCTTGATGACTGCTTCAATGCTCCATTGAAGGCTGAATATTCATTTCAGGAAGAAAGTTGGCGGTATTGTGCTCCACTCCTCTTTTAAAGCATTAGTAAACTCCACTACCGAAGAGGGCCGTTTGGCCTTGCCCTAATACCGTGTTCCAGTTCATTCCATAGATTTTCTGTCAGGTTGAGGTTGGGGCTCTGTGCTGGTCACTGCAATGTTCTAGTGTTATTCTCTTTAAACCAAGTGTAGTCTCACCTGTAGTTGCATCCATTTTACTGCAATCAGATGGGGCATGCCACAACCCTTGCTTGGATAGTGCAGGATGATTAAAATGTTAAAATTACAGAAATGAATGTGGCAACAGATGATATGGTGTAATATCTGCTGCATACATTGATCTCTATAGGAAATATATTCTTTAGGGTTTTCGGGTATGTTTTCACAGTATGCGGTAATCTAATTTGGTAATATTTTTACATTTTCGTGAGGGTTTCCACTGTATAATTTAAGGTGCAACACTGAAAGCAGTGTTTGCTGGATATCCGTTTTCACGTCTGGTTAAGACAGCACAGGTGAAGTCCATGAAAGCTCCCTGGGTTGTCTGACTGCTGTATGTGTGGATAACTGCGGGTTTGGAGCTACTGGGAAACTTGTGTAGCTCAGAGAGGTAAGCTGTAGCCTGTTGCCCTATCAGCCTGCCAGACAGGTAACCCTCCTCTGCCATAGTGTGCTGCCTCTGACTGCTGGAGGCTGATGAAGCAGAGCTGGGAACATGGGAGCTGGGCAAACTGTCAAAAGGAGAGAAATTAAGACCCCCTCTGAGATTCAGCCCGGGCAACGGGCAGACTGCTGTCCAAATGAGGCTACAGGAATAAAGCGGGCCGTGCTCTCAAACAGTGAGCAAAGCGGCTCTCAGATTAAACCACTCCCTCCTCTCAGGGGACCAAAAGCACCCCGTGAAGCATGCTTTAGTCTGGCAAACTTCCGTCTGGTTCCGAGAGAATGCAAGGGTTTCTGTCGGGAGCTCGGATGTGGTTTAACTTTGATTTCATTTTAACAGCTCAAGATCCAGCTTCAGTCAGGAGTCAGGAGCCTTTCCAGTATCTTTACTGCTGTCACAAAGCTGAGTACCAGATCTCCAGTTATCCCGATCTCCACGGGCTGGGATCTAAAGTGTCCCAGGAGGCCTTCCTCTGAAGCATCCAGCGCACGTCCTTATTATCGGCTGGTTGATCTGAAGCGTTTGACGTTCTCGCTTTGTGAGATGAAGATTGGCAGCCTAGGGGAGGTAATACCAAGAGGCCTGCTGTAATGGGCAAATGAGTGACTTACTGGGGGCGTGCCTGTCACCTTCATTAGCGCTCATATTTACGAGTGTCTGATGCGAGAGCCGGCCTCCCGCGCGGCTGTGGGTTTTACGGAGTGTGGAGTGTCACCGTGCTCCACTCACCCGTTGCCTTTGACTGCCGTGAGTGTGCAGGCGGTGTGCAAAGGCGCTCGTAATTAGTTGCTGTGAATGGGGAATGAATCTGAGCTCTGACCTATCTGTAGCATCTCCAGTTCAGGGGGGCTTTCTTCCGCTTAGCTCAGTGATTTCTGATGGACTGTCAATCCAGCCATTGTGAAGCGGGCAGAGCAGTGGAGGAGCACGCTTCTAACACTGACAGCTCCATGATGCCTCTGTGTCAGCCAATAAATGAACCAGGTGTCTTACAGTGTCAATTATTTTTCACCCCATTTTATCCATTTCTTGTAGCAAAATGCTTCGGGAAGGTGTATGAATGAAACGACTCACAGAACAAAGAGACGTTGCTCTGCAGCAGCCAGCTTGTATTTTTAATGCCTAAGCCAGTGTTGCTTGCCTGAATGTGTTTACTCATACATGTACACACATTACACTTGGAGTCAATGATTTGAATGGAGTGGGGAGCCTGCTTAGCTCTGTCCCCCTGTGTTTTGGGAGGCAGATGTGATGCGCTATTGGTAATTAACATGCCTTTCCACTTATTAACTCATATGAGGCCTGAGTCTAAACCACACATCAAACCCCCTGCGTCTCCCTGACCTTGTTAAACTTTCAGCTGGAGCCTCGGCCTCAGAGATATGCCTCCTCATTTCCCCTTTGTGTGCTCGCGAGGAAATGTTAATGTTATGTCAAAGAGTTAATTACAGCTCTCATCAAAGTTCGCCTTTTTAATTAAGGTGCTTCTGGGTGAACATTTCCAGGTACTGAACCCAGAATAACAGAGGCCCAGCGGAAGGAGGTGTCCTTCCGCTGTGTGCCCAGAACATTTCTGTAAAAACAATATTTGTCCTCAGAGAGGAGAGGTATAAGTACACAGATAAGGAGAACATACATTCTTGACTTTCTTGCTCCACTCTCGTTAACACTGAGGAAATCAAGTACGCTGGTTAGCTCAAGATAAGCAAGGAAGGAGGTCAAATACATACAGGTTTGGTGAGTATTAAAATGATAAGCTCTTAAATTCAAAATTAATATAAATCCTGTATTCAAGAAATTAGCATGTATAATATATGTGGGACAGAGGCTATGTGAGTAATTGGTAATTAAAAACACAATTGTCACCTTTTCTGAGCTTTGAGTAGCATTATTTCTCAATGACTTATAAATGGAAAGAACACTTAGCTGCTTACTGAGTATTTTCCCCACATTCCTACAGCCATCCAGTGATGGATGCCCAGTTAAAAACTTGCCGCAGCAGAGTAACTTGCGTGAATCATACATGGGAGCAACAGCAGATAATATTGAACATGCACACAGACTCCATAGAGATTGAGATGAGATTTCCTGTGTTCTGCTTCAACTTACTGTTGAGGGAACTACTAGGAGCAGAGCAGTTGTTGAGCGTATGAGCTGAGGTGTTAGAGGGGGGCAGGATATTGACAGTTTGCTTCCATGGGCACAAATCATGCAAAAATCATAGCTGAATATCACTGAAATTTATTACTCAATATGCAAATGCTTGGAGCTACAGTGCCAGGGTCCATAGCAACACCAAACGCTGTTGCTATAACCGGAGAGGGAAAAGGATGTGAAGACATCAATTGTAGGGAAATTAAAGATCTGCCAAGAATCAATTTCAAAAAGTGGTGACAGCACGGGCCGCCCTGTGCAAGCAGGATTGTGCTTAATGAATTTCTCCTGTGTGAGGTAGCCCTGGTCATACCCACCATCCCTGCCTCCTTTCACCCAACACCACTACAGAAAACGCATTTATTCTCACCACTGAAACAATTTTCTACTTGTCAACCAAGGTCCTGTGCATTCTGTGTGTGTGTGTGTGTGTGTGTGTGTGTGTGTGTGTGTGTGTGTGTGTGTGTGTGTGTGTGTGTGTGTGTGTGTGTGTGTGTGTGTGTGTGTGTGTGTGTGGGTGTACTTTTGTATCTTGCCTTTCACAGTCAATCCAGTGACTCAACACTCCTGTCTGTGAGATTGACTTCAAATCTCTGTATCAGTGAATTCTGCGCTGGCTGCTGGACTCATGTACATGGTGGCCTTCAAAATAACTTTGACCTGACACAATGAAAAATAACTACACCATGTACATAACCAATTATCAAGATGAAATCTATGAACAGAGCAGCTTGCCTTAATCTGTGTAGCGCCTATATTAGACTTGCTATATGAAATAAAGGGAAGGAACACTGACATGCTCTGTATTTTACAGTGTCAAATGCTGAACCTGTTTAATTGCCAGTATGCACATGGAGTCATTGTCTTAATTTGTCAGATAACCGAACAAGCTTGCCATTGTCTTTATTTTCAATCATCTGTCCTTTTATCCAGTAAATGCAAAGCACTGAACAATTCGAAGTGCCCACATCTGTCGCAGAGCTCTTTTTCTCACACAAATTGCCAAACTGTCAGTCATTTGTTGCTTAAAATGTAACCTCTCTAAATGAGCAAGCCCCTCCCACACCCCCAAGGCATCCATCGCTGGGCTGCATGGCTGCTCCTCATCTCAATCTGCAGACAGTGGTACACTAATCCTTCCACAAGGCGCCCTGGTGCAGATGAAGAATGGTGGGTTTATTACAATATTGTCATTTAGCACACACTCTTATCCAGAGCGACTTGCATAGGTTACAGTTTTCACGTTATCCATTTATACAGCTGGATATTTACAGAGGCAATTCTGGGTTCAGTACCTTGCCCATGGGTACAGCAGCAGTGCCCCAGTAGGGATTTGATCCAGCAACCTTTTGGTTATGAGCCTCATACTTACCATTGTGCCACACTGTAAGGTTTATGGGTTGGGATGTCCAGCTGAGGTACTACAAGACCACAGACTCAGACTTGCAGCAAGGGGTTCAGCGGGGATTGGGCAGGATGTCACCTCCAAAGGAACGATCCCTCAAGTCCCATGACTCTAAGGTCTCAATCACGCGTGCACTCAGATATCTGTACACCCTTCTGTTATTACCGTCAAGACTGATTGGTCATATCTAACTACTAATGTGTCACACTCTCTGACAGATGGCACCTGTTTGCTGGACACGTTAATGAAACGTGTAAATAGTGGGTGAGCCCCAGAGGCTAAAAATAAGCACAAAACAGATAGTCAGTGCCTCTGCGTCTGAGTTACAGGTCTGCATTTTGCCTTGGTTGATTGGGCCATTCTCTTGTGGATGAAAGGTGGTTATTTCAAATATAACACACTTGAAGGAAAGAAAATATTGGCAAACAAAGGTTTCTGAAGGCACATGTGTGAGATCACGGTAAGTCATCGTCACTGCTCAAAAGAAGCAGTCTGTAGATGACATATCTGTGCATGGAGACTGCGATTTAAGATTATTTACAGCTCCACAGCCCCCTCCTTGCCTTTTTCCACATACAGTAATGCCACAGTTTGCATCATGCCAGCAGGCTCCTTTAATTGTGGTGTACTTCAGTTTCTGTTTGGATGTAAGGCTGTAAGGTAAGGCCATGGAAACACAGGCAACATTAGAGCATCTACCAAACACTCAGTGTTCTGTTTGAAGAGGCCACAGCATGGCACTTGATCTCCGGGAGTCATTATGCAAAGTGGTACCTTATTATCTTATGAAAATGGTTCAACAGAGGTTACAGCCCAGAAGATACATTTCAAAGCTACTCTGGGGCTTTTTACAGTAATTGTTTCAAAGTGAACTAATGCTACAGTAGTCATGAAAAAGTGCTGTGTATACATACATTCAGGCATGTATAGATGGATCAGAATGTGACTACTATACTCCCCCTTCACCCCTTCATCCCACCGCAACTCTATGGAAGTTTTCCACTCAAATCCAATCCCTGCCAAAAAGAGCATTTTAGCTACTGTGCATCGCTGTTCCCAGAACGCATTACATTATTTGTAATTGTGAGTAGCCAGAGTAGCCCTTGAACACTTTGAAGGGTTTAAGTATGAAGAGCCCTTCCAAATTTTTTAGAGATGCACGATGATATCGGCACGACATCGGTATCGGCCGATAAAAACTTAAGAAGTTAATTACCGGCATCGGCAGATGAAAATTTCTGCCGATGTTCCTGGCCGATAAGGTGATGCGCACGCTAAATGTTTATTATGAGCGCCAGCAACAAGCTTCAACATGTCAGCTGTATGGAAGTATTTCAAAATATCTGAAACAGATAACAAAATTGCTATTTGCAATGCTTGTAAAGTACCAGTCATGCGAGTTTCTCACTCTGGGAGGATCCTAGCTTTGTGCTTTTCTCTGCTTCTGGAGGGGCGCGTGAGACCATTTTTAAATAACGCGGCTCCGTAATGAGAGAATGCGATTTGAAATGTAACAAGACCTCCCCTGATCGCTGAGCTCGTGCTTTGGGACTTGAACGGAGGTCCCAGTGGTTTCGACCGACCCCCTAGCTAGGTTTCTCACCCTGAGAGGATGCTGGCTGTGTGCTGCTAACCTTCTATTTGCTTCCGGAGGGGCATGAGGCTAATGTATCGCGGTGCGGTAGGCAGAGAATGCGATTTGAAATGAAACAAGACCGCCCGCGATTGCCGAGCTTGTGCTTTGGGACTCCAACGGAGGTCCTAATGGTTTCGATCGACCCCTAGCTAAGTTTCTGACCCTGGGAGGATCCTAGCTGTGTGCTGCTAAGCTTTCCTCTGCTTCTGGAGGGGGCGTGAGAAAAGTTTTAAATAACGCGGCTTCGGAAGCAGAGACAGCAATGGAAAATAAGACAACCCGGAATCGCCTATTTCCCGCTCTTTTAAATACCTCTTCCAGATCTGTCGGCATACATAGACTCGGAGATGTATGTGTGCTGCTTACAGGGATACTAATACACTAGCTAGCTATCGAGTTTCTGTAGCTCTGTAACGTTAATACTATAAACTCACATTTGGATTTGGCACTTTGACAGAACAACTAAGCTAGCTAGCTAATAACCAGGGAGGTAGCAAGCTTCTGAGTATGCCAGGTATGTAGCTAATAACTATAAATTATTACAGTCGAATTTACAGACCTGGTAGCCCCATCTTGATGCTAACTTTGCGCCATGCATTGTTTTTCTTTTCTAGTGAGGTCGTTTTACCACACTTCGAAGTGGTGTCATACAACTCTGAAAAGCCTGACACACACAGCATAAGCTTCTCCAATTTGTCCTCCATTTTGACTTCGATTGGATCCTTAAATTCAATGTTTATATTGCGCGCCGGTGTCGCGCCGCCCATGTTCCAGTACGTCACACTGTAAAATCATTGGTTACACTCGGAAAGGTCAGCGGCAAACGGGGCCGAAGTTCAACCAATTTGAACTTTGAGCAGAGCGTTACAACGCCTGGTTTGAACACTACGCTACGCTGAGGTCGGAGGCATGACGCTGTCTTAATAGGAAAACAATGGCAAAGCGAGTGTTGGGAGATTTTGAAGCTAGTCATGTGTAAGCAGCCTTAGTGTCATAATCACGTGATCAGCGACTGGTCGACGTCAAGCTTAAAGCATCATCGCAGAGCAGTAAAGTCGACTAGTGGACTAGGCTGTGCAACCCCTAATATATATATATATATATATATATATATATATATATATATATACATACACACACACACACACACACACACACACAACTATATCAACTCTGGCATCGGCAATCGGCCAAAATGAGTTTGAAAATATCGGCACATCGGATATCGGCAAAAATCCAACATCGTGCATCCCTAAAATTTTTAAATGACCTTTGTCCCATTTGACACTGTGACAAAACCCTGTCTTATACCCTGCATTATACTGCTGTGCTCATAACCTGCAAAATTTAGTATTGAATCATTGTTTTTAGGAGTTGTCTGTTACACAGCAAGAACTGTGTGATGCTATAATCTTGACATAGTGTAGGATGCTTTTAAAATACGTGTTTATCCTGAGGTCAAACCCTGCAGTGCCACAGTTTCAGAGATGCAAACACTGCTTAATTAAGTTGGAATGTGTTGGACTTGTTATGTGGTGACTTAAGGGATGTTTCCAGGATTTCCCCCATTCCAGGATAGGAAATGTTGTGGGCAGTGAGTGGATAAATGAAAGCAGTGATTTTGGTGGCTTGTGCGGATCTGTCTCTCTCTCTCTCTCTGTACTGAAACATGAGGGTAGGTGGTTGCAGGAGCTGGCAGATTAGATTGCGCTGCACACAATTGGATTTGATGGTGGGACACGGCGGCTTTAAGGGGCTTGGCGGTATCAGACTGCTTACAGCGAGCCTTGATGGATTTGAGGTTTTATTCCTACATGAATCAGGGGGATGGTGCACGCGTGGGATTCATGTCACTCATTGAGAAATTTAGGTTTTCGCCAGATGCACAAAGAGGGGAATCTTCTATTGAAGGATCCACATTATCAGGAGCAAGTTTCTGGCTTCAGTAAACAGCTGCCTAACTAACAAAAGCAGGTGTTTTTCTCACAAGAACAGTTTATTGTATTCAGTGTTGAACACATATGAAGGGAAAAAATAGTGTTTGTAAAAAAGTAAAGTAAGTAGGTAAAAAAGTAACCCTTGCATGAGTTTTTACGTCAACATTCAGGACAAGTGCTGATTGATTCCAAATCAAATCTGTCAGTCATGGATTTGGTTCTGCTCTCTCTTTCATAGAGCTGGTTGACACATTTTTAGTCTGTGAAATTTCTTCGAACAGTAGCCCACCTTGTAGTGTGTATTTCAGTTCTGGGGTGTGATGTTTGCTCTATGTGATGGCTAGTCAATGGCATTTCTGATTGGGGTGATTTCCTCTTTGCGTGTTTGCAGGAACCAGCAGCGATGCGCTCCCGGACTCCCTGCCCTCCGTGCCTGGAACGCTCCCCCACTTCCTGCAGGAGCCTGTAGACGCTTACATCATCAAGAGCAATCCAATCAAGCTTCGGTGCCGGGCCGCACCCGCCCTGCAGATCTTCTTTAAGTGCAACGGGGAGTGGGTCCACCAGAACCAGCACATGTCCCAGGAGTACCTGGACGAAGAAACAGGTATGATGGCCGCTGCCTCGACCCAAGCCTCGTCGCAGGTCTTACCAATGATTTCTGAAAGCTTCCGACACAAGTCACACGGCGGCATTTTGCAAAGAGTATGCATCTGTTAATGTGAAAATCATTTCTTGATACAATGAGATCCTCTGCCGATCCACAGAGTTGTATGGGTGGACTCACAGCATAACAACAGATAACAACAGGGAATGATATTAAAGACTTTCCTGAGACTCCTTTAAGTCTTACAAACAGTGAATTCACTAAAAGCAAGCTGTGTTAATTGAAAATGAATAGTCACTCTGCTACTATATAAAGTCATAGAGTAGTTTCTTTTTCTGGGGACACAAAAAGCTTATCTACAGCTTAGAAGATTACAGATATAAAATGTGAAAAAGAGTTGATGTTATATTTTTCTTTACAAGAGACACAAAGAGGTCATAAAGAGATCCAGTTAGTCCCATTAAGACCGTGACAGACACAGGTATATTAGGAAATGTAGCTGTTGTTTATTGGATGACTTCGCTTTCATTTCCTGAAGGCTTTTCATTAGTTATTTAAGTGAACTGACACTGCTTCTGAAATATATTCTGATTAGTCCATGAAACCACCAGCCCTTCTATTCATGAAACTCCTGCTATCAGGCAGGCTAATTGCTAATTGTTTCTGGACGTTGCCATTGTGTGATTGCTGTGCTTTTTCACTGTGGTGATTATTTCTACTCAGGTTGAGGGGAGAACTGAGAAATAGGTTCATGCTTTAATCTTTTGCAGATGAAGAATATTCAACATGATGTAACTATTACAAAATGCAATTCAGAAGTTGCAAACAAATTTCCTTACAAATATATATTTAGTCACCCAGAGGCTGAGTTAAGGCCAGACACAGATGCAGGATGTGTTGGGACAGAGGGCAGATTGAGAAGTTTGTGAGGCTGATAAAAAAGAAACACAATTCCAGTAAAATCAAAGCCTGTGTACATGAAAATGTTATTTCATTCAAGAGAATCCTCAAATACAGAAAACTACTGATAGTGTTCAAATGATGAAGGCAAACAAAGGCAAGTTTTTTTTTTTCTCAAATGCTCTGTGATCGTTCTAAATTATCCCGAGGACACTAAGCAATTTATTATGAGTTTTAAAAAGTACTGATTTTACATTTAAGACAGTTTGCACAAGCTCACTGACTGTCACAACATGCACTTTCAAACATTTTTTTTCCTTGAATTCAGGTTGACATTATTTCAGACCAGCAAATTGCATTCCAATTCCGAAAAATTCAAGTTGTCCATTCCATGCAACTTGTTTGCAGAATTATATTGATTGCACACTGCAGCTTTCAAACTGGACATGATTTTCTTACTGTTTGCCCACAGTGGAAGTTCAGTGTGGAGTATATAGGTATGATGGACAATGCAGCCAATGTTGTGTGCTCCTGCTTTAACAATTACAATATAAATCATAATAATAAATCATAAATAATTTAAATCATGAAAATATATTTCTGTGGTAGACAATGTTTTTTGGGGGGACAAAATACAAGCAACATGAGGCAGCTAACTAAAGTGAAGACAGAAATGTCACTTCAGGAGAACACGGTGTCTTTTTTGAGCAGAAATTGTTCACTTGTTTAAATTCGCATCCTGGTGTTTATGTCAACATCAAGCTGTCTCACATAGCTCTGAATGAAGTGAATCGCACTCGCAAATCAAGCAATCGAACAAACCAGGTATGAAAGTGGCCTAAATGAAAGTTTGTCCACTTTATTTTTCAGCTTGTTTCCTCAGCAAAACTTTTGACAGGGAACATGACCATTTCTGTGATGAACTCAGTGAATTTTTTGTTGTATGGAAGAGAGGCGGGTGATTGCGGAAAAGTGGAGAAGGTTACCGCTGTCTCGTCTTCAGCAGCGTCGGTGGGATTTAATGCAGAGAAATGTCAATGTGATGTTTGCGTGGTGACTTAACACAAATTGAAAACTGGAGAGGTTCTGAATTCTTCACAACATGTGTACAAGGTTCTATCTGGTTCATAAACTGAGTGAAATCTGATATCAGGTTTCTTGTGATTGATTGTTTATCTCACTCCACATGAATGCAGCACTGAAAATGGAGTTATTGTCTTGTGGATCTGTATTTTAGGAACACTATTAGTCTTCATGTGATGTCATTCACATCTCTTACTATCCGTCATGATTACTGCTTCTTATGGTTCTACTTGTGCTTTCCTACCACAAAATCTGTTGTTCCTACTGTGAGGTAACTGATGCCATACTTGGTAAAGTTACAGTGCAATAGATTGCTCAGGATTGCAGTTTAAAGTGAATTTTGGCAGAAAGGTAAACAGGTGTATGAACTGCATGGGGCTCTGTTTATGATCTGCAGCTGTGCTTTAATGATTATTTAATACTGAAATGCAACACTTACTTTTATTAGGTTGTTCAGACAGATGGCCACCGGTGAAGCCCAGCAAAGGTCCTTTTCTGTGTGTCTCACACTGAGCTCTGAGTTTGTTGACTTTATGTTAATGCCTGTTTGGTACAGATGCGCAAAGCAACATTATGAACACCCTTTTAAGAGTAACACTTTCTATAGCCTAAATGGTTGCATTATTGTTTGAAGTGTGGTGTACAGACACAGTAGAACCAAGGAGAAATCAAGATTAAGGCCTGAAGGTTGACAATCAACACAGTAAAGTCTTGGGTTATTTTGTTACCAGTAGCAACAAAGCAATGATTTATTTCTGATCCTAACTGAAATGAGCATTATTAGAGGAGAGTCAAAAAACAACTTTTTGTAACTGTTGCCAGTAAACATAGTTCAATGTCAGCTTTTTATGTGGAGTCTTTCTGATTCGTAGGGTTGAAGCTGAATCTCTAATCCATAGGATTGAAACCGAATGTTTCTGATCCATAGGGTTAAAGTTGAATGTTTCTGGTTCATAGGGTTGAAGCTGTTTCTGGTCTGTGCTGATCCACCTGATGCACAGTGCAGATTGGACAGCATGCTGTGGCAGTGGAGAACACTCAGGATGCCCCCCCCCCCCAACACCACTCTCACCTGACATTTTTTTGATTTAGTCTGCGTTAATTCCAGGAGGCCCTTGGCAAAGTGCGGTCTCAGGTAGCTGCATGAGTCTGGAGGCAGGCAGAGTCTTCTGCCGCTAAGGCAGGCTGCGTCACCGATGTGGACAGGCCTCCGAAGATTGGCAGTCTGTCAGAGCAAACAGACAGACACACTTGAGGCCTTTGGGGCTGATAACCCCCTCACTGTGCTTCCCAGGCACATTCCCCTCTAAATGGGATCATTAAAAATAACCGCGCTCAGATTTGCTGGCACTTGAGGGACACGCCTGATATATATTTTATGAGATCGTTTTATCTAATCTATTTCTGATGTCATATCATAAAATCTTTCAGTCACTACATCAGGGTTACATCATGTTCAGCCTCTGCATAGATACACTTAAAATGGTGTGTGTGATTTAGCCTTTGTGTAGCCTGTGCAATTGAGCCTGCATGTGCCCTGTGCAGTTAAACCTGTGTTTGTTGTTTTTACAATCGCAAACACACACACACACAAACACACAAACGCACACATACACACACGCATTCTTGTATCTTGGGCATGGTGGCGATTGCTCTGTCCATCCTATATGATGTGTGCAGAATATCTGTTCACATCAGCTCCAAGAGAGTGTGGCGTAGTGTTATAGGACATGCATAGTAATGTATGTTCTACTGTTCTAACATCCTCACTAAATCACTGCAAAGCTGATTGAGTTATTAATTTCTCACTGCTTGCGGTAGAAAGTGTTTTTTATTTGTATTCAAACCAACCCCTTCATTGTTTTATAGATGCTGACATAATAAATTCCTTTTTTTCTTACCCCAATGGACAAAGAGGTGCTTAAACCTTATATGGGGTCACCTCAAAAATGCTTTTAGAGTACAAAAAATCTAAGATTTGTAGGCTAGCATGAACCAAAACTACATGAAGGAATGACATTCAGCAGAAGGGTAATTTCTAGTGTCAAAGCTGGAGAGTTTTATCCTGTTTTATCCTGTCTATCCATGTTTTCGCCATTGTTTTCTTCTACCTGTAGACCCCCAAAATGAAAGTTAATTGGCTACCACAAGCCCTGTGGGTTACAGACCCACCATAACACTTTACCCTATAGCCCAGAGAGACCCCGTTTTGTTTTTGAGTATGAGCAGAGATTTTCTGTGTGTGATCGTTGGGTACTCAGGGGTCAGGAGACCAAACAGATCCCCCATTACTGCTCTGAGGGAGTTTGGCAGAAGCAGAGGGCCACCATGCTGCAGGACAGAGCGCAATTTCCTGTTCTGCTGAAGTTTAACATCGGTCTCCTCCCCCTGCCCGTCTGGATGTTCCAGGGTCAGGACGGCAGACGCAGTGAGCCAGCAGGCTCCCTCCAGCCCCCAGCGCTGTGAATCTGCTCAGTGACATCACACTCATCACAGCAATGTGCCATCTCTGTGCTTCCGCCACACTAACAGCCCTTAAAGGGAGTCCAGACCTCACCCTGACCTCAGATTGCCTTTAAAGGAGAGATGAACCCACAGAGCACAGAGACAATATCGCCATACCGTTTTTAGCACCAGCTTTGATCGATTCGGGAAAAATGTGACAGGGTGAGATAGCCGGAGTGGTGGGTCTTCCGTCTGAGTGATATCCTTTGATGTAATACTTATTTTAAAATCTGGAAACAGATGGATAAACAGCGGGGTGGTGGGGATTTGTCTTTTTTCATTTCCACAGCTGTGAGAGGCTGAACACAGTGATTTCCGTTGCAACGCAGTGCCAGCTATAGAGGCCACACCAGTCACTGTGAACAGCAGAGGATTCATGAAGTTGAGCACTGCACACTATTTGTGGTTTTTTTGGGCCTTCCTGTCACTCTTAACTTTGCAATGCCTCACACCGCTGTCAATCCCCAGATAGCCTGTGGCCGCGCTAAGCTCGGACAGTTCAATTAGACGCTCGGCAGAGGAGTGACCAGGGTCAGCGCAGCAAACTCCAGCGTCTGACACACTGCTGACATCTGTCACTGGTCATCTCCCCTTGCAAATGCCATTCAAACCTGTGAGAGGCAGCTCTGATGAGGTGACCGGCTTTGATCTGGGCATATGTTAGACACAGAGCGAAGGCCCACAAGTCTAATGAGCTGAGTGGATCGTCTCATCTCGCAAAGCTCTGATTCGATATTAACTTTCTGCCCGGGGCTGTGAGTGACAGCTTCACTGTGAATGGCATGCTGTCCAAATCTGCAGTAATGGTGTGTTGTATGGGAGCGGGTGGTATGAAAGATGATGCTGAACCGTGGGTGGGAGGGGCATTTTTTTGGAATGGTCTCCATTGTATGCTGATTTACCATGTTATTGAGACATGTGGTTTACATTTGCACAATTTCAGGAAACCATACCTCTTTGACAAAATAATTGTATAAAATCATCCAATATTTTGAAGCTTTTGCAGGGAAGCTCAAATCTATATATAGTTTGATCACAATCTTTTTTTTTTTTTTTTCCAAGTGTATTTTTAAGTTCATACTCTAATGTTTGGTTCACACATAGGGCAATGTAAGATTAAACCAAGTAATTAGCAAGTTTTTACTTCATCTGAGTGTGTTAAATTATGGATTTGTAACCATGTTCTGCAGGGTCAGAGACAGATTTGGTGTGTGTGTGTGTGTGTGTGTGTGTGTGTGTGTGTGTGCACGCACATGTATGTGCATGTGTGTGTGCGTGTGTATGTATATGTGGTTATTGCGTGCCTGTGTGTGTGTGCGTGCACGTGTGCCATTTCATTTCCCAGTGTATTTTGAATGAAAGTTTTAAGTGCTTGTTGGTTTTAGCAGCACATGTTTAATCACAGTGCATTTCATGGTCATTGTCATGATTTCCTGTGAGTGTGCATGAGGACCACGCTGCAGGAAGCTGAGGCAGAAGAAACGGTGCCTTAATTCGGTGTGACAGTAATGCACCAGCACTACTCTGTTTTAAAAGCGGTTGTGCTCTGAAGGGAAAGCCGTTGAGTGTGGCTTACACCTGGTTGCTTTGAATGAGCTGGAAGTGGTAATGCAGAGGTCAGGGTCAGGGTAGGAAGTTCTCTAGGATTATCATCCACACTTAAAACAATGCTACTTAGTGTCCCTAACATTACCTTCCCTTTAATTGCAAAAAAAAAAAAAATCACATCATTGGAAAATAGCTGCCATTAGAGATGTAGAACGCAAAATAACGCATATAATTTCAAAGTAATACATGCTGTGTGGTTGTAGGTTGCCCTGTGCTATTGTGCGAACAAACTCTGTGTGCTTGGGGAGGGCACACGCAGTGCGCTTGTATCCAGAAAGTAGATATTCAGAGTGAGTCAAAGAGTGTTATTTTGCTTTTTGGTCTCTTTTCAGTTGAAAGGAATAAGCAATCTAAAATATCTGGAATTATATCTTGTTAACTGATAAAAAAAACCCCTCCTAACCCTACATACACCCTCTCTGGAGAGGTATGGGTATATAGCAGGAAAAAGTACTGGCTCGTATCAGTGAAGAATTTGGGAAGTTCAGGAAAAGGAAAGGCATGTCTCGAGTCTCGGGGTGAACTCGAAGCTTTAGTGCGAGGAAGTTCAGTGATGTTGGAACGATACCAGGTCACTGCAGTGCTGGACTGCCCTGTGGAGAGGAGGCAGAACAGGGAGTGGATATCAGAGACTCCCTCTGCAGTGCAGGAAGAGCCCTGCAGAGAGGAAGCCTGTGGGCCAGAAATCCATGGGATTAAAGTTGTTCCTCTCCCTGCCACCCTTACCAGCCTCAACGGGACGGGGGGAGTCCTGTCACGTGCGTTAGGATCACAGGCGGCCCACTGAGAGCCACAGTTTGCTACATGTGGGCGATGTCTGCCAGATACAGGCGCATAAACCTGAGAATCCTCACACAGCCGTAACTCAGACTGGCTTTGTGTGAGAAGGAGAGAGAGAGTCAGTGGCGAGATCAAGGATCAAGCTTCAGCTAAAGTTTTTTGGAATTGATTTAATTTTCTAACTTCACTTAGAAAGCTGTTGCCTTAGACTAGGTAAATCGCTATAGAGTAAGACTAATGAGGGAGAATCATAGGAGATTTGAGCAAAGCTTGCGTGGGTTTTTAAGCAGATGATGCCACAGCAGAAGATTTTTTGATTTCCCACATGGGTGTATTCCTGCGCTGGATTATACATGTTTCAAAGTCCCAAACTATTGCACTTGTTCGCATGTTGGTGCAGCTTGGGAATGGAAATCTGTGAGGATGCTAACCCTAACCCTAAAACCCTAACCCTAACCACAATCACAACCCAAACCATAACCACAACCCTAACCCTAACCACAACCACCCTTCTATCCATTTTGACCCTTTTACCCTTCAGTCAGAACTTTGACTGTTAAACTCTCTGGCACTTAAACTGGAATGCTGGGAGTGATTCGATTAATATAAGGCCTGAGGCAATGTTGTCAAAGCTTTGAACACCCTAAAATTCTAGTGCTGCCTCTCATTGCGTTTCTGATGTTCCAGTAAGTGTGAAACTGAACAGGATCTTTTTGTTGCTTAAAGACCATGTAGGCAAATGCTTACCAGCCCAGAGGAGAGCCGTACAGATCAAGTCCTCCTCATTGGGTGACATTTCCTCACTTGATCAGATCTCTGTGACACAGTGAATTAATTTAGTGTTTACTGATCAGCATACAATGGCTCAGTGACAGATAAGAGATAATGCACACACGTCGACCTGTTTACATAAAACTGGAACCGGGCTGAAAAGGACCGCTCACTTTCAAGGTCTTTTATTAAAAACTAGGGCCGTAGTGGTTTAGCGGTTATGACAGTATGAAATATTCATGTTTTTCCATTATTGTTCATTTGTTGCAATGACAGTAGATGGCTTTGCCACTGAGATTTCTCATATTATCATAACCCTCACAATCCTGTTACCTAGTGCTTCTTAGTCATTTCATAGGTCACTGAAAAGGCATCATTGTGATATAAATCATATTTGTTATGCATGTCTGTCTGGACTAGAGGCAGCAGTCAGTTTTATAAGCTCAGTGGTAATCCTTTATATCTACAGCTGATGTTCTTGCATGATTTTTATTCACCCAAAATGTGCCTCAGACTGCCGTCATTTCACACACCACAATAAAGGGCACAGGCATTGTTGATGGCATTCTCACTGAGCCATCAGCCATCTTAGTCTCCAGCAGAGGGAGATTAGACCTATCCCTGTAATCACTGACCTTGCTACAGTATAATCATTGCAAATTCTCACTTAGTGCAAGCGTTGCATTTTTCTTTACAAGCAAATCAAATGCTGTGCTGTTACTATGCCGCACTGCTCGCATTGGGGACCACATTAAATACAGACGATGCGCTAATTGAATCTGGGTCTCAGTCTGTACATTAGAAAGGAGTACCATCAATCAGCAGACGTCTCCTGCACCAGGCAAAGTGAGAGCGCTGACTAATTTTGGCCCATATTTACTGCCTGCACACAGATGGATTGAATATACATAACATAACATATGGATTGAATGGGTTTCAAGAATGCAAGGTTTACAACTACATTTTTAAAAGCAGGTTATGGTTGTGAAACGTTATAGTAATCGAATTTACCATCAGTGTTTATCGTCAGATTCTTAAAGCATACTTTTAGGGAACTGCTTGTTGTGATGTGTCCAGCGCTGTGTTCCCAGTTCAGAGCACTTAGAATCGTTACAAATGCCATGCAGATCATTGTCATATTTCCTAAGTTACATGTTTTATCAGAGTGACATGAGCTTGGTTCAGTTTGGGTCTCTGTAGTATGAATCAGATGACTGTGAAGCAAGGCTTGACATATCGCTTCAGAGTTAATACATCCAATACAGTTTATTGCTCTGGTAGCATTGTAGACTACTTGAAAAATGAAAATATAAAATTTGTGACTGGTGAAACACAAAAATATTGTGAAACCAGTTCACAAAGCTTTACCTTCCAGGAACAGGCTTTTGTATATATTTACAATTTCCCAGGGTTTCTCCTTGTATCATGACTTTGTTGTCCTTGTAATGACAAGTCACTGCAATCTGCCACAAATAATTAGGATGAAAGTAATGTACTGCTCAAAGCTGACGCAATACACCAGCGCTCAGAACGGTTTGAAAATTAGCACAACAATCCTCTCCACATAATTTTAAATGCCTGAACAAAGATAATAAAGAACACAATGGCAATAAGTGACACTTATCTAAGGCCTCAAACAATTACCTCCAATCAGTGGAATAGCTGATAACTTGACGCCATTGTTCCCATGAGCACGGCACAAACCTGATTGTGAGAGAATTGTATTTAGGACAGTTTTTCAGCAAACACGTACAATTGATTAATTTTAAGACAGAGTATTATGAGGATAACATAAACATAAACACAGTGTGAGCTTAAATAAGATAAGGCAGCAGTGTGGCATAGTGGTAAGGAGTAGGGCTCATCACCGAAAGGTTGCTGGTTCGATTTCCCCCTGAGCCACTGCTGTAGTACCCTTAGGTAAGGCACTCAACCTACAGTTCCCTCAATAAATATGCAGTTGTATAAATGGATAACATGTATAATTGTAACCTATGTAAGTTTGTAGGCTTTTTACACGGTGATACCTGGTGGCCACACCCGTGCCAGGTACCTCACTTTCCATTCTGTGTCTCAACTGTCACCACATTCCAGGGTGAGGTATCCTTTCTGCTTTGAAAAACCTCAGATAACAAAAGTATGAAACACCATAGGAATGAATTGTGACATTATGTCACGCAACATACAGTGCTTGTGACTGAGAATACCTGTAGATTTAAGTCGTTTTCTCATATGAACTCCGGACAATGTCCAGAGAGTCATTACATTATTGGCATTTAGCAGACGCTCTTATCCAGAGCGACTTATATAGGTTACACTTTTCTTTTCTTTTTTTTTTACGATGTTATCCATTTATACAGCTGGATATTTACTGAGGCAATTGTGGGTTAAGTACCTTGCCCAAGGATACAACAGCAGTGCCCCAGCGGGGAATTGAACCAGCAACAAGTCCTGCTCCTTAACCACTATGCTACACTCCTGCCCCAGGTCTGGGTATTGTCCGGAGTTGCCCTTTCACACATGTAGCACACAACAGGAGATTGTCCGTGTCAGATGCGTTCTCACCTACTGGAAATACTCCGTTTGGTTTAGGCAAGGGGTGGCGCCTGGGTAGAGGCAGGACATGACGCAAAGCAGTACGCTGTGGAAATCGCAGTGTTTTGTTTATACGTAGCTGGTTCGTAATTTGGTCATAAACAACCGAGTCTCTTGCTGTTCCTTGAATTTGTCTGATGATTTTGGTGTCGGCCCTTACCGACAGAAGTTCCCGAATCTCGTTGTCTCTGCAGTTAGACATTTTCATTGGCATCTTCATGTGAATGACCCTTCTTCTTCACCCTCGGATGTTTGTATTCTTTCGGTCTCACGCCAGTCGCATGATAGGAACATCATCAACACGCCCACTCGCTCGCTGTGAATTCTCCAGACAATGACCTGCTCTATTCGCACATGGACTCAATCAGGCATTACATGGACTTTGTACTAGGGAGCTGGCAGGGTAATGTCCGTTTAATGTCCGGTCCAACTGATTCGGACATTTGTGTTCTCACATACAGCTCCTCTGGGTAATGTCTAGATAAGTTCAGGGTTGCAGTGCATGTCTGAAAGGGGCTTTAGAGAGGGTGAGTGCTCTTTTCATATGGATGAGAAGCATTTGGTTTTCTACCAAACTGTATTGACCTTACTGCTGGGTTTACTTTTCTGTAGCCCAGGCAGAAAGGTACACTCTGAAAAAAACCACAGACACACATTTCATGAACAGACCTAAATGGACATTGCAAAGATGGGTGTTTTTAGCCTTATTATGCACAAGAGGCAGAACAAATCACCCACCCTTATGAGGAGGGCATATTGCTCTTCCTGCATTTGCATTTTTTCTCCAAAAGCCTTCTTCCAGCATTCAGCAGCTTCTTTATGCATGCGATGCCGGGCCCTTTGGATTGACAGGGCTGTGTGGGGAAAAAAAAAACCCTCTGCCTTTTGGCCTTATTATGTCACAGAGCAGACTCCCATCCGGTTTGCTCGTTTGCATTTTTACATTCTGTCATTTAGCAGGCAGTCTCATCTAGAGCGACGTATAAAGGGCGAGTGCGATGTGCAGCTAATAAAGTGGCGTGGAAAATGGCAGGTACCCGGCTCTCCTACGTAACAAAGGCTGTCTCTCTGCGCCATGTCAAAACAGCGCTCCCCTTTCATTTGTGCCACTGTAATGTTTTCATTTTCTCCCTGGATTCGGGCAGCCAAACTCAATTTCAGACGGGCTTTTTTTGCGCTGGTACTTGCGCGGTCGGATCGTTACAGTTCTTCAGAAGGCATCATCAGGGTGTTAAGTGGATTTCAGGTGGGAAGGATGGTACTTCATTCAGTCTCCTTTGGAAAAAGTTTACATCAGCCATGTTAATGAGACTACATTCCGTGTAAAAAATAAATTTGTGTATACACTATATATATATATATATTTATATGTATATATGTGAGTTCGGAATTCCTCCACATCTTGGTTATAGCCATTCCATCCCCTTTTGATTGACGAGGGAGCAGACAGTGCAAGGAGCTGAGTGTACAGCTAAGTAGGTAGGATCCCCTTGAGAGGAGCTAGGCCTGTGTAGGAGGAAAATAGTCAGAATACACTTGTCCTGCAGCTCTTTACATCTGTCAGGGATCTGGGCTGTCTAGCAGACTGAGTTTGAAATCCCCCTGCCAGAGACACCAGGAACCTCTGCTTTCTCAGGCCTTTCCAGGAATCACTCTTCGTAGTGCACCACAGCAGATCAAATGCAAGCAATCTCATGAAAAGCCTTTCACACAAAACATGCTGTATTCTGTGAATGGGCATGAACCAGATGAAAAAAAGTTACACAAAACAATTTAGGGAGGGTGTTGGTAGCTTTGCTTTGGAATGGTCCTCATTCAGTTTGTGTGAGGTTGTTAGGGGTAACTTGCTTTCATTTTTATATCAGTGTCTTTACTGCCAGACCTTTTTTTGCAAGTATTTCCTAACGACTTTTAGGCAACACATCTGTTTATGCTTTTAAACAGTTTTATTTGCTGAAAGTATTTTTTTTGTGTTTAGTATACCTGACAACATGAAAAAGTAAATAAATACACAATTAAATAATCTATTAATAAATAAATATTTACATAATTCAAAGAATTTGTCAATCAATAAATGTTTGTTGAGATAATTGCATCATTAAAGATGTGAATAATTTGTTCAGCATTGATCTTCTTTCTTCATTTACATCAATTCATGTATTTTATTGTCTCTTCACCAATTAATAGTTGCTGGCAGGTTTGGAATGTTGTAGTGGAAAAAGTGTGAATCACGCTTCATTAATTCAGAGCGTGAAATGTCTCCAGCTGACTTTCATCTCCAGTGGGAGGGCGTATGTGTGGTTCCCAATGTGCACCATAGCCATTATTGGCCAAAGCGTGTATATGCAAATTGACCGTGTGTTGCATGCCCTGCAAAATTGAGTGCAGTCAGTGGTGTTTGGGAAAATGAGGTTTTTCCATGTGGTTTTCCCATTTGAATCAATTGCTCTGACACAGATCCGTTGTTTTGAAGCACTCAAACAGTTGCACCACAGTAACAACCGTATGGTGTGCCAAGGAGGTCAGTAATCACCCATATGGCAACTCACCCTGTTAGCTCCCAATGCCAAACCAGAGCCGCTGAAAAGACTCTTGGGGCTGGTTATGTATACAATCAACGTAACATTATATTTAAGGAGCATTGCTATTGTCCCCTTTAATATTGTAGCTGTTAATTGTCATTGTATGTACAACAAGATATGCAAGCTAAATGTTTGATTTAAGGACAGTTCATAATAGTAAGTAATGATTTTTATGGCATTCACTGGGAAAAAAGCACTAAAAATACTGAACAAGGATTCAAACCCAGGTCTTTTCAAACTGCCAGACATTCAATGAACATGTAGATGTCTTTTTGCACAGAACTGCAAACTATCACTTTTACCTGAATTTCAAACATAAAAACAAGTGTATATATTTTACATTAAATTATGAAGGGAGTCATAAAACTGTCCACTGATAGTGTAAAAATATACTGATAGATCATATGAATCAGCCTTATATTTGCTGAGTCCAAAAAAAACTTGAGCTCATTAGGTTTTGCCACTGATTATCACAAGTATGACTGTAATATCAAAGACCTTAATGTTAGTGTGATAATTGCACCAATTAATTGTCCATTTTTAGTGGAATGGAATGTGGAAGGTGTGAAGATGGAATCTGTGTTGGTGGAATTGAGAGCTGTGTTGAGTTTGAGATTACAATGTCAAGGACCATGACAATCTACAGTATGTAGGTATTACATACAATATACCCTGAAATAAATGATATTGAGATGATAATCATTATTTTACTGAATACATTTGGTAATACTGATTACTGACACTAAGGTAAAATGTGTGAAATCCATCCTCCTGGCTCTGACGGCTGCATGGTGCCTTCTCCATTTGAGATTAGGTGTATTAAAATATATATCTAGCGCACCAGATGGTCAATACAGGCATTGAAGATCTGGTGTTCCATTAAACAAATCTGCTCAGTCCCCAGGTGTTAGCCACTAAAGACTGCTCTCAGTCCCGCTCATTGAAACCCAGCCATTCTTCTTCTGTTGACACTGCTCTGATTGCCAACAGTGTGCCAAACATTGCCTGTTTATGGCTGCAGGACCTGCACCTACTGTTGAAGACTGCATGGAAAAATTAGACTGCTTTATTTGTTGCTCTTTTTTCTCTTTAGTTGGGCCTATAGATTTTGTTCAAATGCTGGTATTCCTTGAAATTAAGCAATAAACTGATGTGTAGTATGTGTATTATTCAGCCTTAAGAGTGAGCAAGAAACAGCTGCATAGAATTTGGGCCAAAACAGCAAAAGAGGGAGAACATGTGAGCATTTGTTCACGGTTCATACTGAAACTGTAAAGAACCAGAGGTAGCCTACAGTGTAACGTTCTGATGGTAGAGAAAGTAAAACTGTAAAAATGTGAAAGAGAGCGTTCTCAGCCTTTTAGGTGGTTTTGTGTGTTTTAAATCTTAAGGTAATGAATAACCTGAAAACACATTCACTATAGGGTTCTGACTGACTGAAACAGGGCAGGGTTTTGAACACGCAGGGCCGCCTGGTGGCTTTACAGCTTTTCAATATGCCTCCCACATCCTCTTTTTTTAATTAAAAAGCCAAATCATGCATATGTTAACTAAGCCACATAAAGCAAGTGTAATACCATACTGCCTCGAGTTCAGCCAATGAGAGCAGCTCCCATGGTGACGAGCACAGCGCTAGCCCACGATTCGGAAGCCCCTGCCAGCCTGCACAGGGAACCTCCCGTTCCAAGCCTGCGAGCTGTGCCATAGCCTGACAATGGAGCGGACCTCCCAGGGATCTCAGATCAGTCGGCCTCAGACTCCCCTCCTGTTCTGCTGATTGTAGCCCAAGTCCCTTTGCCTGTTTTTTTTTTTTTTTTTTTTTTGACCGGCTGCTCTCCTGTCCCTTTGTAACGGGGCCCTTTTGGACGGCTTTGTCACGCATCTTGGCAAGAGGCGTGAAAGAGAGCGGAGGAGGCAAATGGAGAGCTTTGGTTCTGTGAGGCCTGCTCCGTCAGCGCTACCCTGCGTATTAAATCACGGGGATAACAGATGAGGTGGCGGCGTAGCCTGGGACGCGCGCTCCAGCGCTCCAGCCTCCACCTGCTGTTGATGGCTCTTCCTCGGGGATGTTTGCCTTTCGCTGGGGAGAGAGAGGCCCCCTTCAGCAGCATATCACTCATGCTTTGGTTTTGGGGGATTATTTACTCTCATTAGTCTGGATTAGCTCCCTCTGTCTCTCTCCATGCACGCAGTCAAACAGAAACGCATCTCCAGGGAAGTGATACATTATGTTAGGTTTCCAACAGAAAGTTCTGTCTCAGAAAAGCACTGGCTACAGCGGCTGTGTATGTCCTGAAAAGCCAGACCCATCCTATGATTTCCTGTTTTCAGAAAACATTTCTAAAATCGCAAAAGCTTCTGAGAGAAAGATCAGATATATGTCATGCAAATGTCTCTGACTGTTCAACTTCTGTCCCAGGTTCAAACAAAATGCCAGACAGTTTATGTAATCCATGGATAAAATGTTTCTATATATTCTGTCAAACTGAGAATTTAAACCGGTATATATGCAGTCCAGTAAGATAAAAACTCAGCCCTTGGAATTTAATGAAATGAAATAGTGGACTTTTGTGAAACTATGTGGATAGATATTTACAGATGGATAGTTCCTCAAATCCAGTTAGTCCTGTTCTCTTGCACTGTTTCTCAAATCCAGAATTTGTCAAAGCTGTGAAGGCTGTAGAGATTTGGAAAAGGATGGAGAAACCTATATAACAAAGCCTAAGCCTCCAACTCTGACTGGAATGAAAGGCTTACCTACCCAAGGGAAGGAAAAGAAGTATAACAGGGCAGCTGGGACCTGAAAATGAAGTTTAAACTACAGTGCTCTGCTCATGAGTCCTTAGTAAATGTAGCCATTTATTTATAAATGAATAGATGACTTTGATGTGTCCCTCTATTTTTTTGACATGAGAATTAATCTTGTAGTTCAGTGGTAAAAATCTGACAACATCAAAGTATAATATAGTGGAGTTCACAGCTGCAAGAAAATGCTAGATGACCTGTCTGTCTGTCTCATCATATTTCAAATAATCTCAAAAAAGGATCATCAAGATACATAATAGATGCAGCAAGTGGAAATTTATGCCCAGGTAAACTCAAGAATAAAACATAATCACTTTTGTGCATGAGCTAGAAAAAAGCCTCATTCACTGATTTGAAACAAATATGTGGAAACTTATCTGGACAAATTGTTCAAAGAATTGGTATTGCAAAACAGTTTACCTGAGCAGAGCCACATTCATCTGTGCATTCAGGAAAAACAGTCCTAAAGGACTCCATATGTTTTTATGTGATCTTAATCCCCCTCTTCCTGTAGAGAGTTGATGAACAGCGGTGGCACAGGTCGAGACCAGAGAGACCAGTGTCTGCATGTAACTTCCTGTTTCGTAGGCCTGAGAGTGCGGGAGGTGATGATCAACGTGTCCCGGCAGCAGGTGGAGGACTTCCATGGCCCTGAGGACTACTGGTGTCTCTGCGTGGCCTGGAGTCACCTGGGCACCTCCAAGAGCCGCAAGGCCACCGTGCGCATTGCATGTGAGCTATTGCCCGTCTGACTCACTTTGTGGTTTTTATCAACTGTGAACATGTCATGAGTTTGTGTGTGATTGTGTGTGTATGTGTCTGTGTTTGTTTGGTAAAGGGGTAAACAGCTAAATAGAATAACTGAACACATTTTTGAGTGTGTGTGTTTCTGATTCTGTTTCAGAATATGATTGATCTATTTATCTTATCTATAATGAATGCATTCCATCTTGACAAATGGAAATTGGGGAAAAAAAGAGATTTTTGACCAAAGCGATGGCTAACTGCTCTGAGAATGAGCTCCTGCAGATTTCAGAGAATGTCTTCTGTCACTAACTGACTCAGACATGGAGCACAGTTGGGATATGTGGAGTTGTGGTGAGATTCTTTGATTCTAGAGACTCATGTCCCAGTTTCCCCGCTGCTGTTACGCAGCTGTCTGAAGGGTTTATGGGAATTGTAAGATGTAATACTGCGAGCAGTGCCAACCGAAAAAACTGGCATCTTCCCATGAGAGTCAATACTGGTCTGTATGTAATGACCTGACTTCTTATCATAACTGAAGCCACTGTGGCTTTGTAATACTGGAGATGGCTTTAGATTGTGGTACATGAACCCAAGGCCAATCTTTGAGGAAATAAGAGTGGCAACAACCAGCGCTGCTGCTGGGGGTTTCCAGGCCAGTGTCACTGTTCATGGAAAGCAGGGTTGGTCCTGGGGACAGAGAGGCTGAATGAACTTACCTTTGAGTGACAGGTGTTCCTTATCTCCTCTAACAGACTTGCGGAAGAACTTTGAGCAGGACCCCCAGGGAAAGGAGGTGCCGATCAAGGGCATGATCGTGCTGCACTGTCGCCCTCCGGAGGGAGTACCAGTAGCAGAGGTAAGAGCTGTTCTCTCTGCTCTGTGTCGCCACCTGCTGGCCGGAAGCATCCTGTGGCAGCTACACCCTCAGCACTGTCCCACATCCTGAGGGTTTTTTCATTACTTTTAATTATTTTCTTTGTTTTATATTATTCTTTGAAGGTGCTCTCTATCTTTAGCAGATGCTGTTTGAAAACCCCTTTCCTCAAAGGGCCCATTCTCTCAATAACATTGTTTCAGCTGGGAATGAGATGGAGCGTTTGCTTGTCGTGGTGGGTGTTGTCACATGAAAGGTTATACAATAATGATTTATTTAAATACTACGGACGAAAGTGATGTGTTTACATCTTCTGTCATGTCCTTGGCAATTTGCATCTCCAGATTACAACGACATGATGTCTTATGTGAGTGTGTGGTTTTAGAGTATTCCAACTGCAGGCAAACTGTACATAATTAATGCCTCAGCCCCAAAATGGAAGATTTATGTCACAGCGGTTTCCCTCGATGTGCCGTGGCCATCAGATATGCAGCTCTTCATAAATGCGTATATGAGCTTAGCAAAAGAGACTATGTGAATAATGTAGAGGCCAACTCTAAACCCAGTCATTTCCAGCAAACCTCTGGAAATGAAATATTGAATCTCCAGCTGTGAACGTGGTGGTATGAACTTTCAGCATCTCTCAGACAAGGTCTAAGTGCAGCGGCTTGCTACCCACTAATACAACATGACTGGGTGGGTTTATACACCTTTCAGGAATCCCCAAAATAGACTTCCAGCTTGGAATGAATTTTTTATTCTGCAAGACATCTGGGACAAGCAAGTGGGGCTGGTGATGTCTGCAGAATTTAACATATTTTGGTGATTTAAACTTCTCAACTGGTTTAAACCAGTGCTTAACAGTGTGTGAATGCATCCATTCAGGAGAGAGTGAATGGTTATCCATATCCTGAAAGCCTGAAGTAATCTCTATATTTTCGTTATTCTTGTTTGTTCTTTTACAGCATCATAGATGGAGTGCAGACAGGAAAACAAATCGATGTATATATCCTTGAAATCTCTGTGTGATCCTTCAGACATGTTTGCTTAGCAGTTTGGCAAGTGGAGAAGTTTCTGTGTAACTATCTTCCAACGGTATTGAGTCAATCCATACAGACCGCTAAAGGTGTCTTGCTGGACCATTTTTGTACTTATTTTATACCAGCTTGCCTCGAGTCACTAGAGAGAAGCTTACTCAATATTATAACAGTATGTTCCTGCTCTCAAATCCTTAGAGAGATGTCATATCAGATCAGCGCTCATCCCATGCTCTGTCACTGAGGTGTTAAGATGCTATTTTTGTATGTCAGGCTCAAGGGAATCAGTGACAGAATTCAGCTGATTTTTTTTTTTTTTTGTGCATCAGATGACAAGTTTTCTTCTTTTTGAATGTTGCTGAACAGGGAATAAATTTGGCCAAAGTTTATGAGAGAAAGAAAGTACATTGCCGGTGAAGCTGTCATGCAGCAGGAGTACCTGACCAGGCCAGGATGAAAGAGAGGCCCTGGCCGTGGTCTCCCGAGCTTTTTTGCTTTGTGAGGTATGGGGCACATCTGCAGGGCTTTGTTGGCGGATTCCTCAGTGCTGGCTTTGTGGGCTGTGCTTTGGGCATGCAGTAAGACCACCAACATCTTCAATAAAGTTGAGGTTGAGGTGCTGAAAGTTGAGTCACCTGTTTTTTTAGCCACTAGTCAGCTGAGTCCCGCCTGCAGCTCAAACTCTGTGGACCCCGCCCGGATGGAATTTGACCAGCGTTTGTCAAAAAGAGTCATAGACACAGCAGCGTCTGTTTGGTACTGGCTAGTCTGTGAACAAAGGCTCCCCACTTTACATTCAGATCACACCACTGTGGGAAGGGATGGTAAATGACTAAGGAAGGTAAATTTTAAGGCCTTGGCCAAGGTTGATAAATAGCAATAGTTGATTCATACTTGTTCAAACTGATGTTCGCTTAGCTCTTTTATTGCTGTGTGTTCAATCAGAATGATTTCTCAGTGGTGACTTTTCTAAACAGCCATTATTGGCCCTGTTAGTGACTGCTGTGTGAGTATTACCTGAAGTTCACCTTCAGTCTCTGCAGATCTTTTTTCATTTTGTGATGCATGCCAGTTTACTTACTAACTTAAGCTTATTTTGCATCCCTGGTTGAGACAGTTTTACTTTTGAAGTGAAGATTTCAGACACCTGAGTTGACCCTCAGCAGTGACCCCAACTAGTTAAATGCCTGGGCAACCAGTACAAATATTTTCTGATGCATCAATTTGATGAGCACAACAGAAGGGAGGCCAAAAACAAGGGGGGGAAATGAAGATCAGACGCTTTACTCAAGAAACAAGAAACTTCAGCAAGGTAAAAAAAAAAATCAGATACTTTTTAAGAAGCCATTTATTAGCTATTATCAGTTTCTTTATGATGTCTAATTATTCATTTATGTCTAAAGATACAAAGTCATTTGAAGTGCTTGAGTGTAATTATTCTCTAATAGACGCAATATTTGAGAGACAAGTGCAGTCATAAAGAAAGGACACTGAAAGGTTTAACTGCCCTTGTGCCTGAATGTTGCTGTCAAGAGCTGTGTTATTTAACATAATATCTTGAAAGTCATTGTTGCGTTGGAGTGGCTGACATGATTGAGCTAAAACAAAGCAGAGACATTAATGAAATGCCATATTAATTGAATCGGATGAAACAAAACCGGTTATTGCACCTCATTCGTAATTCCTTTCTTGTCACTTTAATTTCCTTCTATATTAATGATTTTTTTTTATACTGCCCTCTTTTCCAAGTGTCAGTGCAATAGGGTTTTGTACCTGATTGTAAATGATTGGAATAACCTCTATTAAACACGTCTTTGTTGCAAACTAAGATGAGGAAATTACTGATGCACCACAGTAGACCATGTTTTTGTATTTAGATTCACTGTTTTAAATGAGCATCAGCAGTCTGTATCAGGCCTCTACAATTTGATAATCCTCTATCCTAATGGTATTGCTTCAGACATTGAATTAGTTTCATTTCTATATAAAATTCTTGTTCTCCTGTAAACCCAGAGGCCATTTTCCTCAATTTCATCTTGCTTGTCATGCATCTGTTTGTTGCTGTTGTTGTTGTTTTTGTCTCAGGTTAATACATGTGATAACTTTATTTAACCAGCCAATCAGATTCCAGGCTGGTTCAGTGTGGTCAGTTCCCTCCTCTGTATTCGTTTCATTAAGATCAAGAAGTAGAAGCTCAAGGGGATTGCAAAGCACTGTGGTAGCTGCCCCTTCTTGGTCTCTACACTAGCAGAGGAGATGTTGCCTCTCTTGTGAGTGTATCCAGGGGCATAACAACAGTTTTGCCAGCAGTGTGGCACAGTGATCCTGGAATGTAACTTAAGAAAGTCACACATCCACATCCTGGTCTGGCTTAACCAAGTACTTCATCTGAATCGCTTCAGAAAATAGCCAGCAGTATAACAGGGTATGTAGAAAAAAATGACAGTTGCGCGTCCCATATAAAGGCTTTAAGCAAAGGCTAAAGAAATGAATTGAAATGCAATTTAATGCGTGCCTCTAGGTAGTGTAGTGTAACACTGGGCAGAGCTCCCTCCCCAGGAGCTTTGTCAGAGCTGCTAATCCTTGTCTTTGCCTGCATGGGATGAGCAGCAGTCTGAACCCCTTCACAGAGCCAGCCGCTGGGGCTTAGAACTCATCCATTACTGCTCTCACTGGGTGGGGAGGAGAAGTAGGAGGAGGGGGAAAAGTGGGAACAGTCTGGTGTCGTTGTAACTGTGTTGATCATAGTGAACTTATAGCTCGGTTTATGGATCATAGCATAGGGGAAAGAGGCCACCCTACATGTTTCTGTGTTTGAACCTCTTCTCTTGATGTAATTGTGTGCCCTTCTTTTGCACTTGCAGTCCAGACTGAGGACTGTGTCGATTGAATTGTGCATAATGGGCATAATGTGCCAAAGACCCATCAGATCTTCAGGGCAAATGTCGCCAGAGTCAGAGAGGGAGAGGGACAGTGTGACCCTCCCTGCAGCAGTGGCTTGGAGTAATGACCCTCACAGTGCCAATATTCTTCAGAAAGGAAATTAGCAGGCCTTGTTTGATTGTGAAAACCCTGCCTCCAGCCCTGGCGAGGACGGCCTGATTTTAATTCAAACCGGAGCGCTAATTGGGATAATTTCATTTCTCGCGTCTGCAGAAGCACACTTATCGGGCTAATTGCATCCGTGCCTTTATCGTCATCTGTATTGTGGATCTGCTCATCCTTCCTTATGGCATCATTCTGCCTCCATGCAGGGGGCTGATTGCACTGCCCAGCCTTTAACATCTTTCAGTTTGGGACTGTCCCAAATTAAACAAGAGAGAGAAATAAAAGTCTGTTTCTTGTATGTACGTCTGCATAGTATGCACATGTGTATGTGGTCATTTCATTCACATTTCCAATGTATTTGTTTTTATGATTGAGGCCTTTGTCAGAATGCCTCACAGTATTAGAGTATTGGTAAATTTAAATCTGCAATACAGTACACAGTGCAAACTATGACTTAAATTACAATCATAATTTGCCAAGTATAAGAAAAAGGGCTGTGTCGTGATGCATTCGTCATTCTACACATAAGTGCTGTCTCAGAGGTGCAGTGTCAGAGTTTTAGTCAGAAATCCATTTTGTGGACTGATGGAAATTGAAAGAGCCCAGGTAGAGCCGAGCGGACACACAGCGATGGGCTCCGCTGGTCTGAAAGCAGTGTGTGACTCATCCCAGCAGTAGGGGGTGAGAATGAGGAGGCTGTTCACACAGAGCCTCGGGGGGTGGTGGGGGAGGGGTGGTCAAAGGACACAGGCAGGAGGTCTTGTTTTCCAAAACCTCTCGTGACACTTGCAAAATGATTGCCTCTGATGAGACTTATTAATAGAGCTGCTTCAGTGAAAACCACTTTAGATAATTAAATCAGATAAGAAAAAAAACTGTATTTTGCTGCTGGAGAATTTCTTTTGTTGTGCTTGGTGCAGAACATACATATCAGGCACCTCATACAATATCATAAAATATTCTTGGTTATAAAAGAGACACACGTACATTCAGGGCTGTTTAATTTGAAAAGAAATAAGTGCCTAAAAAACACATCCCAGAGGTAAACAATTCACTCACACCCACTTTCACAAAATAACAATGGCAGGGTCACTGAGGAAACCTAAAAAAAAAAAACAATTCAGACAGGCCGCGAGGGACGAGCAGCTTTTAATTGTGCGGTGCGGGCGAAGGGCCGGAGCCGAGGGGAGCCTCCCCCGGTTCCGGGAGCCCCCATGCAGAACCCAGCCGCAGATGAAGCCGATGGCGCGGGGCTCTCGGCTGCCAAACGAAAATAAAAGCCTGCGACAGCGTGGAACTTGATTAATCGATTTCCCAGCATCCGTTATTTCTCAGGGGTAGATGTGTGTGGTGCAGAGTGATCTGCAACATTGCAACTTAGCTCTTAAAGTGTTCCTGAGGTGGGAAGGAGAAGCAGTTTCCTGGTGTGCGATGTTGGGGGTGTTTATAATTCACACCACACTTCTGTGGGTCAGGCACTGGCGCTGCCCTGTCTGGCCCGGACACGTACGAAATTTGACCAGCAAGTGGCTGAATTTCGCAGTGAGTTCTGTGTCTGAGGCGGGAGCCACAGAATGTCACCGAGACTGTAATTATACCGTCAACCGCGCCTTCAGAGATGCCGCCCTCACCTTCGGCGGTGCCGGCGGCTAGGGCAGTGCTCTGCCGAGAGGCTAATGGCTAAAGACGTGACCTGTGTGCAGACCTGGCTCGCCGTGCGTCCTGCAGGTGGAGTGGCTGAAGAACGAGGAGGCGGTCAGCTCGCTCAACGACGACAACATCGACACCCGGGCGGACCACAACCTCATCATCAACGAGGCCCGCCTGTCCGACTCGGGGAACTACACCTGCCTGGCCAGCAACATCGTGGCCAAGAGGCGCAGCGCCACCGCCACCGTGGTTGTGTTTGGTAAGGCTGGTAGAAGACATCGATTCTAGGAACCCTATACAGGCCCGCATGAACAAAATCATCATGGCTTGGAAAACATCAAGAAATCCTTGGCTTGCTATGTTTTCCCTTTTTGTTTTGTTTTTTGTTTGTTGGGTGATGAATCTTTCCACTCACAGGCAGCTAAATCTCTTTTTAGTTTGACTAGCTAGAGGCTCATTTTGTCTCCCATTAAAAATCAATGTGGGTTTTAAAAAGGAATCAGCCATTGTGTCTTAATCTCATTTACAATGTTTTTATTACCGTTAAGGGCTTTGAAATTGCCATTCTTAATTATTTATCTGACTGATGCCTTTATGCAGGCTTTTAAATGTATTCAAATACAATTTGCCAACATCATCTGAGTACCGTCACACAGCATTGTGATTCATGAGTAATGCAGCTCTTACTCCAGCTAAAGTGCGCACAGAGGCTTAAGCCCTGGAGTGTGGGCACTCAGTAAGAGTGAAAGCAGGGTTTGACGTGGATTGCCAAAATGAGTGGGTCTTGAGTAGCTTGAAGGAATTGGAAACCGGTGGTCTCTGGTTGTAAGAGGTTAGAATATCGAAAGCAGCATAGCACATCATTGTGGCGCTGGAGCATCAGAGCATCGGAGCAATGCAATAAACACTTCAGTGAGGAGTGTTTCTTTATTTTGTGTCTCTGAAAACCAGAGATTGTCAATGAATGGTCTTGACAAGCCATGTGATTGTAGTTCTGATTGTAATTCTGGTAAAACCAGAAATGCATCTGTCACATTAACTACTCTATAGGGTGTCCATGTGAACATGACCAGTTTGTCTGGGGAGGGGCATTAGCATGGCAGACTATGTCCTCACTGCCTTTCCTGTGAGTTTCGCTGTGTCCCATGTCTGCGTTTCCCGCGCCTCTCCCTCAGTGAACGGAGGGTGGTCGCTCTGGACGGAGTGGTCCCCCTGCAACGTGCGCTGCGGGCGGGGAGTGCAGAAACGCTCGCGCACCTGCACCAACCCCGCGCCCCTCAACGGGGGCTCCTTCTGCGAGGGCATGTCCATGCAGAAGATCACCTGCAACGCGCTCTGCCCAGGTGAGAGCGCCTCGCTCTGTCATTCGCTCTCTCAGGATGAGAGATCCGAGGTCATACCGTTTCAGAGTCACTTCTAATCATCAAAAGCTTGGACTATCTGAAGAGACACAATACTCATAATTGTTATTGTCACATGGGGGAACATAGGCTGTGTTTTCAATGCTAATCCATTGTACTTCATATTTCAAGTTTTACATTAGCAGTGTGGGTACAGTCTTGTTATAGGTGTGAATATCCAAGCCTTAATGCACAGCAGCAGTGTCTAGCTTTGGGCATAAAGATCTCACACCAAAGTAATTAAGATATCACTATCACAAGTTAAAAAGGTAACTGATCAGGTGTTAACAGGAGCCCCCTCCCTCCAAAAACTGATGGTTTAGGAAGGTATAGAAAACAGCATGGATGGTGACTCTCCAGGGTCAGGGCTAGAAACCACTGACATACGGCAATGCTAAACTGAACTGCCCTTTATGTTCTTCTCAGATCTTGAGGAAGTACAATATTTATGAAAGTTGCATTTAGTTCTATTCATAACTTACTTCAACACATTAGGGTAACAGCATGGAAAGTTTTCTGCAACACATGTCAATTGACTGCAATTATACTTCACTTTATTGATGTGGAGTAAAAGATGGTGAAAGGAACTGCTGCACACTGTATTCAGCCTGTCCTGCATTGGTAGAAATGACCAGGGGGCAAAAACAGATGGAGACCAGTTGTTCATTTAGACATAAATGAATTGGAATAAAAATGTTTTTGCCAGTAATTACAACATTTCCTCTGCTAGCAGTTTGCTTTTGTGAAAGACATGGCTTGCTCGCCATTGTAAAAGCAGAAATGAAAGGTTTACTAATAACACAGCATTTTAATACTTCCTCCTATAAAGCATGTGATTTGCTTTGGTTAAAAAAAAGAAAAAGTCCACAAAAATGGGTGCTGTAGAATAAATAGGTGGTGGTTATGGTTTTAGGAAACACACATTTCCATTAGACTCAGATTTGCACATGGGCCCTCGAACTCCCCCTCAAATGAAAGCCAATTTTGCGAGTTACTCAGGAGAGTTGAATTGATTTTGTATGACTGTAGTGGTATCCCTCTGCAAAGAAGAAAAATCACTGTTACAGAACAAATGGTTGTTGTTCATGCATAGATAACTCAGTTTCAGACTCACCCAGAATGCTTTGTGCCGCATATAACGCTGCTACCCGTGTCAACAAAGCCAACATTGTAATTGTTTTGTGCTCCAGACTTCCATTAGCTGCCCTCTATCTTTTCTGGCACACTCTTACTTTGCTCATTCTTAGGAGGGCCTGAATTTAAATGTGTTACAAAGCGTTTATGTGGAATTTAATTATTCTTTGTAGTTGGCGGATTGATCGCTATGGCTGAAATCTCTGGGGCTCATGGTCTGTTTGTCTGCTGTTGTTGGGGTAATGGGCCTCACATAGTTGTGCAAATGCAGGCTATGTGACTCCCGCTTCCTCCAGGACAGCGAAGTTAACGTCGCGCCCCTCCCGAGAAAACCCAGCTGTTATCACAGCAGCCCGGTAATCTTCGCTGCTGGTGCGCCTTCGCACGGGCGAAATTTATGGCTTTCTCCGCCAAAGTCAATCGCAGGGGAAGCACTCGTCATATTGGAAAAAGTTATCTTGAGTGCGCAAAGCACATTAAGAGACATAATCTACATCCCCAAGCCACTCTCAGAAGGACTCCTCTGCACCGGCTGCGATGTGCAAACACGCAATTTGCATTTAGATTAGCGGGGAAAGAACATTTAAAAGCTATGGAGACATTAAGGTACAGGCGCGGTAGACAAAACCAAAACAAACAGGCTTTTTCGGAGCTTGAAAAGAAAGGATGTACTGGCGGTTGTCAGCGGAGGATCGGGAGAAATAGCCCAGCACTGCATGACAGGATGTGTCTGGCTGAGCTTAATATGGGATCATCCCCTGAGGGAACCGTACAGCAGGTAACAGTGTAAGACAACGAGCGTTCTCGCTCCCTCACTGCGAAACCTGAGGAAAGGGCTGTGAGCAGGCTTCATTCGGGAGGTTAAAGGGAGAGGGCGAAGCGAGAGGGGATGGCTGGAGGCCGAGGCCTAGGCACTGTGTGCTGTCTCATCCTGTGCGCCCGCCTTGCGTCCCTGCAGTGGACGGCGGCTGGGAGGAGTGGAGCGAGTGGACGGTGTGCGGCTCCGGGTGCGAGAGGGAGCGGCGGAGGGCCTGCACCGCGCCGGCACCCAAGCACGGGGGCAGGGAGTGCGAGGGGGCCCCGCAGGACACGGAGAATTGCACGGGGGAGCTGTGCACCCACAGTGAGTACCCCACGCCCCATGCACCCCATCTCATCCCATCATCAGCCATACACACCTCCATCTTCATTCTCATCACCTTCACCACATAATAGCTCTCATTCATGAACCTCACCACTAACCCTATTGGTGGAGACAAATATAGCATTAGCCTTGTCACTGGATGATGTGGAAGCTTGAATAGGTAGCAGCTAATCCCAGTCAAACATTAACACAAGGACGCTGACAGTTTGGAATGTCATTCCAACCGGACCAACTGTCACTAGCATGATCTCCCTCACACCCACTTAATATCTTCTTGAGTCTCCCTATATCTCCCAATAGAAGAAGGACAGTCAAAGCCAACACAGTTTATGGATTTCTCTGCGCAGTCTTAGGGTGCTAAACAGTAACAGTACCAATCAGATACAGAGTGCACCGTCTGCACATGCACTGGTCTGAATGAGCACACCGGTGCAGGGGTGGGTAACCTCTCTGTGTTTCTGTCTTTGCAGATCGAAAGCTGCTGCATGACGTTAAACCTCAGAGTGAGTCCACCTGTTTGCCTTACATCCGCCACGCCCACCCCTCCTCCCCTTAACAACAGTCGCTACTGCAGGGGTCCCACATTGTAATCACATGACCCGGCTCAGCTTTTAACACACAATAGAGAAAAGAGCAGAAAGGAGCAGACATTTCTGTCCACAGGCTAATTGCCAATTAGAGGGTAAAATTTGTCAATCGGCTTAAGTTCCCTTGTATTAATCAGCTTCGGTGCTGTTGATACACAACTGCGTGTTTGCCCACGTGTTTTTGCTGGCAGCAGGTTTGTGTGGTTGATCTTTCTGCTGGCTTGTTATTTTTGTTAAACATTTTCATCTCCAAGAAACTTGCCACTGCTCACCCCTTCTTTTCGTTGCCTTTTTTCTTTGATTATTTTCCCAACCGAAATAGGAATTGTATGATTTAGTTTTGGAAATACAAGGGCATTTGGGGTGACTGTTGTGGAATTAGAGGACCATTCCCTAGGCAGTGTTCAGTTTACACTGATTTTCACCAAGCAAAACAAAAGCGACATCAAAAACCAGACTTTTTATTATCTTCTTGACTTCAGGCACTTATCTAAACTATTTGAATGTGTAAAGTTTTTACGCACTGGGCTGCATTTGCCGGCAGTTTAGCTCCCTCAGTTACAACCTCACTGTGAATTCTAATGTGCGTACCATCTGTGACAAGACACAATGTGAACATCTCCATCAGGAAGGGGAAAACACCGCCCGCTAAATTGGTTCATTTCGGAAGCTGTTGTAAAATCCTCAGAGATTACACACTAAAATCGCACTAAAATCCTCAGCAATTAAGTACCCATGTCTTTGACTCACTCCGCTCTATTTGATTGGTCAATATTTCATCCATATCATCAAAGCATCTCCACAAGAATGCCAAGAAATCAGTTTTTGCTGCAACTCTGGAAAGACTTTGAGGATTGTAGGTGTGCTAGAGCATGTTTTGTTGAACAGTATTAGCCCTCAAAAGTCTTTTCTGGACATCTGGCAGGGTTTCTTTAATTTTGTTTTGTTTTGGTTTTTTTCCTTATAGGGCCACCTCCACCATAGAGCAATGTCATATTCTGCATTGCAGGAAATTTTGAGTGCATAATTGCAGAAGAAGAGACAGTTTAATAAATCATACACTTTTCGAATCTTCATGCATAGCAGTGCCACATTTCAAATGAATGTCAGGTGCTACAGTGGGCACAAACCAATGTATTTATAGAGACCTCATTAGCAGAATTCATTCTTTTAACAAGCATTACATATCCGGCCCACGCTAAATACAGTGCTGCAAGGCGTTCATTTATAAATCGGCCCGCTCCCAGGTATCAGAGCTCAAACACAGACTCATCTGTTAGCTTCTCACAAATAGACATCATCTGTGTTATTCTGTTTTCAGAATATCAAATGAATCGCTGCAATTTTGGTATGAGCTCTGATGTAAGTCCTTGACCCAGAAATTATGGAAGACTCCTGCATTGAGAAAGTTCTTGGAAAACATTGCTGAAAGATGTACATAGTATACATAAAGGCTTATGCGTGCTCATGCAGTTGTATTGATCTAGGGCTCACAGCATGAGGGCCCCTGCCAGAGATGCGGCTTTTGCTGAAGCTTCAAGAGCAGTTTTGCGCTAGACTCTCACTGCTCTTATTCAAAGACATCCTTCATCTCCTGTGTCTATGGCCAATTATCTGTCCCCCTGCTGCCTGCCGACCTCCCTCGCCCTCCTCTCTCTGCGCTCTTTCCTGAAGGCATCGAGGGAACCAACGACGTGGCCCTCTACTCGGGCCTGGCCGCGGGGGTCATCGCGGTGGCCGTGCTGGTGGTGGCCGTCATGCTGTACAGGAAGAACCGCAGCGAGTACGGGGTGGACGTCATCGACTCGTCCACGCTCACTGGGGGCTTCCAGTCATTCAACTTCAAGACCACCAGGCAAGGTGAGCACAGGGGCTTGTGGGAAAAGGCAGTCTGAGTTTGTCTGCGATCCAAATAGTAACAGAGGCCACAAAACTCTCGGCTTCAGTTCTGGGCAATGCTGATGCCTCAGATAACTACTGTATCTGTGTATAGGGCTGTTTTGCTCATCTACAACAGTGCATTCCCATCTCTCCACTTCAGTTTTTCTTGTGATAATTGCAGGCCCACCGCTGGATGTGGGACAGGTAATCGATCACTGATGGACACCTGTTGAGCTTCAAATGGGAAAGGCAGAGAAGTATCAAGCAGCTGAATTTAAATGTCTTAGCTAGCAGCTAAGTCATTTTTACTGTACTTGATTGTTTATAATAGCAAGCAATAATTTTAGTTGTATAAAAACATATGCCATCACAACATAATAAGTTGTAACAGATCTGTATTCTCTTTGACATAATCAGAAGAATGTAATGTTGCCCAGTCTTTGTTTAGATTAAACTGACTGAGGTGAAGTGCCCTATGGTGTTGCAATGCTACAATATCAGGTACCGTTAATTAAAAAGGAAACAGGTGACATTGGGCTGTCTTTATTTAAGTTGGGAAGCTTGCTGCTCATGGAAGACAATCAGAAAAAGGTTCAGGATGATCTGTAGTTTAACAGTTGCTAAGTTCGCTGGCTGCCCTCATGCTCTGGGTCTCCCCTGAAGGATGCTCACTCCCTGTCTCTGCCGACCACTCCACAGACTCACGGTCACCTTGCGTGATCCCTGTTGTGCAGCAGCGCACGGCGGGGATGGATAAATGTGAAAATCAAGGATTGCAGAGCATCGGTTCCATTTTTGGAAGGTGCTGTAATAGCCTGTGCTCTCCACGGTGTCTGCAGCCTCACCTCTGCAGCTGCTGGGCCGCAGGGACCAATATTTCTGCCCGTGACGCGTCAGGGCAGCGGGAACAATAGCCATCTCAACAGAGGGGCTGTAAATTCAGCCTTGTTTCAATAGCGCTGTGAGAGCTAGGGGCCAGATGGGGCTCAGCCTGGCCTCACACTTCCTGCTCCAAAGGCCTGGGAAGTCATTCATACCCACACCATCCTGTGTGTGTGTGTGTCTGTGTGTGTTTGTGTGTGTCTGTCTGGCTATCTGTGTGTGTGTGTGTGTGTGTGTGTGTGTGTGTGTGTGTGTGTGTGTGTGTGTGTGTGTCTGTCTGGCTATCTATGTGTGTGTGTGTGTGTGTGTGTGTGTGTGTGTGTGTGTGTGTGTGTGTGTGTGTGTGTGTGTGTGTGTGTGTCTGTGTCTGTGTGTGTGTGTGTGTGTGTGTGTGTGTGTGTGTGTGTGTGTGTGTGTGTGTGTGGGGGACAGGCCCAAGCAGGTGAATCCTCCCTCTCCTCCACTCTTCTTGAACAGGCTTGTTAGCTGTGTTCCTGCAGCAGCTGGTCAGCTGTCCCAGTGCCCTGGATCATCCTGACGGCTACTGTGCTAATGCTGCCATTGGGCTCGCATTGCCAAGGACTTTAACGAGCATGTTAGTTTGATCACTGCTGTAGTTAGGTGTTACTATTGAGCAAATGTTTTCCAGCTTTAATCATGCTATGAGTCACACAAGCATATGGCTCACAGCAGAATTAGTGCTTTTATAACAGTGTCAAAGATGTCACCCACATGCCAACACTATGGCGTATTTAAACAATTTAAAATTCAATTAGATACGTGGAGAGCAGCCATGTATACAATCTGACAGTTAGAGGCATTAGAGACATCTAGCAAGTACTCCATGAGGTTAAATCTACTGTGAAAAATAAAGTGACACACAATGGAAATAGCTGTATCTCTATCTGCTGTTTGGTTTGTTTAGAGTAGAATTGTGTTGTCCGTTTAAATTCAGTGAGTTCTTGATCACATGTTTACATTGTTGCTTTGAGCACCTTTTTTCCATTCCATTTCCATCTCTCTTGCAGCTAGCATTTTAATATTCACATTTAAAATTCCATACATACACTCTATTACTTACAGTATATACCTGTCTGCCATGAAACATAGCATTTTATACTTTACAGTTTTTTTAATCAAATGATTATACTGCCACTTTGTATGAAAATTACTACAGATCAGAGAATAATCAAAGAAACATGATCTTTACTGTAATTTGTTATTAGTCTTAATTTTGAATTGATTCTAAAATAGAACTAAATTCTAATAGTAGTAATTTAGTAATTCTAAAATCATTATGTAGCCTTATTTTTTTCATCAGCTTAGTTTCTCCATTTCTCAGTTCCATCTCAGCAAAACATAGATATGAAAGGGATCAAACCCCTGAATAATGAACAGCTTTCCCTAAAAATAGAGTACATTAGCGCTGCCAGACAGCAGTTGGGCCTTGATGCCTCACTAACATCAGCGTTGTCTTTATGAAAGAGGCAGTGTGGCCTGGTCTCCTCCAGCCCTGACACAGAGGCCCAGAGTGTGTCCCCGGGGCGGGGCGGCTCAGACGGGCCTTCAGTGGGCGGGGCTCCCCTGCACACCTCAGCTAGGTCAGGAGCAGCAGGACTCATTCTCTTCCCTTGCAGGAAGGTCGCCGAATCCCTCTTGCCCCTGTAGCCAGGGGGTAGCACATCTGGCCCTCCCAAGTGCTGAACTTTTATGTGCTTCTTGAATGGAATGCCAACATCGATAATGACCCTCGCTAAAAAAAAGGGTGAACTGAACAGACAGTGTTCAACAGCTGCCGCTTTGCTGGGCTTTTCTCCCTCAAGAGGTGAAGTTATGGTGATGAGGGGGCCTCTCAGTGAGAGCTTGGCAAAGTTAGAGTGAGGGAGCCAATCAGCAAGCGAGGAGCCAATCAACAAGCAAGTAACCAGTCAGCAAGAGAGGGAGCCAATCAGCATGCAAGAGAGCTAATCAGCGAGTAAAGGAGCCAATCTGTGAGTGATGGAAGCAGGCACTGCTGCCTCTGGGGCCACTTTCTCCAGTCCTATCCACAAAGTGCTGGAGGGGGGGGAAGTGCACAACAAAGCAGTTCTCTTGGCAAAGTGTGTTTGTACCATTATTTGTAGTGAAGTCCTGCAGATCTGTTTTTAAAGGAGAACCTGTGACAGTGGGGTTCATGCATAAAAGTTTAACACCGGCCACCTGACGGAGACACAGATGTTCAGTGATGCTTAAATGTGTATAAAAAGAGGTATCTCAGCAGTTTTGTCATTCATACCATCACAGACTGTGACCCCAGTAAAATTGCTCTTGATCTGCATGTCATTAAGGTTGCTGGGTGAAATCGAACACCTGGTCATGACTGGTCTTCAGCAGGCAGAGTGCATGAAATGGATTTTCTGATGTACATAAATGTGAAAAGATAATTGGTCATTTGAAATAGCAGTACGTGAAATCGATAATGAATAAAAAATTATCACCACCTGTGCACTTGATGATAATTGCTGCAGAATTGTATGAGGTATGGAGCAATGTATCTTTACTGACCAATGTACACTATGTTAGCTGGGTCTACTTTCTACTTCACGGGCATAAGTTCTTAGCAGGCACTGTGCCGATCGATTGAATCTCAGGAAGACAGTCCACATTATTGACTTGACTATTATATTGACACTTCCATATAAAAAAGACTGTCCCAAACTGATGCCCATGAACAAGCAAATTGTGTTCATGCAGGAAAATCATATAAAGTCAATTATGTTGTTCATATATTTGCTGCAATTGGACAAAGCCCTGGGATTGTGTGAGTACCAGTAGTTAGGAATATAGTATTTAACAAGAACAATGCTATATCTGCTAGAAAGAGGAGGTGAAAGGAAGTGAGATCTGTGAGGAATGAGATTGGTGGTGGGTTTTGCTGGCAGTGTTTCCCAAAGGTTGTGTCCTTTGATGAATGAGACACCCTCTGAGTTTCAGCCCAGTATCCCACCATTAGATGGCCCTGTAAGGACCAGACAGACTAAGCTTGTGTAGTTTGAAGCTATATTATCACTGAGACGGAATTTTGTCCATGAATCCGATGTGTGCAGTGTATGTCATCTCTTGCTTTCTTTGCTTGACTCCTTTTGTGGGGGTTAAAGAGTGCCCTCTTCCCTTCTCCCCCAGGAAACCCCCTCCTGATCAACTCCTCCATGCCCCCGGATCTGACTGTGGGGCGCGCCTACAGCAGCCCTATCTGCTTCCAGGACTCCATGGACAAGGAGCTGATGAGCGAGTCCTCGCTCTTCGACCCCTTACCGGACCTCAAGGTCAAAGTTCAGACCTCCTTCATGGTGTCACTGGGGATGGCGGACCGGGCGGAGTTCCATGCCAAGGCGCACCCCGAGGCCCTCCCCCGGGGGCTTCGTCACGGCGACTATGTCATCGGCGAGAGTCGGGAGAAGAGCCTGCTCAGCCCGGACCCCATGGACAAGCCCTCCAGGGCCCCGCTGAAGACCGTGGGCGTGTTCGGGCACGCGGGCGGCCGACTGGTGGCACCAAACACGGGTGAGCTTTTGTACGCATGAAGGAAAGCAAGAAATGGAAATGTCCTGCTGTCTTTTTCATGTCCAGAGCTTTTTGGGCTTTCAAGAGGCTCAGTCGGCAAGTCGCTCACCTTTACTTTATTGTCATTTCACAGACACTCTTATCCAGAGCGACTTATATAGGTTATAATTTTACATGTTATCCATTTATACATCTGGATTTTTACTGAGCCAGTTGTAGGTTAAGTACCTTGGCCAAGGGTACAACATCAGTGCCTCAGTGGGGAATCGAACCAGCAACCTTTAGGTTATGAGCCCTGCTCCTTACCACTACCCACCCATTACCCACCCTTTGGCCTGGGTTTGAACCCAGCCAGGTCGTCATTCAACAATAACAGGCAGCCCACACCAGCAGAGCAGACTGGCTTTGCTCTGCTGGAGACAGGGGCAGGTGTGTAGGCAGGGTCTGCTGCTCTCAGCGCTCTCAGTTACCCTGCAAGTCATCAGGTGCCTGCGAGTTGCTTGGATGAGATCCGTGGAGTATCGCCAAGCCTCCAAACAGCACCCATCTCACTGTGGTGCAGTGTGGGACCTCTAGTGTGAAAAAAGACACTGTCTGCATGTGAGCGTATTGGAGGATTGCATTCATCTGGCTTCAGTGCTCCTGTACGATCGCAGAGGTGATGAGACGAGCCAAGATTCCAAAACTGAGCTGCACCAAGGGGAACAAAATTTAAAAATTGAACTTTTCACGCTTTTTAAAGAAAAGTCACGCACAACAGACCAGCCAGTCCAGTCAATCAGGCTCCTGTTTGTGAAACCCTGCTGTGCTGCAGACATTTGCACGATTCCTTTTGTCCAAAGGTTTCAGTGTCACCCTCTTCAAAGGATCATCTTCATAGTAAATGCACCTTGTTAAGTGTTTGCACTTTCATTGCACTTAATTGTATGCAGCTTTAGTTGAGTGCAGAGCATTGTATTGCCGTGGCCTTCAAAGTCAAAGAAAACATCACGCAGTACAGAATAATTCCTCTCCACTCACTACTTTCATAATCACAGCAGTACACAAACAGTGTTGGTGACAAGTGCTGAAAGAAAGCTGCTTTCTTCCTGTTCCTGCATCTTAGGCACATACTTGTAGATCTCTCTCATCCCTGATGTTCTCTCACTGTGATCGAGGTCACCTTTTGAGCGCCTGTATCAAGGATAAAAACAAATTCATCCGGTGGGTAGCTTTGCAAAGGCTGCTGTTCCTGTTACAGTTAACAGTCTGTCAGCAGCGCTTTACTGACATGTCGGCACAGGTCCTTGTGAATCGAAGACTGTCTGCCGCTCTGGAGTTGTGCAGACAAAGGTGCTTGTCAGACTGTTTTTTTTTACCCTCTTTTCTCCCAGTTTAGAATGCCCAGTTGCTCAGTGCTACAGTTCTGGCTAACAAGCTGGGAGCGCGTACAAACGCGTGCTGTCCTCCGAAAGACATGACGGCAAGCATTGATTCTTTACACACCGCAGTCCTGCACAGATATGAGTCAGAGGAAGGCACAGCTGATTTTTTTTCATCAGCCACAGACACAGAGGAAGTCAGAGGATTCACAGCTTCATGCAGACAAGGTTGCGGGTGCCAGATTGACCGGTAAGGGTCGCTGACGAGTAATGAGAAGGACAAACCCCTGGCCGGCCTATCCGCCCCTATCCCCAGGCGGAACGAAGCCAATTTGTTCTACCACCTTGGGGTCCCAGATATTGTCGGTTGATGATACGGCCACAATCGATCCTAGGCCGTGGAGCTCAGCTTGCGCTCAAAAGAAACGCCTTAGCCACTGAGCTACGGGGGAGCCCCACTCTTCAGGGCCTTTTAAAGGGTGCACTTTGCATTTGGCTTACTGCTGAGAGGGATGGTTTTCTGCCTACACCTGCCAACCGGAGCTCATCAGACGAGCCCGCAGGCCTCCGGCTCACAAAACGCAAGCCAGACCCACTGCTTCACCACGAGTGCAATATTCGCTTCACCTGACAGGGATCGACAAAGCAAGCAGGCAAAGGATGGAAGCAGCAGAGAGATATGATTAGATGTCAGTCTGCTCCGCAGCCCAAGAACACAGACACATGCTTGCACACACACACACACAAACCCACACGCACGCATGTACGCGCGCACACATACACACACACACACGCACGTCAGTTGTGCTACCCTGTGGCTCCTCAGTCGGTTGGCAGACTAGATTGGCACCCAGGAGAGTAATGGTTTGGGGTGTTGTCGCAGTCAGCACTGCGGTGAGGATTTAAGAGGTTTCCGGGGGCCTGCTCTCGCTGTCACCTCCACTTTTTTCCTGTTTAATGACAGCTAACTGGTGGAGTGCCACAGTGCAGGGGGAGAAATCAGGAGCTCCACTCTGCCGAGCTCCTGTCCTGATGGAAACACAGCAGGGGTGATATTTCTTATCTCCTTCCTTCTTTTATTTCCCTCAGCCTCACAGGCTGGCTCTTCATGCATATGTGTAACGTGTGCAACTTTGATCATACAGGAAATATAACATCTGTTTGTGCTTAGATTGTACTTCATTTACAATGATAATGGACAAGGTAAATATTTTATATATGAGGGGTGGAAGTGTAGCATAGTAGTAAAGAGCAAAGTGAAAGGTTGCAGGTTCAATTCCCTGCTGGGGCACTGCTGCTGTACCCTTGGGCAAGATACTTAACCCACAATTGCCTCAGTAAATATCCAGCTGCATAAATGGGTAACAAGTAAAAATCTTAACCTATGTAAGTCACTAGATAAGAGCATCGGCTAAATGCCAATAATGTAATGTATATAGAAATGTCGCTGAGAATTATTTTTTAAATCAAGTAGTCTACAAAAGTCTGGCATCCTAGCATTAATCATTTGTTAGTAAAATGTAAATTATACTCAGGTATCTGCTATGATTTCTACGTCAGTAGAAGTGGCGCAGTTGTGATATTCAAAATGCGGGACTGGTAAAACTGGTCATTGTAATAAACAGGCACTCCCACCCACCTGCTCACAGTCTAAAGCAGTGTTTCCCAACCCTACTCCTGGCGGCACACTGTCCTGCATATCTCCCATCTATCCTTGCTCCACCTACCTGACTGAACTCATCAGTGGCACTTTTGATTAGCTGAGCACTCCTGATTTAATCAAGCATTAATGATAGATAGAAGATATGCAGGACAGTGTGCCACCAGGAATAGGGTTGGGAAACACTGGTATAAAGCACCAGGTCAGACCTGGAACAGTAACAAAAAATATGAATCAGAGTTCTTCAAGTTAAAGAAGGTGGTCACAAAATAACTATAAAAACAACCTTGAACAACAATAGATTTTGTTGGGGTCATTCTGATTCTTCTAACTGCATCATCAATGAAAATATATTGCTAACCTATTACGACTATGCAAAAAATGGTTGCAATATAATTATTGTGATCAGTCAATAAATGTCATCAAAGCAGAGGGTTAAAAATGTGAAGACCAAATCCTCAAAAATTTTGAAGGTGAAAAATTGAACTTGGTGGGGAAAAAGGCGCTTTTCAAATGCCTTTAAAAAAGGGACCTGAGAGCAGTAATTTGGAATGTCCTGTACATTAGTAGCAGAAAGCCACTTGTGTAGCTATTGGCTAAAGTAGTGAGGAGTATCTACTTTTGTGCTCTGCTGGCCTCTGTCTTACTGCTAAAGTGCCTGGAAAGGGACCTTTGATAGATGTGCAGAACAACAAAACATTGTTTGGTGTGACGTAATTCAACGATTTATGGTAGTCATCATTTATAAGCCTATTGTTATCACCCAGAAGTGTGACCGGGGCCTTGGCACCCATGTCCTCTGTGTCCTCTTGCAGGAGTCAGCCTGCTGGTACCACATGGAGCCATCAGTGAGGACACCACCTGGGAGATGTACATGATCATCAATCAGGACAAGTCCAGGTGAGGATGGCTTGTTCAGCGAACCCAGCAAGGGCAGCAATTCCTCTCTCTCCCTCTATCTCTCTCCCTCTCCCCCCTCTCTGTCTTTCTCTCTCTTGCGCGCGCGCGCACACACACGCACACACGCACACACACACACACACACACACACACACACACACACACACACACACACACACCCGGCTTCCCAGCTCACCGTACACTCTCCATGGGATATGTGTGAAGAATAGGACAGCTATTTCTTGGAGAGCTTTGCAGCTTCTTCCTGAACATCTGGGACAGCAAAAAAATGGTACTGTGGTGGAATTATTTAGCATGCTATGTCTGCACTTTAACTGTTCTGAGGAATGGTATTGATTAACCCACATCTTCTCAACAGCTCTGTCATGGGAAAACTCCTAATATCCTGTGCTAGCATCAGTGTGATTATGTTAAAATGTACTTTGTAGTGCCGTAGTGCCTTGTCCAAAAATAAGTAACACCAAACCAATGGAAATGAGACCAGTAGCATTATTTCCCCCATACTACATTATTGTCATTTAGCAGACACCCTTGTCTAGAGAGACTTACATAGGTACAATTTTTTATGTTATCTATTTATACAGCTGGATATTTACTGAGTCAGTTGTGGGGTAAGTACCTTGCCCAAGGGTACAACAGCAGTGCCCCAGTGGCGAATTGAACCAGCAACCTTTCATTTATGAGTCCTGCTCCTTACCACTCTTCTGTACTCCCATCCTAATATAACAAAGTTAATTTTAGGTGTTTAACAGATCTTTTACACCTATTTCCAAACCTTTTGTATCCAGGCCAGCTAAGGAGCTAGTCCTGTCTACAGACCAGTCCTGAGAATTTAAAGCAAGCGGCAGATTGCAAAAGCCTCCTGAACACACAGAGACGCCGCTGCCACTGGTGACCACCGGGCCTTGTGTTCACTGAAGCGTCAGATCTAATCTCTCTAATAGATCCTGTCCCCTTTAATTTGTTCCTCCGCATTGCGACTAACTGATCAAATGCAAAAGAAAGTCTTCAATCGATGTGGACAGGCCTCTCCCACGCAGAGCACTGACAGCGCAGAAGCAGCTGGCATGATGGAAATCGATCTGTCTCCTCCCAGACGCTGAGCCAGGGCATGTACCAGCATGTGCCTGCAGCCGAATCGCCGGCCTGTCATCTCACTAACTCACCTCTGGCGTCTGCGCTGTGCCGTTTGTGTCATCGCACACTGGAGGCCGGAGTGGGCTGTTTTATTAGATTTATAGGACTATGTTTGTGTGCAAGTGCTGAAGCAGGAGAGCACATTAGGTCTTGTGATACCGTGTCTATTCACATTCATTTTTATTTTTTTATTTGACGCTTTGTTTTATGTCTGTATCTATTTTTCTTTTCATTTTCTAATGTTTATCAGAATGTATTTAAGTGATCACACAACCAGGTGCTGTCAATTTACAGGACTTTACAGGACCCATGAAAAAGAACAAAGATCTGTGCACTGGTGTTTAAGAAAGATAGGAGACTTTATTAATGACAGGCTTCTCCTGAATAAAGCCTTAAACTATGTGATTTAAAACGGTACAAAATACAAAGCTGTTCATTCAATTAACACCTTTTCAAAGGATAATTATTTCCTTTAAAAAGATTACTGGCCAACCAAATGGAGCCCTTTCATGGCTATAGTATTTCTATTTTCAGAATCTACGTCTATGGGAATATTGCACTAACACAAGAAGGGTGATGTAAAAAAAACTAATCGGAAATTACAATCAAGGAACTGTGACCAGAAAATTGTGAGTTGGGCAGTCTCATTATTTTCTGTTTCAAAACAGCATATTTATATAAAAGCCATTTGTACATACATAAAATATGGGCTTTTGAATGATAAATTAAAATGCAATGTACACAGGTTATAAACAGATAACATTATACTTTAAACCCATTGCGTATCACTGTGTTCTTCCACAGCAATCTGTTACAGAGTAAATATCATAACGACTAGAATGTGTCTATGGTTTCCCATTGCCTCTTTGCTCTCCGCTTTTACAATTATGTTAATATATGTTCCATATAGCATGGCAGCAGTGCCCATGGGACATCTGGCTGTTCCACATAAAAGAACAAGCTCCAGTGTGGTCACATTTTTTACATTTATTTTGATGTGTTTAAAGCACCCAACAACTGCATGCAGAATGCTGAAAGTAGCCTTTGTGGTCAGGGGACCTTTGTGTCCTGTTCAAAGACCACTGATTGCCTTTATCCTGTGGAGTGCCTCCCCCACATGAACAGCGTCAGTAAACAGATTATTTTTATTATAACCAAAACACTTTGGAGAGGTACAGGATGAGTACATCTGTCACAAGTGTTTTCTTTTAATTAGTTGCCAAAAATCAATGACAAACAATTGAATGTCATCCACGTGCATCATTTACAGTTAGAGATTGTAAATGGAGGTGAAAATGCTATTATACCACATAAAAATGCAGTATTACTGCAAACATGCATTGACATCTTTGTACATTTTTCTATACTCTTTCAAGAGATTCTACATTGAACAATGAGGCAGCTTTCTTAATGGGTCAGTGGGCTTAAGGGAGACAAACACTGTTCAGTCACCTGATATGAAGTGAGGGAAAATACTATTTCTTACCTCATTCCTGGTGGTGTTGGGTATGTTGCAAAGCTTAACTGGTGGAGAACTGGACAGTTTGCGCAAGGCCTAATCTTGTTGAGCCCCCCCTACCTTTGGGCTGCTGTTTCCCCCTGATAGGCGTAATGCTGTTTACTCCCAGCTCCCATCCCGAGTTATTCTGAGGATGCGAGGCAGAGAGCTGTCAATCATGGCGTATCTTTGACGGCTAAAGGGGACAGTGGCGAATTGAATCCATTCTTCTTCTTCAGCCCAACCATCTAATTTTGGACAGTCCTCTCTATGGCAGGATAGCAATCAATTTGATACAGTAATTTGGCACCAGGTTTGAGGAATTTGCTTGCACTTTTGCCAGCAGCTATACCACCTTGCTGCCCTCTCTTTCCAAGTGGCTGAAGCAAAGCACTGCTCGGCCTGATAAGAATGTTACGCTAGACCTCCATGCAACACAATTTTGCTATTTGAAGGGAGTGTGGGAGGGCCAGCACAGAGCTGTTTCCTCTAAACCAAGCTAAAAGCCAGTCCTCTGGAGCTGTTATAGGGACACTGTGCTGTAAGAGGGGCCTGTTTTTTAAGGGCACATTAAACAAAGTTACTGTACTCAGCATGGTTATTAGAGATGCCCTGACAAGCTTAGGGCTGGTAGTCTAATAAAGACATGGTGGATTAGATGTCACATACACTGGGAAGAAAATGAGTTGTTAAATGGCTTCTGCGAATTTCACGTGACACAGATTCACCACAAGGAAGAGGAATCTGTAATGTTGTGTCTGCAGTAGGGGTGACCCCGAATAGTCGACTATTCAACGATTCGATCTAAGGAGCCTGATTCGACTGCCAATCTCACAGTTGAATCGTTGCAAAATGTGGTTATGAAACAAGGATCATTCCATCCCATATGGGGGCTATATGGGGGTGCTGAATGTCTGATTTTACATAGAATTGCTTGGTTTATCCCAATAAATCATGAAATGTAGCCTATTTTGGTATAAATATCAGCCTATTAATAATACTGTTAATAAAAATTGGAAAATAACTCATGTGCTTTTAATCAATCTCCTTAGTGTGCGTGAATAAATCACCATGGTAGACTAAGTAGCACTATCCAATTTTGCGGGACCATCGGAGCAGCATCTTGGCTGGGCTTTAAATCTTTTTAGCTACCTAATAGCTCACAATGCCTGGGGAAAAAAAAACTTCAAAAGTGTGGGAGCATTTTGAACAAGTCAAAGATGATCCAAAAAAAGTCAAATGCAAGTTGTGTCAACCAGTGGTGGCTGGTGAGCTGTAAACAGGGGAAGCCTGAACACTACCTTTAAATCTATCATTACTTTCAACCTGTTCCCCTTTATCCTCTTTGATTAACAATAAAACAAATAATTCACAGAATAATCGACACCAATCATGTAAATAGAGTAAATTATTATGCTCGCGAAACAGCGCAGATTGTCTGTAGTTTGTGTGCTTGCGAAAGGTACAGCGTGAGATTGTTTAATTAACAAGGATGGCATTTATTAAATTACGTTAAATGCTCATGACACATCACAGCTTTTGTGAGGTCTGTGTTCTAAACGTTATTGTTCATTGCACTCAACCTAAAAGTTTATTCTCAGTAATTTAAATTGATTTAACTAAAATTAGCTCCGTTTTGTAATTTGAATTTTGTAATACGAGAAAGCTATAATGCGAAAAATTTAAGAGAAAGCTTTTTACCACTTAATTATTAAAATTGCCATAATTAAACAATCTCATGCTGTAGCTTTTGCAAGCACACAAACATTAACGTTGATGTTGTTCTGCACTTCATGGCATTAAAATTTTATGTTAATGTTAAGGAATCGTTTAACTAATAATGTTTATTCCATATTGCCTTTAATTTATAGCTTGTAGGAATTCACCTTAACTTAAAAATGAAAAAATCCAAGGAAGTGTTAGCCCCTTTGTTATTTAAACCTATATTTTGTTATGGTAATTTTTTATATGCCACTTTGTTTGATGTTTGATATGCGACACTTGACAGTGGCCTTGTTTCAGTTTTGGTCGTTTCTTTATCAAGTTGTTTCTGTGTGCGACAAATTGTTTAACTGGGTGTTTCAGCTCTTTTGTCTGGTGTGGAAAAAATGGAGGCCAATGTCGCAAATGAGAATACGGATCAATGAGCAAAAAAAGAAAAAAAAAACATGATTCGACGATCAGTCGATAATAGGCAAGACTTGACGAATCAGATTCGACTATGTAAATTCTTAGTAGGGGACACCCCGAGTCCACAGTGCACACATTCGACAAAATAGCACATGGCCAAGCAAACACTTCTAGGAGCTAATATGAGCCAACAGAAGAATAAAGATAACACGTTTCAGCATGGTTTTCTGCTGGGATGAAAGCTACCACCAGTGATGCCTCCCTTTTCATGGTCTTGTGACAAGGAGCTGGTTGAACCCAAAAGCAGAGATGATGAGGCACAAGAGGATTGGTTCAAAGAAAATAAAATGACCTTTTACTGGAAACATGGGGGTTACAAAACAGGCCTGGCGCAAGAGTACACACACACTATGCATGGCAACCCAAGAGTGAGCAACAGGGAACACAGATGTAAACAATAACTAATTAACACAGGTGAAAAACATTAACAAAATGAGACAGAGAACACAGGAAGTTATGTGGCCATCTGGTGGCCAACCCAGGAAGCAGCAGCTACATTCCTGACAAGTCTCTTCACTGTCTCGACCACCACAATAGACAGAGATGATGTCATGTTGCCTCAGCCAGTGCTTCTCTCATCGTTTGCAAATGCGCACAGATCTCTTGTATTACGTGTGGCCGCCGGCCCATGGAGGCGCTGAGGAGGACGGGCGCAGGTCTGAGCTGAGGCAGGCTGTTCAGCACGGATCAGAGCTCCAGGGGTTTCACGCTTCCCCTGAGCCGCGCTGCATTGTGTCCGCGCTCTGCAGCACCCGATGCAATGCATTTCAAGTGGGAGAATCAGCGGGGAGGGTCCTCCGTGTGTGCTGAGGGCCATGAATACCTCAGCAGCTCTGCAGAGCTGAAACGGGATCACACGATCAGGGGAAGTTGGTACTCCCACTGCTTTTTTTCAGTGGGGCAATTGCCGTTTGTGTTTTTGTTATATTTTACCCAGCCTCGATGTGTTTCGTGATAGAGTTGGTGTTTGCTGTGAACTGCAGGGTAATAACAAAACCTGTGAACATAGAGCAGTACATTCCACAATGACTGCACCTGTTTATATAAATGAAATTCTACCTGGAACCTTAAAAAACCAATTCCCCACAGGAGCCCTTTGTATTTAAGGCCTAAGAGGAGCTATGGAGGATGCTGTGAAAGGTTCCTCTATGCCTTGCATTTAATTACAGGCCCTAACGCTGATCTCCTCCTGGACTTTGTTTGTCTGTAGCTGCAGACAAACATGCAGCTGCATGTCCACTGTAATACGCTTTAACGCCTCATGGTAGAGGCTGACATTACCCCATAAGTGACGAACTGGGGTCTGTCACCATGAATGACTCTTCATTCTCTGGTCAGTTCATCCACAGGCACCCACTAAGGGAGCAGGAGTCTCCTGTGTTGGTCTTGATATAAACCAGTGACCCTGGAGGATTGCTTGATGATTGTGTGGCTTTGAAGTCTGCTGATGATGCAGTGCTTGGAGACCTTTCCAACAGAGAAGACCACATGGAAACAGAGGCAAAGACAGTACATGAATCATTCAAACAGTTCTTTGTAAACTTTGCAAGTACTTTGAAAAGAAATATTTTCTGAAAGAGGAGAACCTGTAGACCTGGCCATCAGTGACAGACAAGCGGGAAGAGAAGCCGTCTTAAAGAACATTACTAGCACAGAGACCTTAACATCACAAAGAAGTGGCAACAGCATACATACTGTCTGAAAGGGTTAGGAAACTGAACATTGTTCCTAAAGTACCTTTTTTTAATCTTGTATGTCACATAAAGAGCATTATGTCATTCTTGTTTTGGGCCTGGCAGGGTGGCCTGTCAGTAAGCAGGAAGAGCATGGCTCTGGGATCAGAACTGTGCAGGATGCCGTACAGGGGTTAAATGGCAGATAGAGCAGTCAGGCAGTGATGAAAGATGAGCTCATTGCTTTTGACAGAACACACACTTTGGCATATTACTTTGGGCAGTTGCCTTCTGGACAAGGATATAGCGTGCCAAGGCTGAACAGGAATGAGGGGGGGATCTCCTCAGTGTTTAGACTCTTGTACCAGCAGCATGCTGGGTGCATGTAGCTGTGAAGGACATGCCTGTTTAGTTTAAATTTCCCCACTCTGCACACTGCAGTGTTGTGCTGGACAGCTGGGGGTGTTTGTGTGCTCAAGTGAAGTTATGTGGTTAAGTGCATGTGAACATTTTAGCTCATGTAAATCCTAGCTTGGTGATGAGTGGGTGCCCCCTTTACTCTGTGTGTGTGTGTGTGTGTGTGTGTGTGTACCAAGGTTATAATCGTTAATGAAAACGAAAACTAGTGATAAAAAAACATTCTCGTCAACTGAAATAAAAATAAAAACGAGAGTTTGCAGAAAAAATGAAAACTAAACTGAAATTACAATGCAAAACAAAACTACAAAACTACAAAACCACAAATTGTGGAGATAATTTCATTAGTTTACGTCTTTTCCATGCATGCAGGTAGGCACGTCTGAAATTGTGGATGTTATTGCCTGTATTTTGGTGAGGGCCCAACAGATGGCGATGTCTTTTGCGGCCGCGAGAGTTTAAGACTTGCCAACGGAAGTATAGTGGCTAGCTAACCCGCACTAGACTAGCCTGACCTGACCCAACAATGGCCAAAGCGGTTGGCAGGAAAAGGCAGAGTCCCATCTGGGAATACTTTGAGTGTGACCCAGTATCTGCACAAAGCAAGTGTCTCGTAGTGAACACTGATGGGAAAATTTGTGGGACCGTTCTCAAGGGGAAGAATCCCACAAATTTAAAAGTACATCTGAAGAGTGCACACAAAGAGGCCAACCAGACTTTCCAGGAGAGGGCGAGAGAACCTGAGGCTGATAACACGCGGCAAGACCGCAGTACGGTGAGCCCACTGAAGCACGCACAGCAAACTTTGTCGCATTGTTTCCAGCCGCGTGATAGCTGGTCAGTGACAAAATCCGAGCATCACAAACATGAGATGGCTTTAGTGCACAAATTAATTTTTGGTCAAAAATGCGGTGTTACTATAAATTGAGAATTTTAATCCTATACTTCTTGGAAAAAAATTGACTACTGTGTAGAAAGTTACACGTTGCTTATTTTCGACATTTTTTGGCTTTATCAGTCTAGTTTGCTAGTTATCTTCTTCGAACATAAGTTAGCTGACTGGCTTGCTTGATAATTGTAACTTATTCCAAATTTTGGTTAAATTCTCCGACATAGATCGCTAGCTACTTACCAAAGGCATTCACAGAACATCAGATTTTAACTATTAAGCAGACTATACGGGTGAATGGTTATTTGCAAACTGAACGTGACTCTAGCCTGCTGCAAAGCTATCTTATTGAATTGGCTGTCCCTGACGTAATCTTGACTTGCACAAACAAAACTAAATGCGTCTGAATTACTGGATGCTGTATTTCACTGAGCTTGGTAATCAGTTTGGTTACCGATTTTTTTGTAAGATGACAAACTGGTATAGCGTAAATACGAATATTAATGGTTACTTCTAGTTCGCTAGCTAACCAGCTATCTAAAGTGTTCAAAGAGAGCCATGGTGTATACAAGAACATAGCTAGCTACCGGGTGACATGTATGATTAGCCTATCGCTAGCTTGGTATAATAACAGCCGCCAGTTCCTTCACTTTGAATTGACAGAGGTATAGGCTATATGCCTTAATGTTTTATACTGTGCAAAAGAATTTAATTGTGTGGCCTAAATAAATATTACTAACAGTGTATGGTTTTGCTGATTTGTATAAGACAACATGCATTTTGAACATCTTATATCCTACCCTTGATAAATACCTACCAGAATATGTAAAACTAAAACTGAAACGAAACAAAAACTAAAACTAGTCATTTTCAGAAAATAAAAAAATTAAAACTGTAAATCAAACCTTAAAACTGACTGAAACTAAACTGAAATTTAAAACCAAAATAAAAAAACTGAATAGAAATAAAAACTAAAGAAAATTTCAGAAGTATAATTACCCTGGTCTGTACACATGTGTATGTGTGTGTCAGTATGCGTGTATTTGTGCATTTACGGATGTGCATGTAAGTGCATTATAAACATGATTAAAACTAGGTTGATGTTCTCTATTACATTATATTGTCATTTAGCTGATGCTCTTATCCAGAGCGACTTACAATTTTATCTATTTATCTATATTTTGTTTTACAAAAACAAATACGACTGATATTCCCATTGTCTTGTACAGTTATTTATATATGCAGAGAGAGTCACTGTGATTGTGGAGATGGGTCAGTCTGACACAACATGTTTGAATCAGAAAATACTATTAGTCTGTTTTTCTTTTCTAAAGACCTTCAGTCTTTACCTATTGTTCGAACGTAAATCGGCACTACGTTCGAGTTTACGAACAAGTAAAAGTTATACCGTTGCACCAAATCGCATACGTTCAACGTAGACTTAAGTTAGGCCATATTTTAAAACTTACACCTAACACTAAGTAGGTGCAACGTCCGCCCCGGCAGCGTTGCCAGATGTACGATAATTATCGTATTTGTGCGATAATTTTGCCCTCTGTACGATGTACGATCAATAATGCCAAAAGTCCCATAATGTATGATAATTTGATCGTAAAATATGGATCCTACGTCTGTGTTTACGCATCTCTACTCACGTGTCAAAAAGTCGTTCGTCTCAATAAATACGTGTTTTCTGAAATTAAACAGTTACGCCTATTTGTTCTCTTGGTTATGACTCGCGTACGATAATTTTCCTCAAAATAAGACTATTTTAAGCCTCTGGTACGATACTTTAACATTTCCCATCCGGCAACGCGGCCTACAAGCACCACAGTGAGAAAAAACTTACTCTGTCTGTCCACTTTGACGAGCACTACCACAGAATGTGTAAGAAATCAGGCATCCGCAGGACAGAGCGCAGATAAGAACAGATGATACGCAGCAGGGATCTGACAAATCCACCTGACAAATGAAGACCTTGTGCACCCTCTCAAATAAATGGCAGTACAGAGGTTTCACAGCCTTGGTGGCCAGCGCTTTTCACAGCAATGTAAAACTATCAGCATATTTTTTCTTTTAAAAATATTTATTTCATGAACAATTAGTGACAATTAGTGTCAAAGCAAGTGACAGCACACATTTTTATCAGTACACATTTCTTGTCAGGTCACGTCGCTGCTGTATGTTCCTCATCTTACGATAGATACTGTCTGTGTGTATATATCACATATAATGAATGCCAATCATGTAATGCAATAATGCAACAGGTTGGTTTGCTGATTTTCAATTACTGTATTGAATGTTAATTGGTGTGTCCGTTTTGTTTTGCGATTAAAAATGTCCCTGTTACAAGGCGTCGCCCAACGTGATCTTTGTTTATACCGAAGACATTTAATTGGACCACTTTGCCAACGACTTCCTTTTTGTGTCAAGTGTTAAATTTGTTTCCAATTTGGATGGTCGATGAGCAATCTATGAAACAAGGGTCAACTTGACAACAGACCGCTACTGAATGAGACCATTACGCCAGAATACTCATTTATGTGGTCCATACTGCTGTCGTTATTTTGAATAAAAATCACCATAGCTATATCACAGTATTGTATTTTGAAAGCCAGCGCGGCTAGCTATAGCTGCCTCATTGCATTATCAGAAAATTAGCTAGCTTAGCTGGCTGGCTTGTTAGCAACAACATAAAATGAGCATTCCCTTCGCTGGTCAGATTACTGGAAAATAAAGTCTAACAACGAATTACACATGCTTGCTAACAAACCATCTTATTTTGTTTTAGCAAGTTAGCTAATAGCGATATGAGAACATCAAGGCTGAAAATCGATTGGGATTTTAAGATAGCTAGTTAAAGCTACAAAATAAGCTTGACAATAAACTATTCTTACCTGCTGGCCAGCTAGATCTAGCTGTCTTGTTTTTCTTTGTTGCGTTAGTTAGCTCCTTACGTAGCTACCGTGCAAGCACATAAGCAACACTGGCAACTGACTGAATTCTGAGTGTTCCAGGTAGCTAATAATCTTGAATTTGGAGTTTGCTGTTCGGATAACTAGCTGGCTCGACTGGATAACTCTGGTAATGGATAACTATTGTTTAGTAGTTGGTGATCTTATTTTAGCTTTAGTTGGTTAGCTACCTCCTTAGTGAGCTAGCTTGGTAGCTAGCCAGAGCGACTGTGTTGGGCCTGTCACGTGAACAAATGTAAAATGACGCTATTAATATATGGTATCAACATGAAGCCAAATATATCTTTGAGGTAATTTAACTATGAGGTAATGTGGCCCAGATTGTTTTATGTAACTTCATTTTGCTTCATTTTGGTGACTAGTTGTAATGGCAGACATTCTAAAAGTGTGAGCAATTGTTTACTTATTATCATTTGTAGCTATTAAGATTTTTACATACTGTACACGGTAGTAGCTTATAGTGACAAAGAACAATATCATCAGTTACTTACAATAAGCAGCTTCAGTCCATCACACCACATACGGCTAGCTAATTGTTAAATAAATGTTTGTATAATCTGTAATGCTATTGATTGCTAGGTTGAATATTCATTCCAGGTGAGTCACTGGACAGTGGTACGCTCACACTGCAGCGAATTTCGCTTCGCTCTCATTCAGTTTGTATGGGGGTGAAATTCGCACTGGCTGGGCGGAATGGGGGCGAATTTTTCGAGGCAAGCGAAATTGAGATGGAGAAATCCCAACTTTATGCAAATGAGAACCACGTGAGAACCAATCAGTTCAGCGTGTGATGTGTTTGGTACGTGATGTTCTCTAGAGAGGCGGGAGTGACAAAAAAAGTCTGACCAAGATGGCGGAGGCTAAAGGCAACATGTAGCATGAAAACATGTATATGATTAAAAGATGTATGGGCAACCATTTGTGTCTACATCAACACGGGTTGATGTTTCTATGTTACATTAACTTAGCTGAGACAAATCGACCCCTGTAGATCTTCATTTAAACACTCTAAGCTAGGCAGGCTAACCGCTAACGTTTTCGTACACCACATATACACTACTCAGATTGCTGGGATAGCCAGGCTAACCTTGGCATGAAAACATTTATATGATTTTACGATGTCTGGGTGACCTTATTGTATTCAGAACATGAACGGCAAAAAACGGGAGGTAATTAAATTGGTGGAGAGCATACACAACGCAATGTCTATGCCATTTCATCACAGTTGACTGGTTGAGTTCACAAGCTAGCTGAATCGCTTGCTACAATAGCTAGCTTGCTGGCTACGTCACCGCACCACAACTATACTTGCTACTAACAGGATAGCCAAACATGCTTGCTGTTTTCGCGACCACGCCCCCAGAGCGAAAATTCGCCGGGCGAAATTCGCGAGATGTTTCGCTGTGTGTGAGCCTAGCGTGAGGATGGTTGCTGCCAATGTTGTGCAAATATATATTAAACACTGAATAGAATGTACATAAGAACTTACACTTTAGAGTAGCACAGCTGTGTGGCTATCTTATTATCATGGTTAGAAATACATTGTAAATGTAAGTATGTTTTGGGTATTTACTGTAACCAACCTGTTGTCTTGATAATCTCTCCTCAATCTGGTTAAAGTGAACTTGTATAATTGTGTGAACTGCAAGTTTGAAGAAGATGACCTTTTAAGAATATAAAGAATAAACTCCAGGAAACTACCATAATGTTCAAATATTTTAGTAGACTCAGAGACAACACTGTTTACAAGTACAAAGACATGTATGTATTAAAAAAAAAAAAAAAAAAAAACAACAGATATCGCAGCAAAAGAAGTGATGGCAGCCAGGGCTTCACAGCTTCGGTAACCGGTGCTTTTCCAGGTGGATCCAGACACAGGCCTTCATGGTAACCGTAATGGCCTGGGTATCAAAACTAACCACCATACGTCACCCTGTCTGGCAATCCTGTACTTTGCTTTGTTCACAATCAAGTCCCACAGCTTGTCAGAAGAGAACAAATTCCTTTATCTTCATAGATCTTGTTCAGGCCTCAGATGTAAATCTGTGTTTCTCTCCAGGCTGTGCCCACTGAGTGGGGGATTAGTTCACAAAGTTACACTAGAGTCCTGTTCGCTAGTGCTTTTCCGGGTGGATCCAGAAACAGGCCTTCATGGTAACCGTAACGGCCTGGGTATCAAAACTACCCACCATACTTCACCCTGTCTGGCAATCCTGTACTTTTACTTTTCCAGCTCCCAGGACCACGTGTATTGTGTCCTCAATCCCCTACCATGTAGGCAGTGGATAGTTTTCATCCTGCAAGTCACATGGCAGCACACCTGTTCTCTTCAATATAGGCATTACTCCGCTGATGTCATCCGAGCAACTTGCAGGTGCCTGATGCATTGAAGGGTGCCTGAGAGAGGAGAGTTGACAGCATCCTGGCTGATCTGCCCACCCCTATCCCTGGTGGGATGACGCTGATCTGTTTTGTGGGGTCCTGGTCATTGTCAGAAAATGACACGGCTTGGCTCGAGCTGAGCCGTAGAGCTCAGCTTGTGGTCAAGGTGAATGCTGTAACTGCTGAACTACTTGGGAGCCCTCCGTCTGTTATTTTCAATCTTTGCTTCCTCCCTTTTTCCAGAAGTTGAGGGAGGAGAACCAAGATTTAATTTTGGCCTTCATTGTCTTTGGGCCTGGTGTTCCCTTGGCTTTTGCACACTCAGGAATCAGTCTCTCTTCTTCCTGTTTAACCTCCTTTCCAATGCTCCCCTTTTCCTCCTCTCCCGGCCTTGCAAATATTCTATCCACAAGGACTTCCAGAATGATCTTCCTCTCCCTCTTCATCTGCTCCTTCTTCCTCCTCACCTCCTCCTCCCACATGCTTCTCTCTCTCCTCATCTCCTCTCTCTCTTTCTCCAGCTCTTCAATACGCCTCTGCATCTCAGTGTCCCAGAGCTTTTTCTCCATCTGCCTGTATTGCTCCAGCTCCTTGCTCAGTGCCTTCATCAGCTCCCTCTCCTCTCTCATCTCTCTCTGCATGGCCTCTTTCTCCTGCCTCCACTGCTCCCTCTCTGCCTCCAGCATCTTTCTCTCCGCTAGCTTCCTCTCAATCTCTTCTTTTGTTCCCCAGCAGCTCTCCCACTCCTCGAGCTCCAACAGCATGGCGTCCTCTATGGCCATTCTGGTGTACCCTTTCCTCTGTTTAAAATAAAGCGCCAGGGGAACTATTAATTTTTGTCATATGTCCATTATGCATGTAGGTCCTCCTTAAACCCTGTTTCCTTTATTACTCATCCTAACCAACAGTTTGACCATATTTGTCTTATTAATGCTGTGTCATAGGTTGGCAACAACACATGAATATCCAAACAGGCTATGTCAAGCTACAACAGGTGTGACCTGTTTGTCTCTGTGTTATTATTTATTAAATTTCCAATTACATAAGTTAAAGACTTCTGTGTTGAATGTTTTAAATTGTCAGTTGTGTATGGTTGTCCCAAACTGAAACTAGTGTATGTGACTTGGGATAAAGTGGAATGCATTATCCAAGAAATGTTGTACGTTTCCCATCCCAGAAGTCATTGTAAAATAAAAAGGACGTTGCTCATTGTAGCGTTCAAAGGTGAAAAAATGGCGGACAAATCGAATGGTTGTCCAATCTCAGTACCAGCAAACGACGGTATTTATCAAGTATGAAAGGTTACCCGTATAATGTTACATATACAATATGTAACTTTATATGCCAGTTGAAGTATGTATTATTAGAGCAAAATAGCTGGTAGATAAGGACAAAATTCGTCAATAACTGCTCTCACAATTGATAAGATTATTTCTAAGTAGGCAGCTTATTAGTATGCCGTGTGCAATTTGGGACACAGCCTATGATATAGTTTTTAATGGTAAAATCCATATACTTATTCCTTTACGATGTTTTACTACTCACCCTCAAGCGGAACCGCTGAAACACATTCATGCTCCTTTTTCTCTCGCTGTTTGCAGTTAATTCCAGTTAATTGGTAGCAATGTTAGAATGTCCGATATTACCTGAATATATAAAAAACTCCCATTGTGATGAACTTCTATTGTGACGTCGAAGTTGGAGTCTTGGATTCATAGAATGCCAATGAGTGTTTTTTTGTGTGTGTGTGTGTGTGTGGTTATATGGGCTTATTTAACAATTCCTTTATTTCAATGATGATATTTAACGTTAGTTGCTGTGTAAGTCTTGTTTTATGAAAAAGCACGTCCTTGTTATGAGGCCTCGCCCACATACCACATAGCACCTGTTTGTTGTTTATTGCAAAGATATTTAATTGGACCACTGCCCAACCTTCATTTTTTGCGTGGTGTATCAAGTCACGATTTCATCTGCTGTCAGGATGACGTATGAACCAAACTTTAAATACGGTCACAACGACCTCTTGACAACACACCCATGTTCAATAAGACTATGAGGCCAGAACGCTCCACAGTGAAGGGTCAAGAACTAGCATTGTTGCGGAAATTTATGCAGTTAAAAAAATTGCTGCATTACTGTGTAACGGTTATAATGTGCCTATTGGTCCTAGCAGCTGCGCCTGCGTATACTGGTGAGATTGTCAGTCTCTCTCTTGTGTGGAACAGGTGCTGTGCTCCCTATCTGTCTCTATTAGTGGTGTTCAAAACGATTCTTTTTAGTGATTCGGTTCCTTTCATTCAGTACAGTAAAATGATTCGAATCTTTGACTCACTGATTCGTTCATTTCCATATCCGGTCGGGCAGCATACACAAATCTGTAAATCCAAATATTATGTCCATTACTAGCTTGCTCTGCGGCAAAACAGCACGTGTGAAAGCAAATGTCAATGAAATTAATAATAATTAAATCGTAATATCCATTACGTTCAACTGCACCATGCTATTAAAACAATCATGCAGCCGCTAAGTAGCCCATACTTCGTCTTTAGGAAGGTAATAGAGCCCCACATTTTTTTTTAGCATTTTAGCATTTCATTTTTTTAGCATTTCAACCATTGGCTAGTTGTCAATGGTTTTTATATGGTTTTTATATATTATTTTATATTTACATTTTTAACAGTAGCATATTTTAGGTGCGCACAATGTATTGCAGGTCTTGTTTATCACAACTGCAATTTGACGTATGATTTATTTAATATTGACATCACATTTCCTTTTAACGTGAATAAGTCCTTATTAATAAATACTGACAAATCAAGGTAGTAGGCTACAAAACAGAAATGTGATGCATAAGCCTATGCATCACATTTGTAGCGTACTGTGTCTACATTAACAGCAAATAAAAAATACGACATTCACAATATTAAATAATTTTAAAAAAAGATTCAATAATTATGATGCTTAGACTACATAATATATTGCAGCGGTTGATAGTTAGCCACTGCTGCTAAGGAAGTGTGTGTTCCCAAGATTATTTTTGTTTTTTTCGTTAGCTTTTCTTTATGATTAATGTTCTTCCTTTAAGACTTATGTAGGCTGTGTTACTTTGTTACGCAGTTATGTTAGGTCGCGCGCGCGTGTGTGTGGGGGGGACCCCATGTGTTTGTTCGGTGCGTTTAATGAACTACCGTATGTATGACGGATAGCGGGGGCAGTGACATGCCTTCACTGTCACATTACGATTTGAGCGGTGACTACAAGTATATTAAAATGTTTGGGCTCTATTAGTTCAAAACTTGTAAAACGAAGTGTTTCGCTTCGGATGTAAGCGTGGCTCTTTTTTCTATAGTGCTTTTTTTAAGCAAGTGACATGTACTTATTGAAGGCGTTAAAATCTGGGGCTCTATTACCTTCCTAAAGACGAAGTATAGGCTACTTTGCGGCTGCATGATTGTTTGAATAGCATGGTGCAGTTGAAGGTAATGGATTTAATTATTAATTAATTTCATTGACATTTGCTTTCACACGTGCTGTTTTGCCGCAGAGCAGGCTAATAATGGACATGATGTTTGGAACAATGTAGGGTAATTTTTAAAATGCAATTAAACGATTTACAGATTTGTGTATGCTGCCCGACCGGATATGGAAATGAACGAATCAGAAGAAGATTCGAATCATTTTACTGTACTGAACGAAAGGAACCGGATCACTAAAAAGAATCGTTTTGAACACGACTAGTATGAATAGCCCTCGTGGTACTCATAGTTTGGCTGATGATGTCATAATGACTGCTTCAGACCTTTAAAGAACCGCAAGACAAAGAAAGCCGGTGGTCTGCTGTTGACCTTTTTGGAATATTATACAATCAGGGAAGAGCTTTGACAAGGGAATTCTCCCCTCTCTTTTGCACTTTGACACTAATTATGTCTCCTGCTTCTCCCAAGCTTTTAGAGAAAGGCTTCCTGTCAAGATAGCTTTGGTATGTCACACTCTGAATATTAACAGTGGGGGCCGTATATTTACAGTTGTAGGGTTGGTGGTTGCAGCTCGGTGGTGAAATGGAAGAATAAGGGAACAGCTGCTGACTGTTGTGCTTTTACTTTGATTTTCTACAGTGGAATGCGAACTCAATTAATTGTTCCTCGCTAATTGCTTTTTTCAAAAGAGGCACAATTGGAATTAAAGTTAAGCTAAAACATTATGACAGCAAATGTCAAACAAGTGAATGACAAGTCGGCGCATTGCTTCAAAAGGTCATCTGCTGTTTATGAAAGGCAAGGTCCTTTTCAGACTCTTCAAAAACTGTTGTCACACAAGGCTTTAAAATAATTGTCTCATATATAGCTTGGAAGAGGTAGATGCAATTATGATGTATACGTTTTTAAAAAATCTTCATTTTGGGTGTTTTCTGTTCATTTTTTATGGTTTTTTTATATATATTTTTTCCATTTCCAATTCAGTTTTGGAATTGCCAGTGTGTACACGCTAAACTTGCTCAAGCACCATGAATGTCGTTATCTGATATATTCACATACTGCCAAAACCTATTTTCCATACTACAACTCCCAGAATGTATCACAGGAATCCAGGTAATGAATACAGGAAAGGCGCATCCCCTACTGATGTCATCTGAACAACTGACTCTGTCTGGCATAACCCACCGAACCCCTGCAGAACAGAGCCAGTTATAGGTGCGCTATATGGCATTGCTAAAGGCTTGCAGTGTCTTGGACTGTATGTGCTTTAGGCTGCATGCTTGGAATGAGTGCCTTATCCAGTGTTCCATTATTAATAGAGATTTCATATTCTGTGTATTTGAAATTCCACTGATATTATGACTTGGATGAAAGTCTCCCTGAAGTCACATAATGGATAGATTTTTTTTTCTTTGTCTGTGTCTGTCAAAATTGCAGTTTTGAAGAAGTCAGCTTAAAGTAAATATGACCCTGGCTGTTGTGACTCCACTTGAAGAAATGTTTCTGTAGCGGCCTGTACAAGTACAGTTTGTTCTTAGAACAACCTTAGGATGCGGGTCTTGAAAGGGATTAGCACAGCAAGGTTTCTGATGCGCTTTAGTGTTTTAAGATCCAGATAATGCCTTCTCCGTGTCTGAAGGAAAATGACTATGCCTCACTCCGCACCTGGGAGCCCCTGTGCAGCTCTTTAACTGCAGGAGTCTGTGTTCCCAGTGCTCAGAGCGATGAAGGCTACGAGGTGCTACTCAGCCCAGAGGTCACCTACGGCCCACCCGGACTTGACCTGTCCTGCCCGGTTGCCATGACGATAGCCCACTGCGCCGAGGTCGACGCAGAGAACTGGAACATCCGGCTCAAAAGACTGACACAGGAGAAGAAGTGGGAGGTAAGGCTGTGACAGACCCTGTCATCTCTGGCCACATGCAGGACCATACGGCTGAAGCCTCTTCCTTTGCGCTTGCTTGTCATACTGTGCGCAAAAGACATTTTGCCCATTAATTCAGTTCATAATAGGTTATAAGTAATCTCGGACAGAAACTGGTGTAAGAGCATGTTACAGATATATTTGTTGATATTAAACCTCTGGTTTATACCTCTCAATGAAATTTCTTACTTTGCTGTGCTGTTTTTATTGTGGGCCACATCTGTTTATTTAATCCATTACATCTTTATTTGAGACAGAGACAGTAAGGCTGGGTTTATTTCACATGAACCCCCGTGTCATACTCTCTGTGTCCCCATAATGTCTTTACAGCCAACCGAGCCGCATGTTCTGGGTAAAGTAATTATACCTCTGGGGCGCGGACCTCTTCATGCACCATAGGCTTAATAGAGGCAGGAGCACAGATCCTTATCTCGCCTAGGAGCTGCTCTGTTCTTACCCGACACACACAAACACAGCCTTGCGCCTCGGTCTCACTGGTCTGACTCGCTGTCACACACATGCGGTGTGCAGGGCTGCTGGTTATATTCCCTGCAGTCCACGCTGAGGGTAGTCAGCGGGGAAATACTTGAGCAGACTGTTGGGAAGCTAACTGCTCTTTGTTTAAAAGGTGTCATTTCTCAGTGCACCAAGCATCAAATTCGATCCAAAAGAGTATCTCCCAGTCACTTCGGTTTGGTGTGTGATTTTCCACTAACCGCTTAAGGGAGCGGGCCAAAGTGACCCCAAAGACGGCATGCTGTGGTGCCATTAAGCTGGCTCCACCCAGGTCTTGGTAACCTCATATCTGTTGTAACTTACGTTTGCACCATGTAATTCTGGAGTGAAGAAATGGACGACACAAAAGGAGCAAGCAGGTCGCTAGGCAAGGGCCTGCGGGATTACGCCCCTCTCGGGCGCAGCACAGAAAGCTGCCCCAGCTCCAGCAGCTGCTTTGAAATAATGAGCCCTTTCAGGGACAGAATGACGAGGGGTGTCGGGCCGGTTCCCTCAATTTGAAAACTAAAAAAAGGAGCGCAAATGACATTTTTAAAATTGAGTTCTTTTTTTGTGACGGATTTTGTGCCAGGGTGTTTGACTCCATTATTTCTCTTCAGCTGCTAGAGGAGTTTTCTACAAAATAGAAATATGTCTTGTCTACTGTGCTAATGACTCAAGCTGAAGCTGCCACAGGGTTTAAATTATACATCCCGGCTTTGCATATCATTGACTTTCAGCAGCCGGGTGAGCTCTGTGGCTGTGCAGGCAGGATCCTCCACTGTGGCTAGGTCTCTGCCTTCATTTACTCTGCAACAGAATACCAAAAATTTCTGTCACACAAAGACAAGAGGCAGCTGATATGTATACACATATGAAAAGAGCATAATCCAGACAGTTACAGAACACAAGGTTCAATACATTTTTTTTTGCTACATTTTTTTTTTCATTTATATTATAAAATGTATTTATGCGTTAATGTGTGCATGTACTTTTCCTTCTTTTTGGGATCATATTTTCAAAAAGCTCTAAGCCCACGCACGTGTGCGGTTATGTTGCAGGAAGTGATGTCTGTGGAGGATGAAACCACTTCCTGTTACTGCCTAATGGACTCCCACAGCTGCCACCTGCTGCTGGACCGGCCCGGCTGCTATGCGCTGGTCGGGGAGCCCCTCACCGAGCAGGCCGCGAAGAGGTTAAAGCTGGCTGTGTTCGGCAGCGTCGGCGCCAACATGGACTACAGCCTGCGGGTGTACTGTGTGGATGACACCCCCAACGCCTTTCAGGTGCCAGAGCTCCACAGTCCACTGCCAGCTCGCTTTGAATTCAAGCTATGGAGACCCTCATTCTTCTGCCTTACCTATCAATTCCAGAAACCATGAAGTATCGTAAAGCATAGAGATAGGAAAGGCCACCATTTCATAGTTAGGATCTCATCAATAGGATTACAAGTATCCGCAAATCCAGATCAAGCTTAACTCGGGTGCCAGCAGCTAGAGGAACATTATACACTTGGACATAATACTGACACACACTGAGGCTTACATTACATTACATTATATTACATTCACTTAGCAGATGCTCTCATCCAGAGCAACTTCCAGCACAAAGGAACATAAGTGTATCCACTCAAGTTAAATGAGCGACAGTGTCAGACCAGGCTAACAACACCCCCAGACCAGTGTGTGTGAGCACAACAGCATTCAAGCATTACCACAAGTTAACTTGTGCAACCTGACTAGACAAGGGAGGCCAGGTATACTGCCATACATAAGTCACTAGATCACAGAATCCAAAACACATTGCAATACTACACATAAAATAAAATGCAAATACTACATGTAGCAGGTGTTAGTGGGTGGGGATTGAGGTGGAGCCAAGATGCAGTCTGAAGAGGTGGGTTTTCAGTCTGCATCGGTACAGACAGGGATCGTGTCTGAGAGGAACAACCTCTTCAGGATGGGATAGTCAGTTGCCTCATGGTTGCAGGCTTGTTTAGTTTATTTAGGATATCACCCACCCCACATCAGTGTTTGAATGTCTTGCTCGATTTTGAACCGAGTGGGTCCACAGAGTTTGGGTTGCGCATCACCAGTTTCAGCAGGTTCGGTTGAGCTTGCACAGCACGTTAGCTGAAGGGACATTTTGTGCCTCCCCTTAAAACAGCTCCCAGGGACATTCATGTCTCCCTTCTGTGCTCCAGTGAAGATCATCTGGACCAGGCAAGCAGATACCCGAAATGCTGAATGACAATTATGTGGCGGAGCATTTTGATTGCAAAAGCAGGAGAGGCTACAAGGTTGCTTCTGTTCTTGCATTTAATTGAATAATTTGGCCACATTAATTAAACGTGATTTAACATTGTATTATTTGTGACAGGCAGTGATTCAGGTTCATGAAGGAAATATTCCAAGCCATATAATGCAGTGTGCTTTTTTCCCTCAGCTATATCCTTCAGATGGTGCTCAGCATAGCTGCGTAGCTGCTCTTATTTCTGCAAAATATGAAATTGAAATAATAATGAAGTAACAAAAATAATAAACCTAGGCAAATCCTTAACAGTCCCAATATTATTCGTTGTCCTGGGAAAATCAAATAATTCATATTTTACCCATTTGTCCATAGAGACGGATATTTACTGAAGTAACTGTGGTTAAGCAGCCCAAGGGTACTGCAGTCATGTCACTGCCACCACCTGGGATTGGCATCGAAAATGTTCTGGTGATCAGTGCCCTCACTACCACTCCACAGGATGTGGTCAGTGTTTGTTCAGATGAGGAACAACACACAGCATTTCATCTGTTTTAGATTCAACCCTGAACATGTTTTTTGTAGGAAAGTTTTAAATAATCAGGTATGTTTGAAGAAAGTTGCAGAGCCCTTGATCAAAGCACATTTTGATTTCAGAGGGAAAGAATGGTAATACCAAAAGTATGTCTGAAGTTTATTTGTAGACAGAGAAGGCTTGAAAGTGTGGTAGACTTACTCAGGTCCGTTCCATATTCATGTGCCTGAGCGAGGAAGAGAGCCTCATGCAGAGACCAGTCTGATCAGGTGTTTGATAATCAGCTGCAGAGTGGAGTGCGTAGCACAGGCCTTGACTTCTGGCTCCCTGTAGTCCCACTCACTGCGCTCACCTTTGCTGCTCTTTTTTCAGCTGTCCTGTTTGTGTCACTGAGATTTGACTCAGGGCATATTAATTCTGTGTTGTGTTGAGACGAAGGTGGGTTTTTTTTTGGTAGTGTGAGTTGGTTACTAAGAATCTGGCTCTGTAGCTGTTCCTGCAGAGCTTACCTTCCTGTCATGTGTCAGGGTCGCTCTGTCTGGTGAGGACCATGTTGTTAGAATTTAACCTTGTGCACTCCTCGCTTGTATTTTGCACAAAGTATCTGACTTGTCCTGCCAATCACACATGCCTCAGGGCAAGGGCAGGGAAGACCAGAAAAAGGTGACATCTTGGTGTTGTAATTGCATAATTGGACCTTGGCTCAGAAATGTAATCTTTTCACAAGGATGTAACACTGAAACATTATCCTATTTATGCAGTATCAAACCAAACTGACATAGGGCAACCCTTTCCAGACTGAGAGGGAAGTATCTGATAGTGTGTAAGTGTGTGTTGGGCAGCCTAGTTAGCTCAGTTAGTTGGTACTTGTACATTCACCTTTGCAATTATCCCCTCTTGGGGTCATACTGTTTGTGGTACATTTATTAATGATGAGTAGCTTCTCTTTGGACTCGGGTGCTAACTGACATATGAGGGGCTTTTATTTAGCAAATGTTTGCAATAAAGAGAAAAAATACAGACATTTGGACCTGTCAGACCAGCCCACTGTAGGTTGGTTTTGTCTGGTATTTCAAAGCAGTTTAGCAACAACATTTTTTAATGTTCAGGTTGTAAAATTCGGATGGAGGTGTTAGATATCACCACATGCAGGGAGTTTGCCTTCCTTTTCTGAGGACCACAGATGGCTGCATTGTGGGTCTCCTGAGGTTGTGGGTTTTATGCATCGAGGCAGGCTGCAGGTTTGAACAGGGCAAACGTGCACTGTGAAGTGGCCTTGGTCCAGGGATGGCCAAGATTCAATTCTGCCAAACCACCCTTGTCACCAAAAAAATAGGGAATTGAATATCAGCAGTTAAATTTACAGAAACGCTGGTTGTGTTTTTGTCTGTATATTTATTTATTTGACAAGTGATTTCTATTGGCCAGCTCCCCGTGTGAGAATCAATCAGTGTAATCCGTGGCTGCATCCAGCTCCTGTCTGCTCTCTCTGTGATTGAGATGGCAGAGGAAAGATGCTCACGCTCCGAAACCTCCCTGAGGAGTACAAAACAATGCAATAAGATGAATGAATGAATACCAGAGAGCTGGAAAGCAGAAAGGCCTTCCATTAATATAAAATCAATTTGGGAAGGGGGCTGAATTGTGTCCTGTTGCATTTACTCCATGCATGTGTCTCTGATGCATTGAAATGAAACATCCAGGGAATCACAGTTCCTAATCTAATGTTTGAACATATCCAGTATTTTACATGGTGGTTTACATTGTTCTTTTTTACATTTCATTTTAGACGGATTAAGATAAACTGGTTAATCCTAAAAGATAATCAGTCATTTAAACTCTTCTTTTTTCACCCCTCTATATTACAACATACATCTTTCAACTATGTCAACATCATAAGTAATTTAGCCCACATGTTTAGCAGTCAAATCCTGAAAAGCCTAAGTGCTTCTTTCATAAAGAACTGCTAAATTACTGCTATGAAACTGAGCAAATACTGTGTCTATAATGGTGCCACAGGCTCTATAGCCACATCTTTAGCATGTCAGCAGGAGTTTGTGAGCCTGGCCCTGAGACGGTGTGTATGGCCAGTGAGTGGACGTCTGGTCAGTTAATCCTGACTTCAGTAACTGCCCTTTGCCTGCAGGGGGTGGTTGCCATGGAGAAGGGTAAGGGCGGGCAGCTCCTGGAGGAGCAGAAGACGCTGCTCTTCAAAGGGAACACTTTCAGCCTCCAAGTATCCATCCAGGACATCCCACAGTTTCTGTGGAACATCAAGCCTTTCACCACCTGCCAGGTACAGTAAGGGATCTCCTCTCCTGACAGTAACGGCTCTATCTTACCCATGTCATACTAAGCCATGAGGAGCTGTCTTTGCTGGATTTATACATTTGGAATCCACACCTCTTTGATCTGTTGAAGTCGTATGGAGGTTGTCTGGAACATCTTGTTTCTATCGTTGTTTGAAGGGCTATATACAATCACACAGTACATTTCAGAATAACGACAGGATAGGAGAGAGGAGAGATCTTCTCATGATAAAACAAAGACATCCTTTCATCCCTTGCAATATTTATGAAGACCAGGAGGAGGAGGAGCTCAGTGCATACAGAATCTAGAGCAGGGGTGGGCAACTCCAGTCCTGGAGGGCCATGGTCCTGCTGTTTTTCTTGTTGACCAACTAAATACAATCTCTGATTGGCTGAAGAGCAAGCACACCTGTTTTCAAGGTGAAAATCAACAGGTAACTAAGAGATGAAAACAAAAACCAGCAGGACACTGGCCCTCCAGGACCGGAATTGCCCACCCCTGATCTAGAGTATCACTTGCCAGCTTTCACTGTGAAAAAGTTCCACACTCCATGTATCTCTGATAGTCCCTGTCACTCAGTGGCATGGGTTAAGGTTTGCGAGGTTAGGTCCATGTGTTAAGGTGTGCAGGCATATCTTTTCACCAGAATCCCCCTCACTACCTGTACTGGTCACTGCACAGTGCAGATATCACCAGAAGGTCAAGGAAACCTTAAATGAATCATACATTTGGGGGATCTTTCTTCTCATTCTCATGTGACACGCCAGTCTGAACACATCTGGCCAGTATTTCTAGTCCAGCATGTCAATGAGGATCCCCTTTCAAAATATGAATGAATATTGGAGAAGGCTGGACCGCAGTTTTGTGGCAGCAGTCTGTTGAAAGCTTTCATCTTTTTCCTGGTGTATTATCGACATCAAAACCTGGCCCACTGCTTTGCTTAGCCTGTCAAATAGGTGAGTCATAGGGGCTAGGAGTATGTGAAAGAGGCAGAGCTGCCTTTTAAAACCCATTTTTCCTTCAGGCTCTCTCTTCTGTCCCTTCCTGCTGTCGCAGGAGTTCTCCTTCTCCCAGGTGTGGTGCAGCAAGCAGCAGCCTCTTCACTGTGCCTTCTCTCTGGAGAGATACAGCCCCGCCACCACCCAGCTCTCCTGCAAGATCAGCGTTCGGCAGGTCAAAGGTCACGAGCAGATCCTCCAGGTCTACACCTCTGTGATGGAGGTGAGGTGCTCAGTGGCTCTTACTGAGTTTTGGCTGCAAGCACTGCATTTGTGAACTCCATTAATTCAAGGACTTTAGAGTTGCACTACATTTCAGATTCTGTGTTCTATGGGGGGAAGTCCATGTTCATGAATGCTTACAGTGTCAGTTAAGTGCTGTCTGCAAACATTTGTCATTTACTCCAATCAGGGCTTTATAAAATGAATAATGGTAATATCTTCCTTAAATAAACATGAACATGAAATCCAAGATATAAAGAATGTAGTTAAAGTATTCTCAAAATATACTACAGAGATTAAACAATGTTGTCATGCTTACCATTTTAATGTATAATATTAATATTTCAATTGGTTTAGAGAGAAAAGGAGGCGGTTCCATTCTTCACGCAGGCTGACTGTACCATCACCTCTCTGTCTGGGTCCAAAGCCTTCAAAATCCCCCTCTCCATCCGCCAGAGGATCTGTGCCACCTTTGACACCGCCAATGCCAAGGGCAAGGACTGGCGGCTCCTGGCGCAGAAGCTCCGTATCGAGAGGTCAGACCCCACTGTCCACCTCCACCAGAGAGAAACCCAACGTGAACAGAAAGAGAAAATCTTACTGTATCCCAGCACATTCCTGCATGTTGAAGCATCAAACGTTTTCAGACTGTCTGTAGCCACACGCTTGTTATCAAAGTTGAAAATCTACTATTACCTAAAAGGGCATGTGTTCCAGTGCTCATTACTTTTTAAACTTTGAAAGATTTCGCTGTGCACTACATCAAAGGTAAAAACGTCAAAAGTTGAACATCAATATTAATATGTAATAATTTCAGCTCTAAAATGTGTACATAAAATGAGTTCAGAATGTCTCCAGCACTATTTTTAGGGAGGCCCTGTATCTGTGTGAGTGGGAGAGGCAGCAGAGAGAGGAATGCAGATCATTAGGAAAGTCAGAGGTAAAACATACTGTAACACCAAGTAGCTAGCTAAATCAGAGAGGTCAGTCTGCTTTTACACCAGGATTCTTTTACAAGGAGGGCTTAGCCCATAGCTAACTGGATAACATGGAGGCCACCTGTCATTTGGCTTCAGGTTGCCAATGTAAGTTAACTATGCGTAGCCAATCATAAAGGGAGCTGTGATATATAGGATGAGAATAATGACAGAGAAAGCTACATGTGGTAACATAAAAACAAATCTACACACCAAAGCCATAATATATGCATTCAAATATATTGAATCAAGTGAACACTATTGTTACATATGCCCTACCTGGCTATACTCCACTCTTATCAATGCTCTGAATTTTTTAATATCTTAATTTCTCTGGTCTGTCAAAAATCAACCTATAGTTTATGGAGAATTCAGCTCTCTTCTCCATGCTAAAGTTTAAGGGTTATTTCTCCCCCCTTTTACACCGGCATCTTTAAAAATCAATGCTGATGTTCTTCTCCTAACATATAAACGTATGCATAGCTTAGCCCCATCCAGTTTGGCTCATCTACTTCATACCCTCCATTCCAGTTCCATACTAAGTACACTGTCGCTAGATCTTGCCTCAAGACTGTTGCTTTTCAATATTTCAGTTACCACATTCTTCTCCGATTGAACTCTTTGTCAGTACCAATCAGAGGGTCAGACTCTATATGTTTTTCAGCTGACAGTTGACTCCCAAATTGCCTTTAGGTATTACTAAAGGTAAGGTAAGGTAAAGGTACTAAAAAGCCCTCTGTAAATCTGTTTGTATTCTGTGTCTTCCATGATAGCTTCCACTTTGTGCTTTTGTCAAACACATTATAAATGTGATGACAACATCAAATTAAACACTTTCCTCATCCCAATGGAAGTGGAGAGACTGAGATGTGCAGAGAAGGCTATAGACGTGTGCATTCTGATTTACAACAAAACTGCAGAACGGCTACCTTTGATCTGTGAATTACAAAAGATTTTCCCAGCTTCGTCATGGCGCTTCAAGCTCATTAACTGAAGCATTTTGCTCAGGCAGCACACGTTATTGTCTACATTTCAGAGGTTTTAAAATTTCAGCTCAGCTGCAATACTCGTGATTAACAGAGGCCTTGGTAGGTTCAAGAAAATACACCTTTCTTAACAAATCCCATACCAGTTACCAGTGCATTAAAGGCAAAGACAAATAGTGATAACCCAGGGTAAGTCGCTAAATCCCACTTTGTTTTTCAAGTCATTAGTGCTGCTTTTTGATTGCAGCTCAGATGCAGGTGTTAAATAAATCTTGGTGTTAGCTTAGTAATAGTTTCTTAGCACTACCTGGAAATGTACTCTCCTAAAATATAATGAATACAAAACACAGTTTTGCACAGATGTGACCTGTCTGCTGGGTGCACATTGCTAAATTATGATTATGTTTACTTACAAACGGTTGCAGATTAATTAAATGGGAACAAAGCCATTTAAGAGGGTCATTATTTTACTACCAGGAGAAACATCTTTGGGCTTGTATGTTTTTCTTAAATTATGTGAAATCATTATTTAAGAAAAACAAACTTGAAAAACAGTGACTTTGTGTGTGTGTATGTTTATATGTGTGTATGTGTATATGCGTATTTCTGTCTGTCTATGTCTGTGTGTGTCTGCCTGCTGGCCTGTCTTTGTCTGCATGCCGGCTTGTCTGTGTCTGTCTATCTGCCTGCCTGCCTGTCTGTCTCCCTGTCTGTCTGCCTGCCTGCCTGTTTGTCTACCTGTTTATCTGCCTGCCTGTCTGTGTGTCTATCTGTCTGTCTACCTGCCTGTCTCCTGTGCCTCCCCTACTTACTCCCCCAAGCCTCCTTCCCTCTAGCATGTTTTGACAGGATCCAGCTCCACAGACTTAAAAATGCCCAGATAGACTGCATTGAATCAGCTACACCCAGGGTAGACAGACAGAGCCATGCTACAGGCCCAGCTGATTCTGCAGTAGTTAGAGCAAACACTGACTATGGGGCTTGTCCCTTTTCATGGAGAGTGGCTTGTTTTGGTATTGTCTGCCCCTCAGAGCTCCGGGGCAGCCGTGGAATAGGTAGCAGCAGCCTCTTTATCTGCGATGATACAGCAGCCTTATCTGCCATCACAATCAGCGGTCAGAGTCGCACTCCTGGCTGATGCTACCCCTCAGCGGTGCTGTGCAGATTTAATTATAGATCTCCAAAAACATGGGGCTTGGTTATGCTCGCATGTGAAAAGGGGATGTTCCTGGTCCACTGGGTTCTTCCCTTGCAGATGTGAACATGCATTCAAATTCCTTTCCTCTTTAACATAAACTTAGACTGATGCCATTCTCTCAGTTCACGTTGGAGAGACACAAGAGCAAATACATAAATATAGGGCACTTTTATTCGCCTCGTGAATCAGTGCGTAACCTCTCTGTCTGTGTTTGATGCTTGGTTTTCTCAGAAGATCCATGGGAAGGTTGGGTGGTGCTGTTCAATGTTGCCTCTGTGAAGATGAAGTGTGCAGTGTATCATTTGCTGTTAGTGTGTGGGAATTTGGGATTTATAGGCAGGTTTCAACTGAGTCAAACCTGCTGCTCGCAAATAATGAGAATGTCTCAACCTTGTTAAGCTGATTTAGAATTAATTTCCTCGGGTCTGAGGACGCTTCAGAAATAAAAAAAAGGAAACAACATACGTGACTTAATATTTCTAATGTAGTGAAACACTGCCCTCTACTGGATAGTAGTACTAAAACTGTTGCACTGATTGTAGTTCAAAAGCACACGTAACCATAAAGCGTGATGCGTCCCTCCAAGGCAGTGAGGCTAACAATTAGCATTTTATCAATGGGTTTAAATCTAGCGATTAACTGTAGTGGCGGCAGAGCTTTTTGGCGGTGCTCAGAGCTATGCTGCTGTGTCATCCATTGAGAAATCACACAGTGACTGGCTCTCCCTGTTTGTCTTGCTGTGCAGGAACCTGTCCTATTTCGCCAAGCAGCGGAGCCCCTCAGCGGTAATACTGAGCCTCTGGGAGGCCCGGCACCAAGACGGCGGCGACCTGGACTCTCTAGCCAGCGCACTGGAGGAAATCGGCAAAGTCCACTCCAGAAGCCCAGGGAACGGCAAGAGCTCAGATGAGCCCGGCTCAGACTTCCCCTAGTGTGGGGGCCAGATCAGAGCAGTCAGAGAACAGAGGAAAGAACTCAGGCTGTGCTTATCAGAGGGGGCTCCCACAGTCCTCACGGAGGAGCCCCTTCTCCCTCTGCTCTCTGACAGTACACTGACAAAAAGTGTGGCTGAGAAAGGAACCTTTTCAGATCAAGTAAAAACACATAAGCCTATGTACTGATGAAAGTTCGCTAATTGATCCGTGGTGTATCAGATGCAATTCAGCAGGTATGAACCCTATAGATGTGCCAGAGATGGACAGAGATGCAGCGCTCGTCCCTGGAGGGAGGTGTTGGCGAGTGATCAGCATATCTACATCCGGCGGGCCTGTTTCCCTTCGACCTCCCGCCCACACGCCACCGGGGCGCTTCATGCACTGCAAAGATGTTCTTTCCATCTGGTTTTCCCTCGTTTCACTTCCTGCTTTTGTTTTTTGCGTTTTGTGACAGTTCCTGCCCCTCCACTCTCAACTATATTACTGTGGGACTGAAGGACAATCACATGACCTTACAAACCATGTCCTTTCGAGTTAACTAATCAACAAAAAGTCATGCAAGTGGATCAGGAGATCAGAAATAAACCCCTGCAGGCCCTGCTAAGGTAACTATTATAGAAACATGTCAGAATGAGCTGGGCATGTCTCCCAGGGCAAGAGAGGTAAGGTATAAGACCATGGGCAGAATTAGGGTTTTCCAGTCACTCGTGCCTAACATCGTGACTTGTGTGTCACTGTCTCTGATCATGCCATCTGAGCCATTAACCTGTATTACACAGCTGCAGATGACCCGTCTTCACCAAAGCCACAGAGCGGCCATGGATCCCCATTCAACGCTTGTGCATGCCATAAAAGAAAAGGAAGAAAGGGGGGCCGAACCTCAGCACGCAATACATACTGTAAATGTGAGGAACTCACCAGGAGGACCAGCTGCCCACCGAGCTTTGCCGTGAGAGATTTGTGGTGTCTAAAAACACTGGTCTAAGTACAACAAAGATGAGCCTAGAACCTGACATGGAGCGCAGGAGCCACCTCCCGGGCACATGTCAGACAGAGGCACTTATCTGCCTCAGCTGATTCTCACAGCTCAGCCTCGCAAACAATGGGAACACGGAGCGGCCGCCAGGGCCAGACGCAATTAAAGGCAGACAAAGCCAGAAAAGCAATTCCAAAGCCCGAGTCTGCTGGGACCCGGCGTGCCACGGCTTTCGCCCATGTAAAACAAATTATCCACTTAAATCATTTCAGCGCTCGCTGGTGTACACAATTCAAAGAAACCCGCCAAGGGGCGCCTTTTTTTTTGAATATTTAGGGAAGTTTTGAAAACGGAGGACTTGGCAGTTGCAGAGGAGACGTTGCATTTGCATTGCACTCAGACATTCTAGCTAAGAGAGTGTGATACCAGCAGCTTGAAGACCACATCTCACATTGTTAAAAAAATCAAAACATCATCTTTCTTGGTACATTATCATGGAATTCTCATTAAATGATAGCCTCATGGCCTTGGCCTGCTTTGTCATACTGATGTAATGGGTGTTGAAACTGAGTGTCTAATAACGTGCTCTCTTTCCAGTGGAGTAAATTATAAACAGATACAGTACTGATGAATTGTTAACACCCTAAACAGACTCCCTCCCTCCCCCAGGACATTTCTGACAGTGACTGCCAGAATAATAAATCCCTTTGTATGTTTGCACTGTTGTTGATTTATACTGACGATGATGCATTGATCTGACAGCCACCCATTACAACTTTGCGTTGATCTTAGCCAACAAGGATCATGAAGCCCATTACACAATGTGAGTTTAACATCACTGGGTTATGAATCAATTTTTATGTCATGTATACAGTTCTGCAACTGCTACAGCTGATTGCACATGATACACATGATTCCCCTGCAAGGTTCAGGCACAGATTTAACAATCAGCAATGGATGTGACATTGCAAAAACAGGCAAAAATGTGTGTTGCTGTAAAAAAAAAAAAAATAGGTACAAATAAGATGGTGTGTGATTTCAGTTTTGAGTTCCTTCTGTGTCTTTTGTAACAGCCAGCCTAGTAATTGTATTCAAGAGGTTATGTATATTATCATGTGTATCTCTCACAAGCTACCATTTCTGAATAAATATTATTTTGCAAATGATTATTGGAGATGACCTGAAGTGAGTGTCATACATTTGTCGAGAGCATGCTGAAAGGTGTATCAGTTCGCACACTGTAAGACTGGCATTTGAGTCTGACTTATTCAGTTGTCTGTCTCTTATCTGGGAACAGGTCTGTTTGTGGTCTAGCACGCTTTTCACAGTGTAATTAGTATCTCAGATGTAGCAGTGAAGCTCAGTCACACGACAACAAAAAGTAAAAACAGTGACTTTTTCTGTAACGTGTGGACAGTTTGCAGTTTCTTTCCAAATGCTTGGTCTTGTGCGCAATGGCTAGTACACTGGCTAGTATGCTACAAGACCTTAATTGTTCTCTCTCTGAATGTGAAAGCCTTTACATTTTATTCACTGTATTTTTGTACATGTTATTATGTCTTTCATTTTCATATACAGTACAGTTAGTAGAGAACTCAGTACAGAACACAGTAACCATGGTTAACATTTCCCCATGTGTTGCCTGAATTCCTGTCGAGTGTGAAAGATTAGCCATGACCTGTTATGTCTCAATGTGACTCATTCTGTGGCAAATTCACAGAGCACCACCCAGCCTACTGCATTGTGGGAAGGGCCTCTAGCCCCCTCTGGCTTAACTCTGCAGAAACGTGTCGAGGGAGATGAGTTGGATTTGCTCCTGTAGTTCCATACACAAGTTCAGATCTTTACTGTTTCAGCATGTTGTTTCCCAGTGTTTTACTGGGCACATCTTGTCCTGACTGCTGGTTGTATACACCCACACGTTCTTATTCCCAGCCAAAATGCACATCACTATATTGTTTCAAGACAAGCAGACGTCATCTCTTCGTCTTATTTATAAAGGAAAAAAATGCAACATACTTCATGCTGTTGTGTGTTTTCAAATGACCAGGGCCCGTATTCATCAAGTGTCTCCCAGTAGGATATAGGTCCTAGTGCTAGATAACACATAGTGACATTTTGATCCTACTCTTACCCCTAACAGTAAAATTGATTTACCAAGAGTGTTCCTACCTTGAGAGATATTTAGGAGTCCTTGTGAGCTGTCCAAACCCATTGGAAGTTACCCATAGGTGGCTACATCGAGGCATCGTGCACAGATTTTTCAGGAGAGCAAATACATATTGTATAAATTTGACAACACAGAGCTATTACAAAGATGTCTGTCAGATAAAGGGGTTATTTTATTTGTCCCTGACCCAGTCAGATATTGTCAATTCTTCTGTGAGAAGAACACCACTTACTAGTTTACTAAAAGCAATTTAAACCTTGTTTCTTGGCACCACCTGTTGAAAACTCCTAAAGAGATACGATAGCTTGTGAGGACTCCTCAATAGCTGCAGAGGTAGGAGTACTTTTGAGCTTAAAGAATCTTGATATATTGCTTTTACTCTTAGGAGTAAGAGTAGGACCAAAGTGACACCAATCACAGTTTTTGAGCACTAGAACCTATTTCCTACTTTGAGACGCTTGATAAATACAGGACCAGATGTACAGCTGTATTCTGTTTGGTAAACGTGCACAGTGTCACAACCCAAGGTTTTCAGCGTGTAATTGTACAACCAGCCGGATCTTTGAGTAACAGCTGTTCACTTATTTCATCACCCCACGCATAAAAAGTCATTGTTTTTTTGTTTGTTTAACCTTTTACTCATGGCCTTAGCTTCATATCACAATTCTGTGCCTTGTATAGTAACTGCTGTAAATGGTGAATGTCATATGGATGGGGTTGATAACCATTAATCAGATTAGTATTTGGAGTATTTAAGAATTTTTTTGGTCATTCTGAGGACACATATTTGGTATTACCAGGGCAGCTGCAAGTGTTACTGTATTTATAATTATGGGCTTTTTTCAATGTTTTCTTTCCGGTAGCGTTTGTAAATGTACATGCATACTGTATGCACACTTTTGTTAATAAATGTACAGTAAAACAAAAACACCCATAGATTTTAGTTTTTTTTTTTTTTTTCTCTTCTCTCCAGCATTCCACTTTGAGTCTCAGTGCAGGATTATATTTTCAGATTGCATGCTCCATTGCCACATAATGTTGACTCAAGTAGCAGTCAGTAAATTAGATTTGGACTAGTTTTAAAATACTAGCTAAAAGTTCAAATGACATTTACATTTACATTTATTCATTTGGCAGATGCTTTTATCCAAAGTGACTTACAAGTGAGGTAGAGTACAGATGAGAGATGAACAAGCTGCTGCATGTATATGACCAGCAGGTGGCAGTATTGTGATTGTTGCATACTTTTCACTAACATCGTAATTAAAACCAAGAGTACAGTACCTCTGCTTAGCCATTTAATAGCATGTTATTTTTATCAATTTGTTATGGGAATTAGGCTCTGTTTTATTATTTCTGACATTTTGTTTGGTACTGTATTTTTTCATTTTCTAGGGACAAATCTGAGGTCTTTTTTCTGTTGCTATGCACTCCATGACATTTATGCACTTGAACACATACCAATTCAGCATATATACCAGAAAAGAGAACAGAAAAATTGATAGAAGGCTGAATAATTTTAAAACATTGTGTTGAGTGCATATTTTTCATGAGGTAGGAGTAGAAAGAATATCCTGTGCTTCATCATTTCTAAATAAGTGATTTTATGTGGCTGAAGTGGAACTGAAGATGGCCCTTCAGATGGCTGACAGTGGCCACCATCTCTTCAGAATCCGGGCCTTTTAGCCTTAATGCATGCAGCTTTACTGTACCGAGCTCTGCTCACCAGATGTCTCAAGCGCTGCTGCTGCTGCCGCTGCCGAGGCAGAGGGAATGATCTCAGCTCTAAATCTGGTCCAAACCAGTTGAGACAAGAGTCCCCACCCTGACTCCACACTTCCATGTTAATTCAGACCTCTTTCTTTGATACTTTTCCATCGCCGGGACAACTGCGCTCGCTCGGAGGGCTGGGAGATGTCGTATGCGGGGCGAATGAAAGGCCTCCCAGCCGCCCACTCTCTCTGCATACCATTCGATCCAGAACACACAGGAAGTCTGTGTGCTGCCCAGACGGAGGGGAGAGAGCTGCAGAGACAAATAATGCGAGTCATGAGGAGCTCATGGGAGGAGTGGAGGTCCACTCCTGGAGGAGGGGGCGCCGGCAAAGCCCCACTCCCTCTCTCAAACAGGACTGAAGGCCCTCTTTACTCTGTGTGTCTTGTGTAACTAGACACAAAAAGCTAGTCACTCAGTCCTTTTCCAGCTTTCATTTTTTACTAAGCAGACTCAAATGCTGGTTATGTCCTAAACATATTTAAAAATCTTTATATGAAGTTTTATTAAAAGTGTTGGTATTTAAGTTAGCTTAGTTGGTACAGAAGTACATTATTAGTAAGGTTTCAAAATTCTAGGTCACTATTTCTGCATGAAACTCCAAAAGGGCTTAACTCTTTGTGCTGTACAGGCATGGGGAGAATACTACTTGTGACTTGGCTGGCTGGCATTCCTATCATGTCAGTAAGTGCTTACTTTATCTGCCCTGTGAACAAGAGTTACTGTCGATTGCTCATTATTCCAATGCATTTAATTGATGGGAAAGTAGCAAATGTTTGTGGGTGTATGTGGGTGTATTTTGTGTGTATTGCAACAAAGACATGCTACTGTAATTTCAGTTTTAATAAGGTACATTTTAAATTGTTAAATCTAATTTAAACTCTATGACACAAATCTAATTTATTCTCTATAGTAGTTTATATTCTATGACATCATGTTGTAGAAGTACATTCCCAATTTATCTAATTGTGGCTTTTGATATGGTCAGGTCATGGTAAGAGAAGACTCCACAGACTAAAGCAAAATAGTTTTCAGTAACTGATGAAGTTCTGTAATCTTCATCTGTTCATAAGAATGGTAATGGCTAGTTTTAATGGACCATTTTCAAAACAGTACTAATAGTTTTTAATACTGAGGACAGCCCATTAAACCTATTTTAGCTTATCTGCTTATACTCTAGAAAGAATCTATTATCTTAGTGAGTTTGCTCTTAAACAATACCAGAGTCTCTGACCCTGACTGCTTCAGATCCAGGCAAGTAATTCCATGCATTTACAGCTCTGTGTGAAGGAGCAGTTTATAGTGTCAGTGTGAAATCTACTTTCAGCCCGTGCCCTCTGGTTTTGTACGCAGAATCTATCTTGAAATAGCAGTTCACATTATTAATCCTTTCTGAAATTTTAAATACCTCAATTAAATCCCTGCGGGGATCCCTCTGCTGAGACTAAAGAGATTAAGTGCCTCAAGTCTCTCCTCACAAGGCATCTGCTGAAAACCTGGGTACTGCGTCGGGGGAATTCTTACATTCTTCTACATAATCCTGTGAAGAATAAATGAAACAATCACATTTGCCGCAGTAAACAGCAGGGAAGAAAGGCATTGTGGGAGAGGCGTGTCATGTGTCTCTGTGAAGTTCAGACAGGCTGTAATGGGCTTATGTGACCGCTCTCATTCCCCAGACCGGCGTCATCCGCATGCTTTACATCACAGCGTGTTTCTGCTTCATTATGGTCAATGCTCCTCGCTGCTTCAGAGTGACTGGGCTTTGCATGTCATGCTTTGTTAGTCATCCTCCCAGGGGTTACAGGCCAACTGATGTTTGCAAATCAAACTGCATGAGCTGGATGCTAACTCTTTGGTGTTTATGAGCTAGCTGCTCTTGGGGAGTTTAAAATGATGTATATATGTTTGGGAGAAAAAAAACATAAGGAGGGTGATCATACTTGTTAGCAAAAATGTGAAAATGCATGTATCCTGTTCCTCATAGCTATGCTTGTGTACTTACAGGGTACAGGGGAGAGAGAAGGTGTAAGGAACAGGCTGTAAGTGGATGTAATCCAGGGAGAGAGGAAGTGAAAGGAGTAGGCTATCCTGCTAGACCAATCTTGGAGTCAAAGGGTGTAAGGAACAGGCTACAAAGTGTAAGGAGCAGGCTGCTTTGCTAATTCTGGAGTGAAAGGAGGTGAGAGGAGCAGGCTATCCTGCTAGTCTAATTCTGGAGTGAAAGGAGGTGTAAGGAGCAGGCTATCCTGCTAGGCTAATCCTGGAGTGAAAGGAGGTGAGAGGAGCAGGCTATCCTGCTAGTCTAATTCTGGAGTGAAAAGAGGTGAGAGGAGCAGGCTATCCTGTTAGGCTAATCCTGGAGTGAAAGGAGGTGAGAGGAGCAGGCTGTCCTGTCAAGATAATTCTGGAGTGAAAGGAGGTGTAAGGAGGAGGCTGTCTTGCCAGGCTAATACTGGAGTGAACGCTGTTGAATTCTGGTAAGTGCTGCGGTCTACTTAACCTCAAAAGGACACACCCCATTGGCCCCGGTCCAGAGAGAGCCAGTCAGGGACCTCTGCCAACACTCCCCAACTGCTCTAATCTGCAGCCCCTGAGTGAGTCATCCCCCATTCCTGCAGCCTGGGGGGGAGGGCCAGAGCGGAGTTGCAAAGTTTTAACCCCATCAACCCTTCCCCGGCCATTTCCTGAGGCATAGGGGTACCATCTGACACAAGCTCAGCTAGGGGTCGTGTACAAGCCATCTTGGCTGTCCACACGAAACAGCTGCTGGAAATGTGGCTTGCCTGAGTTGTTTCCAAAAAATAAAAAGTCTTTTGGCATCAATTGTATTTGTTAAGGATCAGAATCATCTGTGATACAGTTTAAAGGCTGTGGCTGTTACAGCATAACCAACAGCAACAGTTTCTATGGATCACTTTCATAAAATACATTGGGTGTTGAAATGAAGTCCAGTATGATTCTCAGGCAGAAGTGTTAGAGAAGTCTTTTCATTGAAGGTTTATGTCAACAGCCTGTATTTACATTACTTTGTGTTTCACTCTGGTTACTGACTTTCTGTTTTGGGGAAAATACAATGTTATTTTTTCCTTTTTGTGTGATATTTGTATTGCAACATTTACATCATATGTACATTTATTCATTTACCAGAGCTCATGCCCAGAGTGATTTTCAGAGCAAAGGTACATGAGTCTATATATGATTGAACTTCTTAGCCAATAGCGTATATACAGATTATACCACACTAGTGTCACTGCATCACATGGTGTTACATCCACTACTGCCATTCTGAAAATACAGAAAGATTTCAAAATACAACACCAATCAAAAATTCAACACAGCAAGTAGCATCTGTCAGCTATCATATTATCCCACATTGCCCCATGTTGGTGTAAACTTTGTCAATGTTTCTCCCATTCAAAATTCAGATTTATGAGATGTTAGCAGTCACCACAGTGCAAAAAACCCTACTCCTAATGATTGTTTTTCATACTTTGTTTCTGCATTAAGGTCATTAATTGGCTTGGCATGTTCCTGCAGTGTAGAACAGTCACTTGCTGATGTGAAAATTACTGTAAAGTAAAAAAAAATATTTTAAAAGATTTTTAAGACCATAGGGACATTGGCACATAAATACCATTTTACCGCACTCATAGTAGGAATATGTAAACAGAATTAAAAATGAAATATGAATGATGAAAATGAAACAAACAAAAAAATGGATGTAATCACCTCTCTTGCTGTAATAGTTGTATAAAATCCTCTTCCTCTTTCATGGCACTTTCTGTAGAGTACCATTGACCACAGTGGCCCAGTTGATAAGCATACAGCCTTTGTGACCTCACCATTCAGTGTGAGTAGCCTGGCATCAACAAGACTTTTAATGCTGTCCTTTAGTCTATAAAAAGGTTGTTTAAGTCAGTTTTGTTGTGCTGCCCTAAGAATGGAGAAGTTTAAAAAATGCAAACAATGTTATAGAAGGTAAGTAAATGGTGCTACATGGGCAGTGTTTGGACGAAGATGCAATTAAAGTGTGTCATCATATCTGTTTGCTTAGCAGACACCCTTATCTAGGTTTACCTACCTGAGATGATAGTACCTGAGATTTGCATGGCATCAACGTAAAATGATACTCGTTGAAGCAGTTCACTTTCAATATCTTGCCCAAGGGCACAATAGAAATAACCCAGCCTGGATTCAAACCCAGAGCACTCTGGTTACAAATCCGGTCCCAGACAATGAACCACAGTGCTATGTCTATACCGGGACCTACAAAATAACTTTTCACATTTTAAGGTGTGTGCTTTTCGCTTTGATTTCAGGGTGTGCTGCGTATTATTCTCAGGAATTATCACACTAACCCAACACTGTCCAGCGTCTGTCCTGTTGAGTAACTCACCAGCAGATTGACTAAATCACAGGCTCTTGGGTGGCGCCAGGTCAATGCAGGTGACAGGGCCCAAATAAAGTACCACATCAAAGTCAAGGAAGCTCCTTACTGATTGCAGCACCTGTGGACTGTGATCATTGCTCCTAATCACTCCCAGTTCTGGCACTGTGTCAGACGTTTTACGGATACCAACAGTTCAACATAATAACTCATTTGAATTCAATATTTACCCTTGATATCTGTGTTTACCTTGGAAGAGTTGTTCTGAATGGCATGTGTTTTTTTTGTTTGTTTGCTGCATTCTTTGGTTTTCCACCTAACAGGGAATTTCATGTTGTGAAACCTCTGCCCTTTCGCTGGTTAAAAGTGATTCTGTGGTTAAAGGGAGAATGTGTCATTCTGTTTGCTTTATATTATCCGAGTGACTGGAAAGACAGTACTGTGTGGAGATTTCATTTATACATTTTATGAGCACATGCTTCAGGCATTATAAATGCAGCTGGCCCAAGCTCTCCATGTGCCAGCTTTATGCCGATCAAAATCAAAATCGCTGATGTTTCTAAGGGTCAGAAATTAAGATCAGAAAATTGTTAATAATTTTGTTTCCTTTCTGTCCTCCTGTGCCTCCCTCTTGACCCTTTCCACATTAATATCCACTTGACCAATTTGTGCCTAGTGTTGTTTGCGTGACCTTTGCACTGTCATCCATCATGTAAAGAACATGGCCACTGTGAGCACTGTGTGCAACTTGCAGTGGACAATGTGAACACTTGTATATGAAAGTACAGAGCAGCCCACCCCTACTCCGCTGGTCCAGCTCCAGATGCCTCACCTGCTGTCCTGCCTGACCCTGCCCAGTAACCTGGTCCAACCAGCCAGTAGTCCCACTGACCGGGCCCTTCCCTTCTCCTCAGACTTTTCCCTCACTACCACTCCTGTAATTCACCTGCCCGGCAAGTGGGTTTTCCCTTAAAGGTGTGTTCTGCTCAAGGTTTCTTCCATTTAGTAAATCAGTTTTAAATATCACTGTCACTGTAGGCTTGCTCTTGGGGTTCAGGCCAGGATCTCTGCAAATTAAAACTGAATTGAATTGAACTTCATGTGAATTATGTTTGTTTTCCAATGATGTTAGAGCATTCTGTGCTTAGAAATACAGACTCATTTTCAATGTCACATTTTCCGTGTCACTTGAAACTCTTAAGTGGCTTCTTCTCATAAACTGCTTCAGATGAAATCCACTAAGTAAGATTTTCTTTATCCCTAAGCTGTTCATTTGTTAATATTAGAAAAAAAAACTGGCCACAATGTGTCAGTAACCTTGTGGGTATTGTGTTCAACTCTGAAATTACATCATCGAAACACTGAAAGATTGCAGAAGACCATTCTTAAGTCAGCATTTAACACAGTATGCTGCCTTTGTTGAACTCCAAAGCATTTTAAATGTTATTTATTCTTTTTTTTTTGGAAAGTTTTGAAAACTTTTTTCATCATAAAGATGACTTATTACTTATTAAACCTGATACACATATCAAATGAAAGAATAATTTAACAATTTCCTTACATATGAGTGGCCACATGGTTTAGTAGCTACATTGTCCTTATTATCAACTGCAGGGCCAACTGTATACTTGCAAACATTGTCTACATACCAGCTGCCCCCACCCACCATCTCTCTGACTCACACACACACACACACACACACACACACACACACTCACTGAGTACACTAGTCAATTTTTTTTCAAATCCATACAGTAATCCATTATATGTAAACACAAAGCTGTAGCATGCATCCTTTGTTGAGATGTATACCTGATTCATGTTGCATTTGGTAAGTACATGTACCGTTCTCAATCAAGTTCATCAGACATGGCTGCCATTCACCTAATTACTGTAAACTGCAGCTGTCTTAATTTTGTATTTTTGCATGGCATTTCTTATGCTGGGAGGTACAGCGGTTTGCTGCAACGTGATTAATTTAATACCTTTAGACCCATCCCTGTACTTATATAACTACTTTCCATTTTTTTGTATAAGCTGAAATCCTCCCAGCATAAGTCAGCATTAAACACTAGTGGTTAGAGTGTAGCTGTGACAGAATGGATAATAGTTTACTTAGCTATAAGGATCATTTCAAAGCATGGCATTCTAGGACATACAGTAATGACATTTAAGCATTTCAAGGAAATGACAACAGCAAATCAGAGGCTGCATGCTTTATCTTCCCAAAAAGCCCCAGAAACAATGTGCAGCAGACGTCACAAGATAAGTCCTGACGCTGAGGAAACAATTCCTGCATTTTCCTAAGGTCAATGCTCCAAAACACTCAGACAAACACTTTATCTTGTTTCCTATCAGTAGGCTGAATGTTTGTGCTTTACTGACAAGTCACAAAAATTAAGAATTGCTTTTAAAGCATTGATTGCAATGTAAGTTTATCTTGTTCTTTGAACAAATTAGAATATGCACACTATTGCAGAGAATTCACACTTGTAGACAGTATCCCACAAATTCTACTCTTGCCCTCCAATAAGTGATCATGTAAAACTCTCCTCAGGTTTGCTCGTGATCCTTGGTAACGCCCCCTTCCTGAGCCCTTCCTGTCTTATGACTGAATGACTCAGCTACACTGTAATGTAGGTTGGCCCAGTTGTTTTCTAGATAATGTACTGACACACCTGTAAGTGTTTCAAAAGTGTTAATGACTGCGCAGCAGGTGTTCTTTGTGACAGACAGCTCCTTCACTGAAAAATAAAGTGATTATTGTTTTCTCTGTGGTTTCAGCGTTACATCAGGAGATCACAGACTCAAATAAATGCTTCAAACCTGACACTGACCTACATGAGGGTGTGAAGATAAAAGAGGTGTTTGGTCTAAAGGTGTGTTTGGAGGTTGTCCTTAAATGGTGATTGCACAAAATACTGTATGCTCATTGGATGGCACTGTTGGTGGAATAAGGAGATATGATGCAATAACTAAAAGCCACTGAATGAAATACTGTTGTATTTTGGAATTCCCCTTTGGGAGGCAATTTAGCTGTGCAGTAAGCCTTTCCTTACTTTCCCTTTTCTTTTTTTAATTATTATTTATTCTGTGGAATTTATGATATAGCACTGCCTAGCTCCTCATTGAAGCCCCCTTAAATGACAGAAAGACAGACAGCCATAAAGTGTAATTATCATTTGTTACTTCTTAAATAAAAAGGCAAACGGAAAAGTGTGATCTCTGCTGCAGAATTAAGGATTGCATAGCATGTCTTGGCATGAGCCTTCCGTACAATGTGCCCAAGTGTGTCAGACCAAAGGAATCATTAAGAAACACTAGGTCTACATGACCATAATAAATGCAATATTCTATATATCATAGCTAGTATCCACATATGTTTTCATACAAATTTATCATTTCAATTATATTACATTACATTACATAATTAGTATCATAAGCTACTAAAATACTTCTATATTACATCAAAATTTTAAGATTAGAGATTAAGATAATAATGAATATCAGCACAGTAAACATCCCATCTGACAGGGCAATATTGCTAATAAGAAGGCTTGGCAATCATATGTTCCAGCCTTGCTTAAAGGCCAACCCTTACAATGAGATAGTAATGTGGCTGTGCTGTGGAGGGGTACAAGGGTTTTGTTTCAGCCAGTAAGTTCATCACTTCCTCAAAGGCCTAGCTCACCAAATTGGTGTGAGGGCGTAGGAGGTGTGATCTGAGGTACAACATAACATACATAATGACATGTAGATTGAAGAGCTCTCTGTAAAGGGGACATAAGGACTAAGTAGCTCTCTGCTAAACAAGCAGTAGTATAACCTGTCAAACAAGGTAGGGGCAGAAATGCATTCCAGCTCCATTTTACGTATGTAACACAATATGATGTATGATGATATAAGGCAGGGCAACTAACACATTCCACAACAGCCACAGGGCACGCCTGCATAGATCTCACTAAGGCCACTGGTACTGTGTGTCAGGAAGCACCTGCATGTCTTACTCTAGTGTCACTCTTATCATTGCTGAAGAGGCCGTGCTGATATCGTCCCTTCAGGAAGTGATTTTAACTGCTGCATGTAAGTTGAATCCACCAATCTGCATTAAATTAGATCCTGCATGGTTCTGCTATTAGGCTTAGTGCATGTAGCTCCAGGCAGTGCTTGCAGATCACACTTTAATCTTTAAAAGGTTAGTAGATGAAGACGTTGCTCAAAGAGAGCAATGGTTGCTTTTGAGGAGTAAAATTTGGTCATCTGCAGCATCAGTGTCAGACGTCAACCCTCACCGCAGTAAGCAATCAGAGATCAGTGGATGGAGCCAGCTTAAACAATCATGGGATTTTTTTCTTCTGTCCGCCCACCTCCTTGGATGGCCTCCAGCTGCCCTTACCACTCCTGCCTGAAGCAGGACCCTGCTCAATGCCATAGTGTTTGTAACCTCATTGTTACCTCCCTGTTCATCCATCCATCCAATGATTTTCAGTAACCGCATTGTCCTTTTACAGTGAGGGTCTCAGCGTGCTGTAGCCACAGGCAGCAGTCACTGAGTGCAAAGCAAGTCTACACACTGGATAAGATGCCAGGCCATCCAAGAACACTCATACTGTACACACTCCCATGCAGCTAGGACACACGTCTGAGGCACCAGTTAATGTAAACACCATGTAGAGGCCATACAAACTCCGCACACAGCCTGGTGGTGACTGAGGTGGTGGTGGTTAGGCTGAACTTGAAGAGGTGGTGGTGGTTGAGGTGAGCACTGGAGATCTTGGAAAGGTACGGAATACCGTACTGAGGGAACATCCCTCCATCAGAGTTTTCAGTGAACAACAATCCTCCTGAACTCACATTATAAGCTATGTAAGTTTCTCTGATAAGAGTAGCTAAGAAACTAACATAATATAAATACTACTTAGATACGGATCACATACAAAGGCAAACCAGAACTTTCACTTTGGTGAAGTTCACACAAAGTCTGAAGTTTCTTTCTGTATGCTCCCTCCTATACACAGTATCATCCCTCACCCCCCTCCATCACCCTGTTATCTCTATGTTGCGGAGGGATACAGCCTTCATTCAAGCCCATCCTGAATAGGTCATTGGACGCAAACTATTTTTGAACTACCAGTTCTAACATCTGTCATAAAATAAAGGAAAAGCAAATGCACGAGGTATATGATTCGGGTGCCAAGTCAGTCGATATCCAGATGTTCCTTTCACGCACTATATATATGCAATCTGAAATATATGTATATCTCAGATCTAACATGTATGTACAGGGCTAATCTCATGTCCTCATAATTACACGGCAGCTATTTTTCTATTTTCTGAAAGGCTTACATTGTTTTAGCTTGGTTTTTCGTTCAAAAAGGATTAACAAAATGTATATATAAAATAGTATGTACTAATTCAGAGGTCACAGACTCTGGCATATGTGTACATATGTACGCTGTCATACTTGTTTTGATAGTTCCGCCTCACGGCTTGCATTTTTGATCGCTGACTGTACAGATCTGTCTACTTTGCCCGTCACGAAAAAACTTCGCGGGGTAAAACATACTGTGGGATGGTACCTGTTGCCCTTCGTCAAGCGCGCACTCTCATTTTATTGGTGGATTGGCGTAATCTCGGAATTTTACGTCCAATCACTTTGCACGCCAGGAGAGGCGTTCCCATGATGTTTGCGTCAGAGGGGAGTAACGTTTCCCTACGTCACTGAAAGACAGCTCGTTGTGCTGAAAACACCCAAGTAACTTTAGAAGAAATTTGCTGGGTGGTTGCGTCAAGCCTACCGTGTGCATCGGCATCTAGCAAGGAATATTCTGTAGCTTGTAGTTGACTGAACTGGATTGAAAACTTGTCTTTCACTTGAGACAAGTCGCGTAGTTGGTGTCCTTGTTTTGTTTTTAATTTTTTTTTTCTAAAATTGATTTACGCGAAGGAAACATGAGAAGTTGAACCGGCGTTTGCAACGAGGACTTCAAAAATGAACTTTTTTCAGAATATCGTAAGTGCATTTTGCGTTGCTTTTTTAATGTGGTGGGATATAATGAAAACGTCACGTTTAAGGGATAATTTTGTAGTTGGTAAGCAGCGATGATTAAAAAATAGAGACCGTTCTCGGTCCTTGTTCGGTAGCTAGCATTAAACTTTTCCAAGAGTTCTTTCGCTACCAAGACAGACGGGCTGCGTTCACTGTGATAAGATATCGCAGCTACATCTAGCAATCTGTTGCCAGTTTTTACGATAACAATATTTATGTTTTTAACAATGATGTCTTTAATAAACTTTTCATGCAACGCTTATGTTGGCTAACTATCATCGACATGGCTAGAGCTAGCTAGCCACAAGTTTGATTTTAGGTGGCTAATGTTATAGCATTCTTTTCTTTTTTTCTTTTTCTGTAAAGTAACTTAGTTATAAATTGAGTTATTATCAAATAATTCAGCAAGCTAAGTGTTATCATCGGTAAAATGCAGAACTGTCCCGGAATGCCATCACTGCAGCTAGAAACAGTAGCTAGTTAGCTGGAATTCAAACGTGGTTTGTAGCAAGCTGTAGGGCTTACTTGCGCTAGCCCAAACCTCTGCTTTTGTATGCCTGCCCTTTCATTTAATAGCTAGCACCACCAGCTAGCCCGCTAGGTGCTAACTGTAGACCTTACACAACCTCTGTGGGGAGGAATCATAATTACGGACAGATCTATGTGTGCCTCACTGTCATACGGCGCTAAATATGCATCATTGTAGGTTGGAAGATGCATCTCCATCAGTACTGACAACCTGTTTCGGTAATGTTGTTCAAGCTCAAAGCTAATGGTAATAGAATTATATGAAGACCTGACGGCCGAATGATCGATGTCATCGTTTCCGGAGGAAGACCATAAATGGTCAAAACGTACTGCTCGGCGTAACGCAGGTAAACCCATACCTGTGTGGGTTGAATATCAGTTCTTAAGGACTTTTTGTTTGTCTATAGCAGTCTTTTCCATTCCTGTTATTTGAGGGACTTTACGTAGTGTTTTGTTGTACAAATGACATTCAAATCATAAATGATCAATGATTGTAAAGCTTCAAATCAATGATCAATCTACACCTTACAGCTCCATTATGTAAATTTATGGCCTGAATGCTAGAGGGTTTGTATTTTTCTGCATGAAGATGTCATAGCGATATTTATAATTTCTGTAGTCCTCAATTGTGTTCACTAAGGATAAATTAAATTCCTAAATCACCTAACATTTTATGGGTTATTTCTTTTACACTGTGCCAGTGTAGTGCAGGTTTTAATCTATGAAAAAATGTGAAGTGGGGGGAAATATCTTACACATTCAGTTGTGATTTCAGCCTGTTACAAGCTCAAATGGAAAAACACCATCACAATGTACCTCTTAAAACCTTCAGCAAACATGCACATTTACTGTGCTTGAACATTAATTAATGATGCTGAAGGCTTGTAAAAAATGATTTTCTATAATGTTGTGTGCAGAAGGCCTATAGGAAGAACCTCACAAGTAACTCTAGTCATGGAGCATTCCATGTTCTGTAGCTATATCCTACATCAACGCAAAATTATTTGATTGAAGTCATCTATTGAAGTTGCCTCCCTGGATTGCCATGTGCTGAAATCCATTTGTACTGGAGGGATAGGCCTCACTGTAAATCACCGGAACTTCACACTTCCTGGATTGGAATTTCCTATCCTTGCCCTGGTGCATTGTGGGTTGACAGACGCCATTAGCTAATATCCACAGCTTGGGAAGTTCAGTTTCCTCATGGTTTTCGAGGATTCATCCTCAAAGGCCATTTGAAATTTACTCAGACCATGCTGCTTTAAATTATATCTCATTGAAATTTCAGCTAATTAAATCTGTGGACTAAATTAACTTACCAGCACGGTACTACCCTGAACTGGATAAAACTTGATCTAACTAAATGAAATTACTTTTTTTGCAGTAAATGGGACTGATAATCCCAGCTTTGATAATGCTGTTGTGTTTAAAAATTGACCTTATGTGTACAATAGGGACCAAATGCTGAAGGTCCATTTTAAAACAATTGTTTTTGACAGGTGCAGATTTTGTCTCAGTACCAGACATACTATTGATTACTATTGATTATGTTATCTGAACGTCACAGACACCTTAGATCATATTCAGCATAGTGTGCCGTGAGCTAAATTCCAGTTTGTGTGCTTCCAGCTGTGTTTTTAAGCACAAACCACATCCTCTGAGAGATTTTATTTAACACTAGCCCATTTTCACTAAACAGCGAACAATTCAGCAGGAAGCCTGATAACGTCTCCATGTTTGCTTCCATGAGTTATAAATAACTTTCCACACATGCGTGGAATCATTGCCCAGAACTGTTCATGGAACCTTCATTGTTGTAGAGCTTCCTGTGTTCCTGTAACGACAGATCCAAGATCTACTGTCTCACACGTCTCACAGTTGCGTCAGTCTTCTCAGTCCATGTGAAGTGCGATTCTGGTCCAGTTAGCCTATTTTGTGATGGTGTTCATAACTTTAAATTCATTTATAACAGACATGCTTGACATCACGTCTCCCACAATATATTTATTCATTTACTGAAGGCATGCGAATGTGGTAATTGTTTAATTTCAGTTTGATCTTGTTCCATCAGCAGTCAAATGAGTGCAATTTGAAGGCGAAGTAATATGGAACAGCTTCCTATAAACTTGTGGTTTACTCAGTCACAAGTAATGGGGGGAGGTGTTGTAATATAGGTGTAATATCTCACAAAAGAGACAGTTTGATAGAATGGACTTCATTTTTCTAAAGCTCATCTAGTTGTGGACATTCTGGAATCAAGGAGCAATGAGGTACAGCACGCTCTTCCTTATCTCACTGCTTTGACTGAAGTCATCTGTCTCTAATTAAAAGTAGGTTTGCTGTGCTCAGTCTCTGCGACCTAAAGAAGCTCACTGTACTCGCAAAGTTAATTCAATAAATCGGTTAGAGGCCTGGAGATCTGGATCAGGTCTTGTCATTGAGAGCAGCAGAATGAATAGCCTATGGCTTCCCAAAGATTGCCAAGCACCAATTAAAAGAAAATTAAAGGAGATAATTGTCAAGAACTGTGCAGCATTTTAGACTGTGGCTCATTCATTCAGATCTCTTGACTCCGAAAATGACTATTGTACAGCGGTTCAGGGAGCCAGCTCTCAGTGACTGTGGGTTTGAGGAATCTCTTTCATTGAGGTTATGGCTGCAGCTCTCACTCTTTTATGTACAATTCGGAGAGGGAAACCATACCAAATTACGGCTGTTGGCGAGAAAGGTTTTGTGTGAGTGTGTGCACGTGTGCATGTGTCCTTACCTACTCATTAATGTTCATTCATCCTTCAACTGTATTTGAGGGAAAATACAGTTCCCTTTCTGAAAGCAGTGGCCTTCATGGTTATTGATCTGTCCCAATGAGAGAAAAAAAAATCTGTAGTCACATTGTGGAATGGACCTTGACCTTCTAGGGCAGTGTTTCCCAAACCTCTCCTGGAGGACCCCTTGTCCTGCATGTTTTAGATCTCGCTCTCTGGGAAACGCTGTTCTAGGGTATGTTGGGTGAAGTGCCTAAGTTGTGTCCTTCAACTAAGAGGCATTCTGAAGTGGACCAGCTAGTGTATAAATCCTCTCATGACATGTCTGAATTGACTTTTCCTGTTTGTTCCATATGTTATTAAATTTGCCCAGACCTCTCCTCAGAACTGGACAAACAGGTTTCCTAAAATGGGTGCGCCAAGGAACCCTCTGAGTCAGAGGAGTGAGGAGACATGGTGTGATGTCACCTCACAGCCCTGTTTGCTGCAGTTAAATGGCCAGAAATCAGGAAGGCACTACAACAGAACTAGTTTTATGATGGCAAAGTACGCTCAGAAACACAGACTGCTGTAATGTTTAGAAAGTCCAAACAGTGTAGGCTGTGGTTTTGTCAGTGGGGATGCTGTCTTGGAGAGCAATTGGAGGATGTGTAAGTAACCAGTGAGTCCAAAATTATTGTAGCTGTCCATGAGTAAAATGTAAATGAGTTTCACTTGAGAGCAGGGGCAGATTTTGGCCTACTGATCATCCCAAGATAAGTGACCATATGCAGCTATCTCAGAGTAAGGACCTGAAGCCCAGTAATGACTAATTGTAGTCATACATGGTTGTCCTACACACATTTTGGCTAGGCCTAATGCATTGATTATTACCTGTATAGTAGTGATAAGCAAGCAGGTCTGATTGCTTGCATCAGTGAATATGGACACCTGTTTACACACAGTGTTCATAACCTGTTTTTCCTGTAAGTTTGTTAGCTGCATTTGCATAAGATTTTAGGTTTTTGATATCCTGTTGGATGCAGATCCATGTTTAATTGATAGTAGGCTGCTAATACATGCCTCATATGGGGCAATCTACAGTGAGTCAGCCTCTGAAGATGGAAAATGTTATGCGGTTTTATCATGTTGCATGTGTTTGAGATGGCTTGCAACATACATATTGCTCAGTATACCAGATGACCTCACAAAATTGGTTCATTTCCAGCATCAGGAAGTGTCTTGAAAAATATTGTAGTCTGTTTATTGCTACTGAAAGGCAACTGTAACATGTGGGAAAACATTTTGAATATTAGTCTCAATTGCCTTTGAAATTTGAGATGTTATCTTTAGGAAATCAAAGTGGGTGTGGTTGTGAAACATTTTTTTGAAGTGGTTTGATGTAAATGAGCAAGGCAGCTTTGACTGCGAAAGGTGGTTTTCCATTTAGGTTCTGGTTGCTCAGTACAGAAAGTGCTCTCCCCTAGTCATGTGTGACACCCTGAGCCAGCCTGTTTTGATGTTGTGGTTTTTGTTTGTTCTTGAGTGAGATACAGCTTTTGGTTTAAGATTTGTTAACATTGGGCAGTGATTCAGCAGTGCAAGATTTCACACCTTTGCATTTACCGTTTGGCTGAGGACAACCACTGAACTGAATATGTGAACATGAGTTAAAATAAGAATTGTATACTGATATTTATGGGGAGCAGTGCAAAACAGCCCTAGGTCCCTTTTTTTTGGTGGGAACAAGAATAATGGGCTTATTCAGCTGTACTGTATCACATAAAAACGTGAGAGTTTATTTTGCTTGCATAAGCCCTTCCATGTTTGTCAAATCTCAGCTCTCCAAACGGGGTAATGCAGATACTGCTCATTAGCTTCAGGAAGAGAAAGTTCTGCCTGCTCCCTCGAGCAGCCCACGCAAGTGCTTTCATTTGGGCTGTTGGCATTTGAGTTCAACGTATCCATGCGTCTGGAGCTGTTCTGAATCGCTTCCAGTGGCCTAGGAAAGGAAATTGGGCTGCTCTTTTTTTTTCCCCTCCTGCGAGCGTCTTTGCACTCCCAGATTGTTTGGATAAACGAGAATGGTGCGATTGTAAATGTAACCTCATTGGTCCCAGCGCCATACCCGGCCTCTGGAAATTATGACGTCTGCCCGAGCGCCGGGGACGGTGTTACTGTCTAGGAAACTCCCTTACAATAACAAGGCATGGCAGCATTCCAGAGCATGCCGCTGGAGCCACGGAGCTAACAGGCCCTGCCGTCTGAGATGAACTCGGCACTCTCACGGCCGGGGACGCATGAGCGCTAAAGCCGTGGTGTTGTTCTCAAGGTGTGGCGTGCGGCGTTGCGGATTTTTATAGTTGGACACAGTTAAAGTTCAAGAATTTTGAGTGTGCAATAAATACAGAACTGAGAAGAATATTAGCTCCGTTAAAGGGGCCCTCACACAGAAACTCAGTGTGCAGGCCTGAACAGTAAAGCTCAGTTACACCTAACAGCCAGGGCAGCATGTCTATTCAGTTGATCACATGCAGTATAACTGTTGTGGTTTAAATTATTAGCCTATGTCCACGGCAGCATTGTTTCTTATTAGTTAAACCATTTTTTATTATTATCATGCATATTTACATCTTACTATGTAATCAGAACAGTACTGCTGTCAAACCTTAGCAAAATTAGGGCAACAGTTATTCTTCTGACTAACCCAGGATACATGTTAACTGTCATTAGTTAGACGTGCAATCTTCACGTTGCCAGGAGAAATTAAGTGGTATGTTGTGAACCGTCACAAATAGACTAATGTCTGGAAAAAGTACATAGTCCTACATTTGGACTTCTTTCCAAACATAATAAAAGACATTCACCTGTGGTCTGTATTGTCTTGGCACAACAGTCTTGGCACCAGGGTGTGACCATTGTGTTGCACTTCAAAATGTGTTCAGCATCCACAACATGCATAGTGACATTTTTATCTCTTCAAATTTGTAATGACTTTAAACGGCCTGCTTTCTATGGATGAGTGCAGAAAGTCGTGTGCTTTGCTGTGCCTCACACCTAAAGCACTAGCAAGCTATGCCTATAGTCAGGGTACCATTGTCTTAACTATCCATCCTAGAAGCAGTAATTCTCCATTTCCGAGTTGTGTCGGAGTGCACACGAGTTGTGAATTTATGTGCTCTGTTGTCACATTTCTTGTAGAACCAAACATTTGGATGTTGTCCATACTTACAAGCAAAATGAGCAAATTGGATAGGACATGTCAGAGTTTTTCCCCCAGTTTTTTTTCCACATATTAGGAATAGCACATGTACGTCTCGCTGGACATTGGCTTTCAGTAAAATGCAGCAAAGTCTGTGTGGACGTATCAGGAACAATAAATATGCCAATTTATTGACCAGTGATCAATTGACAATTTTTATTGTTTGAAAGCCAGTCTTAATGGGATAATTATTTAGCATTATTAATACTACTGAACATTTAAATTACATTCATTTAGCAGACACTCTTATCCAGAGTGATTTCCAGCACAAGAGAAGTCTGTCAGTTCCAGCTGAATGAGCAACAGTGAATGACTGTCAGACCAGGCTAACAACACTCCCACACCAGTGAGTGAGTGTGAGCGTAACACTATTAAAGCCCTACCTTAGTTAACTTGTGCAACCTGACTAGACAAGGGAGGCCAAGTATACTACCATTTATCAGACACTAGATCACAGAATCCAAGAATCGGCCATCATATGTGCAGGACCCCTGATTCCCAGCCCCAGTAGTTATTATTTTTACAGATGCTGAGAACATAGTATTTTCCAGAGTGAGTTGCATACCTTCTTCTCTTTTTTTTAACATGTTAAACTCTTATACAGCTGGATATCCACTGAAGCAGTTCAGGTGAAGTACTTTGCAGTCCAGCACCAGGGAATCCAGCCAGCGATCCTACCATTACAAGCCCTGTCCTTTACTACTATACCACGCTGCTCGAGTAATGCCCATTAGCGATATCTGCCCCCTGTAGTGAAAGCATGGGGTTTGTTCACTGCCTCTGTTTGTTTTGTGAGGTCATGATGCTAACCGCCAATAAAACCGAGAGTGTCCCATACAATGGCGCTGTCTGGCCCCAGCCTCGTGTGCTGGCTAACTGGGCTAAATCACAAGCCGCGTAACTGTTGGGGCGGAAAGAATAACTGCTTCTAATGGTTTGCTTTTTGACCTGGGTAGCCATATTAGTTCGGTTTATTTTGCGTGATAATGTGTAGTCATGGGCTGTCGCGCATTTTCGTGCACAGCAGTCACTGCGGCGCCTGTCTGCATGTACTAACATAGTGTGATACTGTGTGTTGCCGTCCATCAGCGCCATGCTAAGAGTTGGATGGCTCACTGGCTAGCTGCACGTAGCTAAAGTCATTTAGCTCGCTAGCTAGCTCTCTGTTGTGCAAATAATTATAGCAGCCTAACTAACTCATCCAACCTCCAGACTGCCTGTAACTCTTGTTTTTGTAAAGAGTAATGCAATCAGTGAACACTCTGCAAAACTGTTTTTCTTGTGCTGCTAAGCTGGAATTGTTGCTAGGACAATTTCGAGGCTCTACCATTACAGTTCTAGAACATGGAAAAGAGGGCAGGAGAATTGAGTCCTGTGAGAACGCTATACGCTTATCAGCCAGCAATTTGATATGGATCAGAAGATAACTCGTCTCTCCATTTGCACGGACAGTGTGTATTTTTGTTAGTCCTTTTTTGTGCATAGTTATTTTTACACTGGACTACTTTTCTGACCGTGATACAGCATTATCTGACATTAGCAGTGTGAGAATTGTGTTGGCGTGTTTTGTAATCTGATACTAGATGCATTTTCATTTTTGAAAACGCGGCTGTCATAAACTGGCTCATCTGTACTGAAGATGCCATTTCTCCTCAGTTTCTTCCCACAAGGGAAAGGATCTGTTTAGTGGTGGTTTTCCCAGAGTGGGGCCACATGCTTCTGGCCTTACCCTCTCTTCAGGGATGGACTAACCACCCTGAGTGCTCTGGTACATATCAGTCACCGGTATGTGTTTGTGCCCTGGCCGGCTGTCCTGTACTTGACTGAAGCCTTCTTACACTCCTGTGCTGCTTGGAATCTCTGTACCCCTTTAGTCAAGCCTCAACTGTGCCCTTCTCGCTTGTTTCGTCTCTATTTTTTGACACGAGACTGTTTTCTTGATTCGCTTTCCTGCAGATGTCCAGATCAGATGCTTCAAATTAAGTGGGTGATTGCTCCCGCACGGTCTGTTATAAGAATACTGAGTCTCCTATGTGTTGGTAATTGAGACTGAAACTCCTCTGTCTTAGGTTGTAGTTTTAATTGCGGGCCTGAGCGTCCGCGTGACCGCCGATGGAGCGGGCCAGGGGCTGGCGTGGTCAAGGGACGAGGACGGGAACAGGACGGCCCGGCAGATCCAGTGCGTGGAAAACCAGGAGTACCTGCACGGCAGCTTCTGCTGCCGAAACTGTGAAGCCGGTAAGGAGATGAGGATCCTGTGCGCTGATGTGCCGTATGAGTATGTAGCACACATGCCCCGAGCCCATCCTGTCTGTCTGTGTGTCTGTCTGTGTGTCTGTCTGTGTGTCTGTCTGTGTGTCTGTCTGTGTGTCTGTCTGTGTGTCTGTCTGTGTGTCGTATGTGAGAGAGAGAGAACAGGAGGAGAATGTGTGCCCACAGGGATCAAGCTTACTGTAGTGTCTCTGGCACATGTTTGCCATGAGCTCAGGCCATCTCCACAAACTGCCCTGCAACATAAAGATAGTGGTTGCAAATAAATATAAAATCACATTCTGTCATCAGATTTCTTATACTCTCAGTCCCATTCATGCCTGCAGCTGTGTGACAGTTGTGGAAGGTAGAGAACAGGTTTTGAATGTTGGAGATCTAAATTGAATGGCTACACTTTTGTTCTATTGTGCTGGAAGTTGATCTGGTTAAGAGCGTCTCCTAAATGCAAGTAATGTAACGGAGGTGACCGAAGGCACAGGACATCTCCCCGTTAATGGTGTGTGTCTGATCCACAGGCGCATATGTGCAGAAAGCCTGCACAAGGGCCTCAGAGGCAGGAACCTGCGCGCCCTGCGAGGCCGGGACATTCACCGAGCACCCCAACGGGATGACCAGCTGCCTGCCGTGCTCGTCCTGCCGCCACGAGGGTACGCACTCCCCACACGCCTCGCCCCTCATCATTGTGTCACTGCGGGTTTAGGGTTAGTGTTAGCATTAGCTTTAGCACCAGCGTAGCACGCCGCACACAGCCAAAGGGGAGAGACTGCACAGATACATTGTGGCACCATATCCACAGGAGGGAACCCCCACACACCCCCAAAAAAAGCACATGTGCTCTTTTGTAGCTTCAAAATAATAGCCCTAATTAATAAATTCACATAACAGCTCTACTGTGCTGTTTGCGCACCTCTTGTCCTTGCATTTCATGCCATAAGAATGGCCTTTCTCATTCAGAGGGTCTGAGAGGGCTAAATTTGGTGTACTGATTCACAGTGCTGAATTTGGAGATTTCACTTTAAAAACATGTAGTGTCACGCCTTTCGCTGTTTTTGTGGTACTGAGCGGATTTGCCCTCATTCAGTCGGTGTGTCCTCTCCAGCGAATCCCATGGGGCCTGGTGAAAGAGGCCTGCATTTCCATTCACTTCAGAAAAGGAGGCCACTCCAGCACTGAGTCACTGATACAAGGGGAACCTGTGAGGGGGAGGGCTTATTGTGCTGTTTGTGTCTCCAATTACCATGGAACAGTGGCAAACAGTGTCATAAAAGAATGTAAATGCTTAACCTCAAGGGCTGAGCCAGTGAATGTTTCTCAAGCACGATAACTGCTGACTCATTGAGGCGGTGTACAGCTGTTTATGGGCATTGGTAACACAGCCATGAGATGCTATAAAATGCCATTTTAACCCAAATAAGTATGACAGATGTGCTTCAAACAGCCCTGTAGGATCTATCCTTGTGAGACCGCTTCCTTGTTTGCAGTCAGCAGTAGGGTGTGTTTTGTCTTTTATTAAGGATCTCAGTTTAAAAATGGGAGAAAAAGTGGCCATATACAGTTTAGCGAGAGGATATAGATGAGCTTATTCAGTGCGTATGTACATGATCTCTGGGTATGCTAAGAGGTTTGTGTGTGCTCATGTGTGTGTGTGTGTGTGTGTGTGTGTGTGTGTGTGTGTGTGTGTGTGTGTGTGTGTGTGTGTGTGTGTGTGTGTGTGTGCTTGTATGTGCTTGGATGTGTTCTCTCTGCAGATCAGGAAGTGACAGCGAGGTGCAACAGTACTCGAGACACGCAGTGCCAGTGTAAAAAAGGCTACTACTGCGAGCCTGACCAGCCCTGTGAGATGTGCAAGAGGTGCCCTAAGTGAGTTCAGGAACTTACCTGTGCTTTTACACAGCTCCTCCTACCTATTCACCTGTTCACCTGTTCATCTGCCCATTGAATCTCCCCCTGTTGTTACTGGTGTGGTGATGAACGTGAGTCCTCATGTTATTATAAAGCCAAGACATTTTCAGACCTGAGATATGGATGGACATCTATATGTACACACATGTGTATATAATACACATTTTTTTCCCTCCAGATGTAAAGAGGATGAGGAGATGGAGAAGCAGTGCACCCCCACATCCAAAACCATCTGTAGGAAGAAGTCCACCCCTTCCCCATCCCCGACCGGCACCCCAGAGTCGTCCGTTGGTACCACTGTTCTCGGTACGATAGCCGTTGCCCAGCAGTGCGGTCTCCTCTGTAGTATACTGGTACTGCTGCCGGTTTGCAGACCTGGTCAGGGCTAAAAACCCTTGCATGCTTCTCATTCAAGCTGCACATTTTGCTTTTGGGACTCAGATGAAGTCACAGCCTTACTCTCGCTGCTCTCTGGCCATTTTCGTCTGCTATTCACAGTCTGCTCCTCGACAGTAAGTTGGTAAATTAGTCATTTCCACTTGGAAGGACTCATAATGATAATAACGCTAGAAACATTTTGGTGGTGTTGCATGATTTGTAGAGTTTAATGTGTATTGTGTTGGAGAAATAACAGCATGTCACATGTCTCGTTCAAACAGCGACTGTCATCGTGATTGTGATTGTCGTTGTGTTGCTCCTCTGTGGTGGTCTTTGGTGGTTTTTGAAGAAACGGCAGTCTGAGAAAAGGACAGGTGAGTTAAGTGTCTTTTCCTGCAGTGAAACCTATATGTTGTCAACCCATTTTTATCTGGTGATTTTCATTTGTGACTGTGGGTGGGTGTAGTCATTCTGTACATCAGCCTCTCCACAAGATCCAAACTTCCTCAGCCAAGTGGCTCCTCTGCCTGTCTCCATACAGTCCACTTAGATCATCTGACTGAGTGAGTCAGGACTGTGGTCAGAGGTGAATGAATGTCTGAGGCCTTTTTTTTCTTACATTTTACTTCCCCCAATAGTGTCTGCATTTTCATCATCATAAATTGAGTTGACTGTCCTCAGCAACTATAAATAGAAGCATCCATGGAACAATTTAATTACGTGATGAACACAGAATTGAATTTGCGAGCTCGTTACAGACAGCCTTACTGTGTTTTTTTGAAGTGCGTCACTGTTGAACACTTGGCGACCAATGCGTTAACTGTCACTGAGGGGTGATTGCTAGTGCTTGATTAATGAGATGATTTGAAACGCTGGCCATTTACAAAGCACAGAACCACCCAAGGGTGTGTTGTCTGCTATTGCAGGGAAGGCTAAGAAATGCTGAACTGCCGTGAGCCGCGTCGATCTGAGTGGTTACAGTATTAGTCATCTCTCAGCACTTTCATTGGAATTCCTTTTCCTCTGTCTCTGCCTCTGTTTTTTTTAAGGTTACTTACAGTGTGGGCCAAGTCATGCTGTTAAGCAAAGGAGTGCTTGTTACCTTCAGTGGAAATGAAGCCCTGAATACAGTGAGAACAGAGGCCTTCATTCTCTTCCAGCCGGGGTCCCTTTGGACTGAATGTAGACAAATTTAAATGTTCAAGACAAACTAGAAAGTCTCGTACCTGGAATTAAGTGTGTTAGCATGTAAATACCCATCTAATATGATAATGTTGGTTTACCCAAATTTTAAAGTAGGTTAGAATTTGGAGTGTGTTTTCAAATGGCTTATTTTTTCCTCTTAATTCTGTTTTCTTTCCTTTTACTGGAGTAGTAGACATGTTGTTGTCAGTGCGGGAAGGAAGGATCTTCAGATCATTCTTCACTCCTCAGTGTTGTAATGACAGTGTGTGTGTGCCAGAATGATGATTAACTTCCTGTCTTTTGTAATATCAGAACTGGATTTAATTTTATGTTCTCTCTCTCTCCCATGCGTAATTATCATTTGCATAGGAATTCCACAGTAAGCAGAACAGCTTTTTAATTGCTTAAAGTGCACGGCAACTCATTGTTACAATTGTTGACATTTCAGTTTGTTGTTATTTTAATGGTTGTGCTGTTTTTCATTTGTTTTAAATATTATACAGCTTTGAAAGAGGGATTGATCCATGTGTGCTGATTAACATTTAAGAGTTGCTTTAACAGAATGCATAAAGATGTATTCTGTAAAACTTTAAGATGTATCTCTCTGTTACAGATGCCCAAAGTGATCCGAATGAAGTGAAGATTGATAAGTTGGTGAGTTCTCCAAACTCCTTTCCAGTCTTACCCATAGTTTCCATCTAGTGAATGAGTACTGTGAAAGGTGCAGCAAATCTGTCTCAGCCAAATACTGCATTTGGTGATGGCAGTCCCCTATTGTCCAGACGGCTTGTTTCATACGGCTGGGAATGGGGACATGGGGAGTACCATGACTCAGCAGAGCTTCCTGTTTTTTTCCTTCCTTCACATGTAATTTGACATGTGACATTTCCTCCTTTCAAACATGTGGCCTTAGACATGTCGCATGTTTCAGAGACTGATATTGTGATAATGGGGAGAGGAATCTGTTGATTGGGGAAGTTACATTTCAGTGTCATCAAAGTAGTGTAAAAAGATTTCTTTGCAAAATGAGTAAACCGTGGGTTCAGTCTATCTCTGCTATTTTTGCCCTCTATTACCAGGGATAATTGAGGGGCTGACAGTACAAAACCCAGGGAACATTAGCAGTGAAGAGTCAGATACCTCTGTGCTATGCCAGCAGTGGTATTTTAATGGAAACTAGCAGCCATGCTGCAGGAGTACAAAGCCTGGGGTTTAAAGATATAAGCAGAAGGAAGCTGTGTATTAAATTATTATGGTTATGTTTTTTTTTTTACTCTTTATCTTTAAAGTGCACTCCTGGTAGCTTTTTGGTATTTAAATTTAGATGATTTTATTTTCAACTATTTAAGTGAACCCACTTATTGGCCTCTATTAATCTCCAGTATTGCATTTTGGGTGCCTGGTTGTCCAGAACAACAAAATCACAGAGTTGATGCTTAAAAGACAAAATTGACAGTTTGGCATGAAATTTCTATTTTTCAAACATATCTGGGCATTTCAGAGCAGAAAAAAGACTTGTATCACAGCTAGTTATTGACATATTGTTCATTTCAGTATAGTTCACTAGGAATTGTTAGAAAGTTGGCTAATAACTTGAGTGATTAGCAGGCACATGGGATGGGACAGGGTGGGAATGGTGTTGGCGCTGTGTAAAGGCCCCACACGCGCTCGCTGTCGTACTGACAGGTGGGTGTTTTCCACTCAGGTAAACGGGAGCAGCAGCCCGCCACAGGGGGCGCAGGAGAGCCAGCACGGCGGCATCGAGGAGCCGCAGCAGGAGTCGCAGCCCCTGCTGCAGGAGACGGCCGCCAAGCCCTTGCCCGTGGAGGACGAGGACAAGGGGCTGGGCGACAGCCTGCCCAACACCACCAACTCGTCCCAGACCAGCCTGTCCGCGCTGCCCACCGTGCCCTCCCGCGGAAGCTCCCCCCGGCACAGCCCCGAGACGCAGAGACAGACCCCCTGCAGGGTGAGCCTGGCGTGGCGCTGCAGCCTCCCAATGCATGCTGGGAGCTCCAGGATGCGCGGCATGCAGGCCACGCTGCCACCTAATAATGCCCAAAACGGCACCAAAAGTAGCAGCCAGGACGCTAACTAGCTATCCCTTTATCTATGCTACATGGTGGCTGCTGGTTCAGAGTAACAATTGCATCACAATGGCAACTGTCTGTAATGTGGGACACATGATGCTGCTGTGAAATGCATGACTGGTATTATGTGAGAGCATGAAGAATAGTCATGAAGCCTGGCCAGTCAGCCATCCCTTAATTTATATCTCCTTTTCATTATTAAGTTGAAAGTTGGCCTTTGCTTCGTGTGGTACGGGTATAGTTGGGACTCCTGCCCTAACGGGCTTTAACTGTGTGGAGGTGGTTTTGCACTGCGTGTGTGTTAGCACTGTCAGGCTGGTCAGTGACCTTTCCCACAGCTCACCAACGCACAGATCACTTGATTAACTTTTATCACTCACCATAAAAAGACACTAAGATCTGATCTGTTTACATTTATGTGTAAGAAGGACAGGACATCATGAAGAAGCTACCAAAGAGGGGAAATATTCATGTTTACCCCCACTTGATTTTGCACAAGAAATGTGAATGTCACTCATCTATTCACTTTCCTGTTAACCCAACCGATTTAATACATTATTACGCCCGCCCATTGGTTATCCATTTAATAATCCGTTTTCACTTTTTGAGTTATTTTGCCCAGGGCTCAATGGTTCTTTTAAAAAGCAAAAAGAAAACCCTTCCCTTATGAAGGATGACTGACGTCCTGTTTAAAGAAATTGCATGTCCCTTTACACGTGAAATTGTGCTGAGCAAAAATATAACCGCAGTATCACATTTGTTCCTTTCAGGAGAAAAATGTCAGAAAGGCATGTTAATGTGGTGTCACAGCTGTGTTTTTCTCCCATCTTTGCAGGGTGAGTTCCAGCACAGAAGGCTCATTCCTCTGAATGGTAAGAACCTGGGGTTTAGCTTTAAGAGCATATCAGAGGTGTTGGTGGGATGTCTTCATTGTGGCCTTTGTGGTTACCACTGATTGTAGCTTAAAGTGGCTATTGGAGAGCAATGTTCTAGCAAATGGCAAACTGCTACTTGGAAAAGATCTGAAGTTCACATAAATGGTATGATGCATATTGTAAAGTAGAGTGGTTACAGAATCTACATCATAGTATTAGCAGGGCAGCAAATAATTCCACTGCACCTCTTACTCTTTTTCAGGAGAGGATTCGCTGAAGAAAAGCTTTGACCTTTTCCACGAATTTCTGGACATTAGGATCCACAACAGATTCTTCAGGAGTATCGGTCTGACAGACAACATGATAAAAACTGCAGAGACCACTCACCCTGATGATAAGGTCTATGAGCTACTCAAAACCTGGATGCAGAGGGAGGGCCTAAAAGCTGATATCAATTACCTTATCGAGGAGCTGCTTAATTTAGACCAAAAGCTTTCAGCGGAAAACATTAGCAGTAAGGCAGTGGCCAAAGGCCATTATAAATATGAAGAGAAATATGAATTATAATGGCCTTTCCAGAACAGTGAAACAAATCACAGAAAAAACTTACATAGTAAGACGACCAATGGTCGGTAATTGTAAATTACCTCTGACATGTTAATTGACCTAAGGTCAAGGTTACATAGCAAAATACCTCAGGTATAAGAGGATGGCTGGTTCACGCAACCAGGTGTATACACCTGTGCCACCTGCAGCACCCAACAGGGGTCTAGCAAAGCACCAAGGGTTGGCTATACACTGGCTTTGAAGGGTTGCTGTTATGGCTCCACTCTGACGTCTGCACTGATCACGCTTGGTTTAGTCACCTACAGGTGCAGGTGCAGTGTACAGATGCTTCTGGAAGACAATGTGGGTGTTTTGCGCATAGTGTCGTGGATTGTGCTGTTTCACTCATTGGAGAGATGGAACTGGATGAGTGCAAGCTGGAACAGTTGGTACTTCCTGGGGAAGAATCAGGTGTTGTCAGACAAGCACAACTGTGGTCATAACTGTCTTTTTACTTCTTAGAAGGAATGTATATTGTTTGACCACACCAGACACAGATTCATCATCCACTCTCTCAGCCTTTGGCTGTATAGTTTTATTATTTATTCTGAGATATTTATTTTTTAAAAAATGGCTGTCTATTGTTGTTCATTCCATTGTGCCATCATAAAACCATGAGGATGTTACAGTATTCAGATGGTTCAGTTTTGACTCTTTACCCTAGTGGTAAAATGACTGGCATCAAATGACCATGAACAAATCAGCAGCAGATCAAGACATTGGTGATATTTTCAGTTGCACTGATCAGTCAGCATTTTCAGCATGAATTTAAGCATGATTGAGATTTACACATGAAGAGGAAAGGGCTGAATGTATTCCCTGCTCTCATCAGCAGGGGAGTAAATGGCATAGTAACAGGAGTCTTTCTCTTGATCAGTATGGAGCAGAGAATTTCTTCCTTGGAAAGAAGAAAAAAAAAAATCAAAAAGGTAGGGCACAGGAGGGTTAATCAGTGCCTGTTCACTAAAAATGGACAGGACTGGACAAACAAACAAGCTGTCAGTAATATTTAATGTAATACCCAGTGCAGTGAAATTGACTTTGCTTCCATGCATGTAAACACGCACGCACAAGTAACAGCAGAGTTTCTGAAATGATGTCCAAATATTACAAAAAAACAGATTACAAAGACACCTGTAACTTGTGATCAAAAGAAATTAATGAGGCACTTAAACTGATAGATTCAGGTTTTCCAGCTTAGACAAGTGCTCAGAGTACAAGTGGGTAGCAGTGTGATGTGATGAGGAGCAGGGCTCGCAACCGTAAGTTTGCTGGTTCAATTCCCTGCTGGGGCTCTGCTGCTGAACCCTTGGGCATGGTACTTAACCCACAATTGCCTCAATAGATATCCAGCTGTATAAATGGAGAGCGTGCAAAATTGTAACCCGTGTAATTCGCTCTGGATAAAGGCGTCTGCCTAATGACAATAATGTAATGTAATGTACAAGTGTTTAATGAAGGACCCTTTCAGAAAAAAACTATCGCCACCTGCTGGACAGTTTTCAGATTTTGGTAGAAACTTTTACTCTCAATCAAGACAGGTTATTTCTTGGAAAATGTTATTTATTTTTAAAAATGTCTTGATTTATACATTGAAAGGCCTTGAACATTTGTTCCTGCTCCAACAGATGTAGTACTAGGGGGCTCTCTGGAGAGTGTGCTGGTTTTGTGTGTAGTTTTGTACTTTTATAGTTTTCAACTTCAAAAAAACATTAAAGTCTAGCCAGCTATATTCACATGTTTTGCTACTCTGCAGTTTTGGCAATGCTTAAATATAGCTAAGTGATTTGTATTATTTTGAGCCAATGCCTTTTGGAAAACTAACCCACATTGGTCTTTTAACCCTTAGACAATTGTCTGGTGTCTTGTACATAATTCCTAAGGAAAATGTATATTCACCTCAGCAAAGCTAATTTTTGGTACTGCCCATTTTAAATAAATGATGTGTACATATGGACTTTGCAGTTTGTTTTTTTGTACTTGTTCTGTGAATGAAGAATCCTAAAAGCATTTTTGCACTCCTCAAAGCCCTGCTATTCTAGTTTTGTGCATTTTATAATCTGCTGTTAGATGGGTTTGAGCAGTGCACTGCATTTGTGTTGGGAATGGGGAAATGTTTTCACATGAAAAGGCATTTTACACCTCAGGAAAGGCAGTAGAAAAACAACCATCTTTTTATATTGCCATAGAAGAAAAAAAAACACTAACACTGCGAGTTACAAAACTGTGTGCTGAAAATTCCCACTGTTGTGTTGCTGGGTGGGCAGCCCTCAGGAAAAGAGAAGATCTGGAGGAGATTACCTGAAAAGCCAATTCCCAGCTCCCCTGACCTCTGCGGCTCCTGGCAGGGAGCCAGCCACGGAGAAGCGCAGGAAGTGAGACTGGCGAAAGGGAAACGCTGAGAGCTCCTCGTGTTGGGGGAAACGACCAGCCCCAGGAAATGTCTCTCATTCTCTCGCCTTTAATTATACTGACAGTGAACAAAAATATCACAAACAGGTGTTCCTGGACAAAGGCTTGGAAAGGTTGTGTCCCTGATGTGAGTGTGAGCACTTCACTGCTTAAGAATGCAGTGGGTCCCCATCATGGAGAGATCACATCAAACAGCACGTAATCATCAGTACAGTTATAACCACCACTGCGCAACAGCAGACCACACGGGTGCTTGGGGTACATGTTGGTCTCATAATTACTCATTTCTAACACAATGTGATAACATTTTAACTTTACGTTAATGCATTACTAAACAAGCAATTGATATAGTATTTGTTCATTGGTAGGTTACCATTTTTTGAGAAATGGTGAAATAAAGATGATTAACAAATCATAGTTTCATATTTTGTCCCATGGAGATAAATGTTAATAAAAACCTGTATTAAACAACATTTATGCAAACAGAGTAACAAAATGGTCTCGCATCTGAATATGCATCCACATTGAAATGTAGCAGTTTTTGAATATGATTAGTGTTTCAGTGTCTCTGAGCAGCAGGTCAAAGTGTCACTTTATTTAGCAGGGGAAATGGATTTGAGTCACCTTCTGTCTGAATTTCTCCCTTAGTTTCAAAAATGGCATCAAATTAACTTTCTAGAAGCAGCATTAATAATAGTATTTAGGTTACTAATTCTACATAATCAAACAAATTATTAGAAATTTAATTACATGTTTTTAAATTCACAAAGCGCTCAACAAAAACTCCCTTGGATCTAATTGCACAGTAACTCACATAGTCACAGTATTAAAGATGCATCTTCCTGGGATTTGGAAATTAAGTGCAGTTAAGTGGCTTAAAGTCACTTTTGGAATGTTGTCCTCCAGTATTTTGTTTCACTTTAACAAGATTCACATTCATATAATATAAATACATAAGTACATTTAACATGTATTAACATTTTAAATTTTGTGTTAAAGCGATGAATAATGTAGCAGAAGTAAATGTACAGCTCATGATCAATTCAATCTGATCACTGGGCAGTCTATAGTTATTCTGCTTTATCCAATTGTGTATTGTTAGGACAATGAAAAAACAGACTAAATGCATGAATTCACAATCCCAATATATATTTGTAAGCACAAACTACACATCTACTGATCTAAAACATCTGACAAGAACTAACAGTCTTCATTCTGTTCTCGATGGCATTGTATATTTGCTGGGGATGGCCTGGGAGAGATGCTTCACAGGCATAAATATCTGTGCCAGTGTATTTACCGAGCAGTAACTGGTGTAAAACGGCTTCATTTATACTCAGACCCGTTCAACACCTCAGTGCCTGTTACTTAAACCTATTCAGGTTGTGTCTTCTTTTGATGTGAGGGATGACCTTGAGTTTCTCTGACCACACTGTGAAGGCTGCTGGTGTTCAGGTGTCTGGTGTGCTGTTGTGGAGGGGGTCGGTGACGCTGAGAAGCAGAGGGCCACTGCTCTTTTTGCAGCAGGCCCTGAAGAGGTGACCCTGGGGAATAGGCCAGAGGAGGCTGGCTCCAGCTCTGGCTCCGGCCCCGGCCCTGGCCCCGGCCCCGGCCCTGGCCCCGGCCCCGGCCCTGGCCCCCAGGCCTCCCTGCTCCACCGGTGCTGCTCCACCTCCAGCGTGCTTTGCTGCGAGCATTTCCTCAGGCCAGGCGGCTCAATCGCCCAGACACCCACCCGGGACCTGCCCCCGAGGCAGCAGGCGGGCAGCCACGCCCTTTTTCTGGCTCCCGCCAGCAGGCCCACCAGGTCCTTCTTGAACTTGTTGCCGAGGGTGACGTACACCACGGGGTTGCAGACGGAGTTGCTGAAGCCCAGGAGCTGCACCATGCTGAACACCATAAACTCAGAGTCTGAGTTCAGGTGTAGCATTCCTGGCCAGGATAACAGGCAAACAAGCATGCAGACTATTAATGCACTCTGCTTCAACTGTATCTTATAACACTCTTGTATCCTATTAACACACGGCACATAGCTCATTATATAGTCTCAGCTGATGTCGACTTTTCAGACATCATCTATAAAAGTAACTAATAAAGGAATCAATTACTTCTAAGGTCAACACCACATGAATATACAGTACTACAAACTACAAACCATGTTCTCCTGACAATCAGTAAAAATGAAATGATGTTAGACTATGTGGTACTACATTGTTCCAGGAACAGCTTTTTCTTTTCCAGTATTTCCTGTCCTACTATGGAAATAATCTGTTATTGACATAGATAAAGAATAGATACAAAGATAATATAGAAAGAAAATAAAAACAGAAAGATAAAGAATATAGCTAAGGAGTGTTTAATAGTTTTTCCTCAAGGATGAGGAAAAACTGAGAGTGCAGAGAGAGGGAGAGAGGGAGCTGAGTAAAACTGAGAGTGCAGAGAGAGGGAGAGAGGGAGCTGAGTAAAAAGTTTGCTAAATCTTGTGTGAACTCCAGTAATGACAGCAGATTGTCTATTCTCTGATCATGTATTTGACCTTTGAAATGTTCTTGCAAAGTGAGAGCTGTCCCCTCTCTCTGCCTCACGGTCATGTCTGGGACTGTCTTCTGAACCTAACATCATAGTGTGAATTCTTAACGTATTCTCCGAACCACCTTGAGATTATCATCGTATGAAAGTGATTTGTTGTTTTTTTTTTCCTTTTTAACCAGAAGTTTCTATTTTCTACAGTTAAACCGTATTTTGCCTCTGGTCTTCCTTTTATAAGACTTATGGCAACATGAAGGGACTAGCAACTGAATTCCAGATGTGAGAGTCTTATGACACATTGTTCCGTTCTCCCATTTGCATGGAACTGTGGGTGAGTGCTGATTAGCTGCATACATGAGCCACAGAATAAAGACAGATGAAAGTTTTAAAAAGTGCAAAAAGAAAATGCATGACAACTGTGTGTCCACTGTCTCCCCTCTGATTCTAGCAGTGACCATCACATGAGCATGTGCTTGTAAAAACCACTGTCCCATAATGACAACAGATGAAAGTTTTGCAAAAAAGTGCTCTTTCAATGATAAATAAAAATGTCTTGAAATGAAAAACAGACTCTTGTGTCAAGGTTAAATTTCAGAACACAGTTTCTGTTTACATGAAAGTAAACAGTTTCTTTCAGAAGTTCACACCTGGAATCAGTCCAAAGGGCAACTACCACTGACCCAGCAGCTGCAACAAAATTCAATTAAGGAAAGATACTCTTTCCAGTGCATTAGTCACTGTTATGACCACACACAATGCTGTTTATAAAGGAAGCATATGATTACAGCATTTGTTGTTTTTTAACAAAAGGGGGGAAATGGACCATGTATGACAAACATGATTAGCTCTTACCTGGTTATCTTTGTGATCTCTGATCCTGATAGAGTCTCAAACATGATGTTGTGAACTCTGTGTTTACCCCACAGCTCCCTAATGATCTTGAAGTACAGTACCGCCATGGTTGCCATGGGAATGAGAAAAAGCAGCACTGAGAGGACAGTGGTGTAGGCTTGGCGCTGCTGATTGAGTGGCCAGAACTCCTGGCAGCAGATGTAGCGCACATCAAACAGGAAGTCATACTTAACCTGCACGACACAAAGCATATATGTGAATGTCACTGACAATTCGGCAAGAAGCAAACATTTCAAATGTTTACATGTTAAGAAAATATGACCAATAGTTCACAGAGTGTTCTGAGCAAATTACAACTACTTTGCATTGATTCATTGTATTGTAATGACTATTTCAGTGCTTATTTTTGGTCATCTTTTTATCATTATTTTGTGCTTTTGCTAAAATTGCTGTATCCCCTAAAAGAATTTTCAGGTTTGCAGAGGTTTAAATCTGATGGAATCTGGTGGAAAGAGCACAACAGATTTGCTGTTTGGGCAGCTGATTTAAAGTGTAGTGCAAGCGTGTGTGGCCCTTAATTGGAATCAGAATCTGAATATCATCAAATGAAAACTGGGCAGCAATGAGACATGTACATACCTCCACTTTTTGAGCATACCACATTGGGGCTGCAACTGCTAGAGCAACAAGCCACACGGCCACTAAAAGGGAAATTGGAAACAGTGAGGTGGATATGAATGTGTACACATGGGAATACAGTCCGGTTACCACTGCAATCAAGCACTGTAAACAACTGCTAATGACCATGCACGCAACCACCAAATGCACATGACCACTGTGGCTCTAAACTGAGATCCATTATTGTGATTGTAATAGATTTACGTGTTTTCTGAGAAAGTTTGTCTATATTATTGGATTGTGTTTAAAATTCTCTACACCAGGCTGAGTAATAATGGCCTGGAATCAGAAAAAAAGCCATGTTATCCGTCATGTCTCATATTGTAGTTGCTGTGGGTACACAGTACTACACACACAAGCAGCTCACTCACCCAGCATCCCGGTGGCGTGGTGCATGGAGCCCTTCCGGAACCTCATCGGGTACAGGATTCCGTGAAACCTCTCCACGGTGATGCAGGTCATGGTGAGAATGCTTGCCGCCACCGCAGTCACCTGCAAAAATGGCACCAGCTTGCAGAGAAAGCTGCCTACAATAACGAAAGACAGCTATATAAGCAGGTAACCCATCACACAAGAGATGGCATTCCCTTACATAATAAATACAGTTCAGAAAATACTCCATATGTTCCCTTCTGTCTACAGGAGTTACAAATGCTAATTAATATAAGTAATATATTAATTGTATTTACAAGAATTATAAACACAATTAATACATTAATTATGTTAATTAGCATTTAATCATATTTATAATTATTGTAAATATAATTAATATATTAATTTAAGGCAACCTATATTGAAGCCTCCATCAATATACATCTATGGAGTAAAATTACTAAAGATATGTTGACTATAATTAATACTGTATGTGATGATTGTGCATGAGATACTTTATGAACTACGATACATGGTGCATTATGAACTTCATGCATTTCATAAATGAGTGCGCCTCTTTCATGTCTGGCAGTAATAGCTGTATGGATGTTCATGTAAGAGCTAGAGGCTCCAGAGTGCATTCAGGCTCCTACTGTAAAGCTGCTTCTCAGTTTACATGTGAGCCATTTTAAATGCCCATACACTTCAAACAACATTACAAAAGCACTGAGCTTTGGGTGGGGATGATGACAATCACACCACACAGCCACAACCACAGCAGAAAAGCTGTGGCTTAGCTGGTGTTGATGTCACTTTTATTCAATGACAACTTCATGACAATGCTGAGCATGGAGGCCAGGATGTGCATTACCCTGTCACAGCACTAAGGAAGTGGTGTAACTGGTGCCAGCACAACCTTTTGAAATCTTTGTGACAAAGTTGCACAAAATAATTCAAGAAACACTGGGTGCCGTTGCTGTGGAAGAGTGCTTGATCAGTTTGTGTGAGCTACTGTGGCCAAAATTGTTTGGAGTAGTGTGGCTATATTTTGCTATCAATAATTTTAATAGCAGACATTTGTTTTATTAAACTATAAACTATAGAGAATAGATGCCTTAGCCATGTGAGTAGCATTTATGATCTCTATGTTGAACTTTTTTTGTGGAGATATATATGGCACTCGATACAAATGTGCATAGAATACCTATAATCCTTCCTAATCTCTACAATCTTTTGTAAGAGAGTGTCTACATTTGATGTATTTTTCCTCCACCACATATGTTTGGATATAAATACAAATTTTTCACATTTCTTGTTTCATACCTTTAGCTTGTAATATTTTGTAAGGGACTACAAATGAGCTCTCCTATAATCTTCAAATCTTGAAAAGATTTCACAGATTGATGATATAAGCATATTATTATTATTATTATTATTATTATTATTATTATTATTATTGTTGTTGTTGTTGTTGTTGTTGTTCTTGTTGTTGTTGTTGCTCAATGGCTACTGTTGTTGTTATTACAGTCTAGGCTCTGCCGTGACATGACAGCGGAAGTGGTCCTGGTCTTCTAGCAGAGCCTGATAAAAACATGTTGCTCCAATTAATTAAAATGCATGTGAACTGGTAATAGCTATATTATGCTTGTATGTGCTTTATCCTGCATTCTACCAAAACATGTCCATTATGGTCTTTTTCATTTGTTAAATATTATTTTGGGCGATTCTTCCAAATGAAAACTGTGTACCATGTACCATGTATATTGGTTTATTATTCATTTATTTGGCCTTATGATTATTATATTTTCTAAAGATACAGTCATTTTCTTTTGCTGGAGTTGTTAAACAGGTATGGAGGTCATGCATGAATGAATGGTCTGGATTTAGATTTTGCAGCTTTGTGTTACTCATTCAAACTTCTAAAAATGATGTAAACCTAAGTACAGAACTAGCACGGGAAAGGGTTTTGTAGAAGAATCATTGCTATGCCTTGAATTCTAAAATGGAGTTCTAATATAAGTTTGTAAGCATGTAGATGCTGCTCAGAACCATAATATATAAACTTCTACTGTAAATACAAACAGAAAACAATGATCCCATTACCTCCACACACGTTTTACATTTTCATAGCAACACATTCACTGGCAGTCACATAGCAACATGATTATCTTCCATGCTTGCACCATATACTACAACATATACCTTGTATTTTGCAGCAAGACAAAGGAGAAGAAAAGTAAGGTTTTGAATAAAACTTTTCTTTTTGTCCCAACAATACATTACTACCTATGCTTTGTGTAACCTCGTGTTTAGCAACTCTGTAATTACCAACACGAAGCAAAGCAAAATGCACACAACACTCTTCAAATAGGATTGGGATGTCAAGGTCTGATTAAAGTGTATAAGTGTTCTTATTTGAATTTCTGAATGGCCTCAACATTTACTTTCATTTGGCCAAACATAACATTTCTAACAATACTGCTTGAAACATTATCTTTTATCCTGACAACACAAAGGGATACTAAATATTTTGCCAATGAAAACCCCTCCAATCCATACTACTGGCTTTGTTTAGAAAAGACTCTCATAAAGAGATCAGTCTGTCCCTGAATGAACAGCTCACAGAAAAACACAATACGGACAGTTCTCATTGAAATTGTTCAGAGGGGATCTTGAGCAATCATTACAACAGAATCCTGACATGACAAGCAACAGCCCTTAGGAATGAAACAGGAAATACAAAAAAAATAAAATAAAAAAAAACTTACGCTTACTTTAAACTAGCTCTTCTTTTTAAATCAACACACAAAAATGATTTGAAAAAGAACAGCATTCCCCAGACTTTCCTCTCTCTTTTTTTGACTAATTTCCAGGTAATCGCCGGAGGTGTGCTTACCTGCAAGCCAGTTGGTGAAGAAATTCTGGAAGGAGGTGGTGGGCAGGCAGCAGAGGGAGATGAGGAGGTCGCTCAGTGCCAGGGAGCTGATGAAGAGGTTGCTGGGAGACTGCACAGCTTTGCGCTGACACAGCAGGAGGAGCACCACCGCGTTGCCTGTTAGAGCCAGGGTGAAGATCAGCACATATAGAACGCCAAAGACAGGCTGCAGGGTGTACGGCAGCCTGGGCACGTGCACCAGGGGAGGAATGGCATACTTCTGGATGAACTGCCATCTAGAGAGGTTGGAGGCTTCCAGCCAGTGTTCCAAAATTTGGGGTGTGATATTCATGTGTGTGTGTGTGTGTGTGTGTGTGTGTGTGTGTGTGTGGGGCGGGGGGGGGGTGTTCACTTACAAGATTTAATCCTGAAATAAATTTACTGGTGCTAGGTGTTCCAAGCCTAAGGAGGTAAGTCTAAGTCCACAGCCTGTTCTGATAGCGTCCCCTGAATCTGTTGAATTGATTACTCTTTTCGAACTTTCTTACCCTGAGTCAATTTGTTACATAGCCTGGGGAGCTCAGTTTGCTTTCATTTGCACCCACCATGGGCTTCTGCTTTATTTTAGAAATATGAGGTGAAACGTTATGGACGCTGGACTACAAATTAGTTTTACACTGAGTGCAGTACACATCGTTCCAACTGGAAAGTCAATTATGGAATAATAAGCATAGATAAATTAAATTACTTGGGGAAAAAACTGTTGATTTGCTGTGGTATGAGATCCACCCACAGAGAAATCAACTTTCATATAACAGTGCATCATATTCTCCTGCCTTAGGGCTGCTCCTGCAGGACTGACCACTCATCATGACTTAGTAATTGTGTCTATTTCTGGCTGTCTCTCTTCTGCTTACTAAAAATGTACTGACAGTGGTGTTCTCACTAAAAATGACTGCAGCTACTACTATATAAATTTGGAGCAGTTTCAGAAAATGTGGTTCCTTTGGATTCTGTTGAGACACAAATAATTAAATTATTTAGTAACAACATAAAAAGTATGATACCAAACATGAGGAAATTGTGCAATGCAATAAAGTAATATTAAAGAAAAATATTTAAAAACATAAAATAAATAATTATTACTTTAATTTTGTATTTATAATACTAATATCAAGAAGAAGAAGGAGAATTGTAGTTACCTTCTAAAACCCCAAATAGTCATATAGGACAGGAAAAAAACATTATTTCAATCAGTCATAAAGCAGTGAAACTGTGAAATCAATGAAAAAAAAAACATAAAAAAGATGAAAATATAAAAAGATGCCTTCTGTTATTTTCTGCCTCATAACATTTGCTCTGTGACACTTGAGAATAATAGGTAAAATTAGTGACTTAATCTTAAGGCTGTGTCATTGTGCTGGTCTGCCTGTTGTGTCTCACTCCACACTTCTCAGTTTCATGAAGAGAAGCTTTTTATGAATTTTCAGGCTGGTGCAGCTGTGACTGCTATTCCTGGACTTAGCTGTACTTCTGAAGGCATGCAATTACTGCGTTTTATTTCATTATTTCATTTTTAAAATTACTACAAAATGGGTCAAAGTGCTTCAACCGGTGTAACAGTTACTCTTTACATATCCATTTACTGTATTGACACAGATCTGTATGATAAATTGAATTATATCCTGTGTAACTGCCCCAACATTATATAAAAGTGTATATTATATTATCCTGTCTGTGTCAGTTATAAGACACATAGATAATCATTTGAACGATACGGGAGGCATTAATTACACAACAAGGAAATGTGTCAAAATCAGACACTACAGAAAATCAGTATAAATCACGCTGACGACACCTCTCGCTAAACATCATACCGGGCACAGGTTAATTAGTTTTGTTTGCTGTCGACAAATACATTTGAAAATATATACCGTTTGCAGAATATTGTCAGAAATTTGTTATAGATAGCATTAAATTGTAGGCTACAAAATACAAAATCGTTGAGAATAACATTAGCACTATATACTACATGTGATTCTCAAAGTCTTATATTGTTACTTAGATCATATGAACAATACACATGAAAATCCAAATAAACGATGCTGAAATAAGAAATGCCCGGTCTGCAGATGCATTAAAAATGCATTAAAAATTCCAGACTTACCCTCTGTATCGCCAACTCAGAGTACTTGATTTTCATTACTTCATTTTGCCCCTTTCATTTGGGGAAAAAAGTAAAACGCACGTAATCAGACAATAAAGTTCCTGGATTTAAACAAAAGATGGAACATATTTAAATTAACTTTAAATGTGTGCGTGTCTGTAATAGTAAAGGATTTACAGTGATTCCGCACACTCCGGTGACGCAAGTACAGTGAGCAGCCGCGTGTATATGGTCAACTGAACGCACGCGCTCAGACAATGTCGACAGGATGGTAAGATGTGGTGTGTGAATCTGAAGATGATGCCCACGATCAAAGGTCTCCAACAACAAGAAAACCAGATAGTCTCTCTCTCTCTCTCTCTATCTATATCTATATACACACACACACACACACACACACACACACAGACAGACAGGTGACAAATTAAAGGAAAAACCAACATAAAGTGTTTTAATGAGGTGTTGGGTCACCATGAGCTGCCAGAACAGCTTCAGTGTGCCTTGGCATAGATTCTACAAGTCTCTGGAACTCTACTGGAGGGATGTAACACCATTCTTCCAAAAGATATTCCCTCATTTGGTGTTTTGATGATGGTGGTGGAGAGCGCTGTCTAACACATTGGTCCAAAATCTCCCATAGGTGTTCAATTGGGTTGAGATCTGGTCACTGCGAAGGCCATAGCATGTGATTCACATCATTTTCATACTCATCAAACTATTCAGTGACCCCTTGTGGCCTATGGATGGGGGCATTGTCAACCTGGAAGAGACCACTCCCATCAGGATAGAAATGTTTCATCATAGGATAAAGGTGATCACTCAGAACAACTTTGTATTGATTTGCAGTGACCCTTCCCTCTAAAGGGACAAGTGGACCCAAACCATCCAGCATTGACATTCTCAGTCACCTGAGGAAGAGTTGCTCTTCTGTTTTTCCTTACATATCGCACTAATGCACGAGCATCATGGTCATCAAATGTGTGCTGTCGACCACAATTTCCAAACCTATTTACTGATGTCTTTCCCATAGATCTAAATGCAGATGTCACTTAAGTCACTGTTCCTATTGAAACACTAGCCAGTTGAGCAGTTTTTGTGACTGAAGCTCCTGCCATCCATGCCCCAACAATGAACCCTCTTTCAAAGTCACTTAGATCTTTTCCTCTTGCCGTCTTGATCCAAAATCAATATCAACTGGGCCTGCTCAGCATTTTTATACATGCCACAGAGCATGACTGGATGTTAATTCCTTAACTGTACCATGCAGTACACCTGTGTGGAAGCATCTGCATTCGTTATGGTTTTCATTTATTCAGGGTTTTCCTTTAATTTGTCACCCGTCTGTTTATATATATATATATATAGATATATATATATATATATATATATATACATACATACATACATACATATAAAAATATATATTTATGATTTGGTATGACGGTGCAAGAAGACATATGGTGTGGTTTTGTAGTACTTCAAACACTAAGTATATAAATGCATCCTGCAAACAGCTAGCCAGCTACTTCTTTCAAAATTTTATCATGAGTTTAATCGCAATTTATTTCATGGTAAGATAGCAATCTAACCATGAAACTATGCAGCAATTTCCCAAATTAACCGTGACCCAAGGTGCCAGAGAAAAGCTGCAGCATAGCACGCTGCTGATAATTAGAGCATTCTAATCATGAAGGAGCTTTTGTGTAAACGGTGTTTGCAATGTTGACATCTCATGTCTTTGTAGAGCCCATCTTTAGAGCAGTCTGCAGGAGAGACCAAATGCTACAAGGGAAGAAACAATCTGTGAAGCAACAGCTGAAGCAAGGCCCAAAAGTTCAATAACTACATCAAGAAGTGGTAGAAGAACTGACATGGGTAAACAAAAGTCATTAATAATGGTTGATTAGGGTTTGCTGTTTTGGAAAAAAAAAAATTAAATATGTGCCAAAACCATGTTTCATTTTTAGCAGAGAAGCTATATTAAATGCTGTACATATATGGATTGGAGTGTCTTAATAATATTGAAGAACTTATGCTGCATACTCAGCAGTCTGGGACAGCCTGGTATGTTTTCCAGAGTGGGGAAACCCCAATTCTCAAAAGTGGCTGTGCTTGTATGTGTTTGTTCCACCCATGCACTGAACCAGCTGATCTCACTAATTGGTTCCCCCTCTGGCTGAAGAGTTGTTAGAAAATCCAAGGTTTGGAACAAATGCTGGGAAAACTTAAATTTACTCTACACAAGGATTTTTCCACCTCTAGGAAAACTGGTATACGCCCTGTCCTGCTTTTAGATCCAGCTTTTGACTGAACAAAACAACACACTATTTCAACCCTATATAGCACTTTGTTGAGTCTTTCAAATATTTATTGGTACATTTCATTTTTTGTAAGAGTACTATGAACATAGGACAAAACAAACTTTGTCTGGCAGAAAATAATCTGTTGGCAGTAACAAAGTGAGATGACACAACCCATACTCAGAACACATGGATTCATAAGACAGAATCTGAACTGTCCAAACAATCTTGACAATCATTCATTGAAAAAGGTAATATTGGGATGGATGACACTCAGTTATAAATATAAATACAATTTAATTACATTTCAGGCTTTATATATAACAGACAAAACAATAGTCTATATACAAGAATTGTGACATGACATTATGACAAAATGAAGAGTAGCTAATTAAGACCTATATGTTTTATTATGTGTGTTGGATATGTTCGACATGGATGTTTTGGGCTCAGTTATCAAGTTCTGAAATGAATAATGCTCTTTTCAAAATTTTTTCCCCCTGTATCATTGTGATGTAGTATTACATACTTCTACAATGTCAAAATGTGCTTTATTGATGCCAGCTTGTTGTAAGCCTCTAGCTAAGCCAGCAAAAAAAATATCAAGTAAATGGAGACTAAGATATAAATTTAATCTCACGATGGCTAATTAGCTAGCTAGCTAGCTACTAGAATGCTGGGTAATCTAAGTGAGAGGGGGTTGCTAGGTAGCTAACGAATAACATTGTCTATTGATGGAAAGTATTGCACTGTATATATAGCTGTCCATGCATGCGTCAGTGGAGGTGTCAATGATGGCACGAGCACAAAAACAGTATGGCTTGCGACAGTCAGTATTGACTGATGTCTCCTTGACTACACAGCACTTCAGAGATGGTGTTTTCACCCCACACTGTTCATCTTCATTTCATCTCATTGGAGTCTCAGGTGTAGACATAGCATCACCACAATGTAGCGAATATCGAGGCATAGAAAATGTTCTGGTTCTGGACAGCTACACAGTATTCTTGTCAAGTCAGCTTCAAAAGACGGTGAGCAGTTCTGCAGTTCTGTTTGTTGAAGACAGATCAGTCCACTGATCAGGGACCAGTAAGGGAAAAAAAGAATAGGTGCGGCCACAGGAGGAAGTGACAGGCAAAAAGATGTTTCAGAGTCAGGGGTATCAGATCTGCTGATAGACCCAAGGGAGGAGTGAGCCATGCCTGTGACTGACCAGTCAATTGGCACCAGGGTCTCGAATGTGAGTACAGCTGAGACTAGGACCCATCAAAAGAAGATGAGGGTGTGGGTACACTGTGGGAGGTTGCAGCTTTGCAGATGTGTTCCATAAGGGTTTCAGTGGTCTGGTGGCACAGGCAAGGAAGATGGAATCCAGCTAACCATATGTCCCAGCTTTAATTAGTAGCCATTCATTCAGCTGTAAAGAAGTGGTTGTTGGTTTAATCCTCAGGTGGGGCACTGCTATTGTATCCTTGAGCAGGGTACTTAAACTGCACTGCTTGATTAAATATCCAGCTGTGTGGATGGATGAAATCCATCATTTTTCATTTTGGATGAAGGTTTTTGCTGAGCAAACATAACACAATACTGACACACAAAATACAATACAAACTACAAACGAAGCACTCACATTGAAACTAGGCCAGCTGTGTAAGGATCAACAAGAACAACCAGTTGTGTAAGCATGATGCACACAGCTGCATGCACATTGACATGCTTCTCCTTGAATCTCTTCAGCCAGATACTAGTGTAGCATTAGCAGTTGTTAAATATTTACATTCACATACTGGTTACACAAAATCTACACCATTCTTAATATTTTTTCCACTCTTCCTCTTGCATGTAGTTAATATGTAGAACTGTTTTGGCTGCATGAATCATTTGCTTTTCTGAAATGAAGACTGAACTATCCAAGGCCTGTGAAATCAGTCTCTGTGGAATTACTGTTCATAGTATTATAAACATGAGATAAAAGATATTCACTGATGAAAAGCATCATGATCCTGGGATGGATCTTGTAGTGAGTGGAGGACCTGAGATATTTCCAGTAGTGCATCCATGCTGTAAATAGTGTGACTTCAAAGGGTGCCACAAATAGCTAAGTTGCATTTTTTTCATATGTGGCTGTAGAGCAGACGTAAGTCTGCATCAGCCTCCTCTCACACTGATGTTGAGGGGTGAGAAGTTATTCCTCTATCGCGCTACGCTCCCTCATTTTCACAACGCACCGTTTCAGAGACAGAGTGGCCCGGATGACCAGGCCTCTGCAAATCCGGAACCCATCCATACGGAGGGGTCTGCTGTGAGAATATCTTTCAGCTTCATCCTGTTTGCTGTATATTTTTGCTCCCGTGCTACCCTGCAGATGGGTAGATGTGAATTGCCCTCTCAATTCGAGTGGCTCCTGTGCTGTGTTGGCTTGTTCGAGAGAGCTCTTTGATATTTCCTTTGCTGGTGGGCTGGATTGCTGTGGAAGGCTCTGTCCCTTTTCTGCTGCGTTCGATTTCTGCAATGTGTAAGAAACGTTATTTTTGAACACTTGCTTTTGGCTTTGGTAATGAATTTGCAAGTTGTTCTCTTGGCTGGAAAGGAAATGACTTTCCTCTGTTTGGTATTTGATGATACGTTGTTGTGCTCTGTATTTTTTCCATAAACAATGCATCCTTGATCCTGTTCTATGAATTAGACCTCGGCATATAAACATCTTTAATGTCTGCCTTCCTGGTATTGTCTCATTAATAAGCGTGGTATACTGCACCCTCTCTGCTGGTGTCTCTGACCCAGACTCTAGGTCCTCATTTACAGCTTTGTTTACTAAAGTATTTTCTGTACCTTTCTGTTGCCCTTCATAATCTACTTCTTTTCCTACATCAGGTTTGACAAAGTCTTTTCCTGTATCTACAAGTTGTGATGACCTGTCAAACTGTCCGTCTTTTCTGTATTGTGCTTTTTTTTCAAAAGATGGGTTTGAAGGCTTCACCTCTGTGTCCTCCTTCTGTGCCTGTGTCTGCTTTGTTGCAGCGATAGCTAATGGATCCATGTTGTATGCCTCGTTCTCTGAGACCCACATATCACGTTTCTGTTTCTTTACCCTCCAACTCTCATGAGTTTGTGACTCTTTTAGGCCTCCGGAAGAAGAATCATAACTTTCAGACTCTTCGATATTTTCTGGTGGTGACTCCTGTCTAGGGCGGTTTTCTTTTGGGGTTTCCACATCATTAATATCAAAAGACATTCCATGGGCCTTTGGTCCACTTCTATCACAGTCTCCTTCATGGTGAACAAGCCCCCTACATGGGTGAGATGTTTTTTTCACCTCTGGCTCAAAATTAGGTGTTTCTCCCTTTATTTTCCCATCAAAATAATAAAAATGGCTATTCTTCTCCTCTTCCTCAGAGTTAAAATGGACTTGTGTACTTGTTGGATCTTTTTGTTCATTCAGGTTTTCCTGCACTACAGCTCCCCCTTGTGGTCCCACAGTGTCCAAGCCTGGTTTATCAATCTGTGTTCCCACCTGCTTTTTTCCATCTGAGCTACCAATGATTGATTGAGTTGTAGGCTGATTAGAAGGTTCTTTTTGTGGTTCTTCCTGCCCCTTTGTTTTTTCTGAATCTTCTCTTTCAGGTTTGGGTTCCTGTCCCTCCGTTTTCTCTGAATGAGCATGCTTCTGATTATCTGCTGGAGGGACATTTCTAGTATTATTGTTCTTTGAATGCACTGCAATAACCTTTTCTGCACATCGTTTTAAACCTTCTTCTGTGCGATGAATTAAGCCCACACAATTACGTCTGTCCGGGAACAAATTATTTGGAGTGTCTGCATCTGGGACCACATTTTTATTGCTGGTATCATTCTCTTCTTTCATATTGTCACTCTGAGGTTGAGTGATGTTCTGTACATCATTCAAAGTTCCATTTTTATGTATTGTATCATTTAGATTCTTGTCAGGAAGTGTATTGTTAAGTTCTTTCTCATTTTCATCTACCTCTTCTGTAGGTGGACATTCCAATGTCAGGTCATCCTCATGGTCCAGCTCTGGATATTCTTTAGGGGCTGCAGTACAAGGTATTTTCTGTTCTTCTTTTTCATTTCCCCCTTGAATTAGTGGACTTTCTGTTGTTGTTTCTTCACCAGTACCAGGCTCAACCACTTCTGTTTGTGGATTTTCTCCTGTTGTTGTTTCAAAAGGTAGGCTTTCTGTAGAGGGTGTAATGTCAGGTATCAGGGCTTCTGTAGTCTTTGCTTTTTTGTCAGTGTCCTTTGTTGGTGCATATTCTGTTGGTGTTTCCTTTTCTGAAGGGTGTGTGATGGCAGGGCCTTGGACATCTATTCTCTTATTTTCATTTACACTTTCTGTTGGTGGATATTCTGTTCCTGCTACTTCCTCAGTGGAAGATTCTGGGACTTTGGTGGGATGAGAAATGTCAGGTTCTTGGTTATCTATTGTGGTTTTTTCATCTACACCTTGTGTTGGTGGATATTCTGTTCCTGCTACTTCCTTGGTGGAGGATTCTGGGACTTTGGTGGGATGAGGAATGTTAGGTTCTTGGTTATCTGTTGTGGTTTTTTCATCTACACCTTGTGTTGGTGGATATTCTGTTCCTGCTACTTCCTCGGTGGAGGATTCTGGGACTTTGGTGGGATGAGAAATGTCAGGTTCTTGGTTATCTGTTGTGGTTTTTTCATCTACACTTTCTGTTGGTGGATATTCTGTTCCTGCTACTTCCTCGGTGGAGGATTCTGGGACTTTGGTTGGATGAGGAATGTTAGGTTCTTGGTTATCTATTGTGGTTTTTTCAGCTACACCTTCTGTTGGTGGACATTCTGTTTCTGCTTCTTCCTCAGTGGAGGATTCTGGGAATTTGGTGGGGCGCAAAATGTCAGGTTCTTGGTTATCTATTGTGTTTTTTCATTTACACCTTCTGTTGGTGGACATTCTGTTTCTGCTTCTTCTTCATTCACAGGTTCTGAGCTTTCCATAGGCTGGGCAATATTGGGTTTCTGGTCCTCATGTAACTCATTTTCATCTAATTCCATTGGTTTACCAGCCGTTGGTTTCTCAGGTTCCTCATCCTCATTCTTATTGGAGACATCTTCAGGTAGTGTAGTATAAGATTCCTGGTCTACTACTTTGACATCACCATTTTCATCTACATGTTCAGTTGGTGACAAAGCTCCTGTTTCTTCTCCTGCATTCTGTGTTTTTTCTGTAGCTATTGTAAATGCTGTTGTTGTATCTTCTTCCTTCCCGGTTGGGGTTTCATCTAAGGTGGTACTATCAGGTTCTTCATATTCAGATTTAATTTCAGTGTTTCTATCAACCTCTTCAGTTGGTGGAGTTTCTAATTCCGGCTCTTCCTCATTTAGAGGTTCTAGGATTAACCCAAGTATGTGATCAGTACCTTGGCTCTCTCCTTTCTGCTCACTCTCAGGTTTTATGCTTTCATCAGGATTTGTAAAATAAGTTTTTTGAGGTTCTGTCATTATTTGATTGTATTCATTTATCTCAAGCATTGGGGGATATTGTGTGACTGTATATTCCTCACTCCCAACTGTTGAGGTTTCTTCAGGGGTTGTCATGTAAGGCTCTTCATATTCCATGGTTATTTCACCATTTTCCTCTGCCTCTTCAACTAGTGGCATTTCTGATGCTGTTTGATCTTTATTGTCAGGTTCTGCTGTTCCTTTAGTAGGAGTGATGTTAGGTTCCAGAATTTCACTCAGCTCACCATTATTGTCGAGTGAAATGTCTACTGTTGGCTTTTCCTCATCCAGTGTTTTTTCTGTTATGTTCACACCATTTTGATCTATGTGTCTCATTGGCAGATTCTCCTCATTATCAGGTTTTGCTGTTTCTTCAGTAGGAGTGAAGTCAGGTTCCTGGATTTCACTTATTTCAACATTATAATCTATTTCTGTTTGAGGGCTTTCTCTTCCTCTTTCATTCTCATTCTCAGGTTGCATGATTTCTTGAAAAAACAGATTATCAGATTCCTTGCCTTTTCCGTTTACTTCATCATGTTCATACACAGGTTTTGTTGAAGTGTCCACTGTTGGCTCTTCCTCATCCAATGGTTGTTCTGTTCTGTTCACACTATTTTCATCTTGGTCTACTATTACTGGATTTTCTGATGCTAGTTCAGTCCCATTCTCAGCTTTAGGGTGTATGTCAGTGACTTTAATATTGGGGTTTTCATCTATGACTTGCATCTCTTTATTTTCATCTATCTCTTGAATTGGTGGAGTGTCTAATGCTGGATCTTCCTCATTGAAAGGTTCCAGGATTTCCCCAAGAGCTATGGTATTGTACTCCTGACCTTCTCCTTTCTCATGTCTATTTTTATCTACCTCTTCTTGTGGTGGAGTAACTGTAGTTCCTTTCTCCTCATCCTCAGGTTTTTTGGTTTCAACAGGACTTATGATTTCAGGTTTTTGAGGTTCTGCTTGTATTGAAATGTTTCCATCAACCATTTGTATTGTGGGATATTCTGTGGCTGTATAATCCTCATTCCTGGCTGTCGAGGCTCCTTCAGGGGTTGTCATGTCAGGTTCTTTATATTCTGCCTTTATTTCACCATTTCCATCTCCCTCTTCAGTTGGTGGAATTTCTGATGCTGACTGTTCTTTATTGACAGACTCTGCTGTTCCTTCAGTAGGAGTGATGTTAGGTTCCAGAATTTCACTCTGCTCACTATTATTGTCTACTTCTGCTGTTGGAATTTCTGCTGTAATATCAGGGTTTCCATCTATGACTTGCATCTCACTGTTTTCATCTTCCTCTTGAAATGGTGGAGTTTGTAATGCTGGCTCTTCCTCATTGAGATGTTCCTGGATTTCCCCAAGAGGGATGGTATTGGACTCTTGACTTTTTACTTTCTCATGTTGATTTTTATCCACCTCCTCTTGCGGTGGAGTAACTGCAGTTCCTTTCTGCTCATCCTCAGGTTTTGTGGTTTCAACAGGACTTATGATTTCCGGTTTTTGAGGTTCTGCTTGTATTGAAATGTTTCCATCAGCCGTTTCTATTGTGGGATATTCTGTAGCTGTATATTCCTCATTCCTGACTGTTGAGGTTCCTTCAGGGGTTGTCATGCCACGTTCTTTATATTCTGCCTTTATTTCACCATTTCCATCTCCTTTCTGCTCATCCTCAGGTTTTGTGGTTTCAACAGGACTTTTGATTTCAGGTTTTCTAGTTTCAACTGTTATTTGATTATATTCATTTATCTCAAGCATTGGGGGATATTGTGTGATTGTATATTCCTCATTCCCAACTGTTGAGGTTTCTTCAGGGGCTGTCATGTAAGGTTTTTCATATTCCATGGTTATTTCACCATTTTCCTCTGCCTCTTCAACTAGTGGCATTTCTGATGCTGTTTGATCTTTATTGACAGACTCTGCTGTTCCTTCAGTAGGAGTGATGTTAGGTTCCAGAATTTCACTCTGCTCACTATTATTGTCTACTTCTGCTGTTGGAATTTCTGCTGTAATATCAGGGTTTCCATCTATGACTTGCATCTCACTGTTTTCATCTTCCTCTTGAATTGGTGGAGTTTGTAATGCTGACTCTTCCTCATTGAGAGGTTCCTGGATTTCCCCAAGAGGGATGGTATTGGACTCTTGACTTTTTACTTTCTCATGTTGATTTCTATCCACCTCCTCTTGTGGTGGAGTAACTGCAGTTCTTTTCTGTTCATCCTCAGGTTTTGTGGTTTCAACAGGACTTATGATTTCCAGTTTTTGAGGTTCTGCTTGTATTGAAATGTTTCCATCAACCGTTTCTATTGTGGGATATTCTGTAGCTGTATATTCCTCATTCCTGGCTGTCGAGGTTCCCTCAGGGGTTGTCATGCCACGTTCTTTATATTCTGCCTTTATTTCACCATTTCCATCTCCTTTCTGCTCATCCTCAGGTTTTGTGGTTTCAACAGGACTTTTGATTTCAGGTTTTCTAGGTTCAACTGTTATTTGATTATATTCATTTATCTCGAGCATTTGGGGATATTCTGTGACTGTATATTCCTCACTCCCAACTGTTGAGGTTTCTTCAGGGGTTGTCATGTAAGGTTTTTCATATTCCATGGTTATTTCACCATTTTCCTCTGCCTCTTCAACTAGTGGCATTTCTGATGCTGTTTGATCTTTATTGACAGGTTGTGCTGTTCCTTCAGTAGGAGTGATGTCAGGTTCCTGGATTTCACTCATCTCAAAATTATCTAATTCTGTTTGAGGGCTTTCCCTTCCTTTCTCATCTTCATTCTCAGGTTGCATGATTTCTTGAAAAAGCAGATTATCAGATTCCTTGCCTATTCCGTTTACTTCATCATGTTCATACACAGGTTTTGTTGAAGTGTCCACTGTTGGCTCTTCCTCATCCAATGGTTGTTCTGTTCTGTTCACACTATTTTCATCTTGGTCTACTATTACTGGATTTTCTGATGCTAGTTCAGTCCCATTCTCAGCTTTAGGGTGTATGCCAGTCACTTTAACATTGGGGTTTTCCTCTATGACTTGCATCTCCTCATTTTTATCTATCTCTTGAATTGGTGGAGTGTCTAATGCTGGATCTTCCTCATTGAAAGGTTCCAGGATTTCCCCAAGAGCTATGGTATCAGACTCTTGACTTTCTACTTCCTCATGCCTATTTTTATCCACCTCTTCTTGTGGTGGAGTAACTGGAGTTCCTTCCTCCGGCTCCTCAGGTTTTATGGTTTCCACAGGACTTGTGATTTCAGGTTTTTGAGGTTCTACCGTTATTTGATGGTATTTATTTATCTCAAGCATTGGGGTTTTTTTTGTGACTGTATATTCCTCATTCCCAACTGTTGAGGTTTCTTCAGGGGTTGTCATGTAAGGTTCTTCGTATTCCATGGTTATTACACCATTTACCTCTAACTCTTCAGCTGGTGGTATTTCCAATGCAGTCTGATCTTTATTGTCAGGTTCTGCTGTTCCTTCAGTAGGAGTGATGTCAGGTTCCTGGATTTCACTCAGCTCACCATTACTGTCGACTGAAGTGTCCACTGTTGGCTCTTCCTCATCCAGTGTTTTTTCTGTTATGTTCACACCATTTACATCTATGTCTTTCATTGGCAGATTCTCTGATGCTGGTTCATTCACATTGTCAGGTTTAGGGTGTATGTCAGTTACTGTAATATTGGGGTTTTCATTTATTATTTGCAACTCATGGTTTTCCTCTAACTCCTGAATTGGTGGAGTGTCTAATGCTGGATCTTCCTCATTGAAAGGTTCCAGGATTTCCCCAAGAGCTATGGTATCAGTACCTTGACTTTCTCCTTTATCTTGTCTATTTTTATTCATCTCTTCTTGTGGTGGAGTAACTGCAGTCCCTTTTTCCTCATCATCAGGTTTTGTGGTTTCAACAGGACCTTTGATTTCAGGTTCTTGAGGTTCCGCTTGTATTGAAATGTTTCCATCAACTGTTTGTATTGTGGGATATTCTGTAGCTGTATGTTCTTCATTCCCAGCTGTTACGGTTTCTTCAGGGGTTGTCATGTCAGGTTCTTTGTGTTCAGCCTTTATTTCAACATTTCCATCTCTCTCTTCAGTTGGTGGTATTTCTGATGTTGGTTGTCCTTTATTGTCAGGTTCTGCTGTTCCTTCAGTAGGAGTGATATCAGGTTCCTGGATTTCACTCATCTCAATATTATTATCTACTTCTGTCTGAGGGCTTTCTCTTCCTTTATCATCTTCATTCTCAGATCGTAGGATATGTTTAACTGGCATATTATCAACTTCTTTGTCATTTCTGTTTACTTCATCATGTTCATACACAGGTTTTGTTAAAGTGTGTACTGTTGGTTCTTCCTCATCCACTGGTTGTTCTGTTATGTTCACATCATTTTCATATATGTCTTCTATTACTGGATTTTCTGATGCTGGTTCAGTCCCATTCTCAGATTTAGGTTGTATGTCAGCCACTGTAATAACAGGGTTTCCATCTATGACTTGCATCTCACTGTTTTCACCTTCCTCTTGAAATGGTGGAGTTTGTAATGCTGGCTCTTCCTCATTGAGAGGTTCCTGGATTTCCACAAGAAGTATGATATTGGACCCATGACTTTTTCCTTCCTCATTATTCTCAAATTTTATGGTTTCTTTAGGATGTGTGAAATCAGGTTTTTGTAATTCTACTTGTATCTCATTGTATTTATCTATCTCAAGCATTGGGGGATATTCTGTAGCTGTATATTCCTCAATCCCAGCTCTCAAAGTTTCTTCAAGGGTTGTCATGTCAGGTTCTTTATAATCTATATTTATTTCATCATTTTCTTCTACCTCTTCAGTCAGTAGAATTTCTGATGCTCGCTGTTCTTTAATGTCAAATTGTACAGTTTCTTTAACAGCACTCAAGATGGGTTCCGTTGGTGGATTTTCTGATGTTGTTTCAGTCCCGTTCTCAGGTTTAGGGTAGAGTCCTGTCACTGTAATATTGGGGTTTCCATCTATGACTAGCATCTTGCTGTTTTCATCTACCTGTTCATTTGGAGGCTTTTCTAATACTGGCTCTTCCTGTTCATCGGTCTCTAGAGTTCCTTCAGGAGTAGTAATATTAGGTTCCACAACTTCACTCAGCCCACCATTATTGTCAACGTCTGTTAGTGGAATTTCTGTTCCTTTGATGACAGCATTCTGAAGTTGTGGGATATCTTGAACTGGCAGATTATGATATTCTTTCTCTTTTTGTTTCACTTCACCATTTCCATCTGTATGTTCTGGTGGTGAAGTATCTACTGTTAGCTCTTCAAAATTCTCTACTTGTTCTGTGGTTATCCAGCCATTTTCATCAATGTCTTTCATTGGCAGATTCTCTGATGCTGGTTCAGTCCCATTCTCAGGTTTAGGGTGTATATCAGTTGCTGTAATAGTAGGGTTTTCATCTATGACTTGCATATCCTTATTGTCATCTACCTCTTGAATTGATGGAGTTTCTAAAGCTGGATCTTCCTCATTGTCAAATTCTGCTGTTCCTTCAGTAGGAGTGATGTCAGGTTCCTGGATTTCACTCATCTCAATATTATAATCTATTTCTGTATGAGGGCCTGCTCTTCCTTTCTCATCCTCACTCTCAGGTTGTAGTATTTCTTTAAATGGCAAATTATCAGATTCTTTATCTTCTTTATCATTTATTTTGTTGTACTCATTTACAGGTGCTGTTGAAGTGTTTGTTGTTGGCTTTTCTTCATATGGTGCTATGTCTGTTTTGTTCACACCATTACCATTTATCTCCTTTGTTGGCAGATTCTCTGATGCTAGTTTAGTCTTATTCTCAGGTTCAGCGTGTATTCTCGTAGCTGTTGTATCAGGAGTTTTAACTATGACTTGCATATTGCTAATTTCATCTGCCTCTTCAATCGGTGGAGTTACTAATACTGACTCTTCTTCATTGAGAGGTTCCAGGATTTCCCCAAGAGGTATGGTGCTGGACTCTTGACTTTCTCCTTTCTCCTCACTCTCAGGTTTTACAGTTTCTTTGGGATTTGTGATATCAGGTTTTTGAGGTTCTACCTCTAGTTGATTGTATTTATATATCTCAGGCATTGGGGGATATTCTGTAACTGTATATTCCTCATTCCCAACTGTTGAGGTTTCCTCTGGGTTTATCATGTCAGGTTCATTATATTTTGCATTTACTTCACCATGTTGATCTCCTTCTTCTCTTGGTGTGTTTTCTAATGCAGGCTCTTCTTTATTGTCTGGCTCTGGTGTTCCATTGGTAGAAGTAATGATGGGTTCCTGGATTTCACTCAGCTCATCATTATTGCTGACCTCTATTCCTGCCCTTTCAATTCCTCTCTCATCCTCATTCTCAGGTTGAATGATAACTTTAAGTGACATAATTTTGGATTCTGTACCTTCTGTTACTTCATCACTGTCATCACCATAGTCTATTGGAATGTCTACTGTTGGCTCTGCTTTACTCAATTTCTGTTTATTTTTCATCAAACCATAATCATCTATGTTTTCCAGTGGTGGATTTTCTGATTCTTGTTCAATCACATTCCCTTGTTTAGGCTGTATGTTAATGGATGTAGTATCAGGGTTTTCATCTATGACTTGCATCTTGCTGCTTTGATCTACATCTTGAATTGATGGAGTTTCTAATGCTGACTCTTCCTCATTGAGAGGTTCCAGGAGGCCAAGAGATATAGTTTCAGACCCTTGACCTTCTCCTTGCTCATATTCATTTGCATACCCCTCTTCTTGTGCTGGACCCCGTGGAGTTCCTTTGTCCTCACTTTCAGGTTGTATATTTTCTTCAGGATTTATGATATCAGGTTTTTGAAGTTCTGCTTTTTCTTCACTGTTTTCATCTGCCTTCTGCATTTGGGGATATTCTTTGTCTGTATATTCCTCATTGTCAGCTGTCAAGGTTTTTTCCGGGGTTGTCATGTCAGGTTCTTTTTCTGACGCTGGCTGTTCTTTAATGTGAAATTGTGGAGTTTCTTTAGCAGGAGTCGTGTGAGGTTCTAGGATTTCACTCAGCTCACTGTCATTGCTAAGTGAAGAGTCCACTGGTGCCTCTTCTTTATCCAGTGGTTGTTCTGTTGGCAGATTTTCTGATGCTGGTTCAGTCTGATTTTCAGGTTCAGGGTGTATGCCAGTCACTGTAATATTGGGGTTTCCATCTATGACTTGCATCTTGCTGTTTTCATCTTCCTCTTGAAATGGTGGAGTTTCTAAAGCTGACTCTTCCTCATTGTCAGGTATTGCTCTTCCATCAGTAGGAGTGATGTCAGGTATCTGGATTTTACTCATCTTATTATTATCTATTTCTGTTTGATGGTTTTCTGTTCTTTTCTCATCCTTATTCTCGGGTTGTAGGGATTCTTTGATTAATATGCTATTAGATTCCTTCTCTTCTCTGTTTACTTCACTTTTTTCATCTTCCTCTTCATTTGGAGGCACTAATGCTGACTCTTCCTTATCATTAGACTTTGGTATTCCTTCAGTAGGAGTGATTGCAAGTTCCAGGATTTCACTCAGCCCAACATTATCATTGACTTCTTCCAGTGGAATTTCCGTTCCTTTGACATTATCATTCTCATGTTGTAGAATTTCCTTAATGGGCAAATTATCAGATTCTTTGTCTTGTTCTCCATTTACTTCAGTGATTTCATCTGAATGTTCTGCTGATATGTCCACTGTTGGGTTGTCCTCATCCAGTGATTTTTCTCTTATGGTTTCACCATTTTTATTTATGTCTTTCTTTGTTAGATTCTCTGATGCTGTTTCAGTCCCATTATCAGGATTAGTGTGTATGCCAGTTGCTATAATATTAGGGTTTCCATCTATGACTTGCATCTCCCTGTTTGAATCTTCCTCCCCTTCCATATCTTCCTCTTGAATTGGTGGAGTTTCTAATACTGGTTCTTCCTCATTGTCAGGTTCTGCTGTTCCTTCAGTGGGAGTCATGTCAGGTTCCTGGATTTCACTAATCTCAGTATTATTATCTACTTCTGTCTGAGGGTTTGCTCTTCCTTTCCCATCCTCATTCTCAGGTTGTAGTATTTCTTTAAATGGCAAATTATCAGATTCTTTGTCTGCTGCATTGACTTCATTGTTTCCATCTACATGTGCTGTTGAAGTGTCTATTGTTGGCTTTTCCTCATACAGTGTTATTTTAGTTTTGTTCACATCATTTCCATTTATGTCTTTCATTGGCAGATTCTCTGATGCTGGTTCATTACCATTTTTAGGTTTATTGTGTATTCCCATATGTGTAGTATCCGGGGTTTTAACTGTGACTTGCATAATGCTAATTTCACCTCCTTCTTCATGTTGAGTCTCTAATACTGGCACTCCCTCACTGAGAGATTCCATAATTTCCCCAAGAGATATGATATCAGACCCTTGACTTTCTCCTTTCTCTTCACTTCCAAGTATTACCATTTGTTTGGGATTTGTGATATCAGGTTTTTGAGGCTCTACCTGTATTTGATTGTGTTCATCTATCTCAAGCATTGGGGGATATTCTGTCACTGTGTACTCTTCATTCTCAGCTGTCAAGGATTCTTTAAGGATTGTCATGTCAGGTTCATTATATTCTGTGTTTATTTCACCATTTCCTTCTACCTTTTGAGTTGGTGGAATTTCTGATAATGGCTGCTCTATATTCTCAGGTTCTGCTGTTCCTTTAGTTGTAGTAATGGTGGGTTTCAGGATTTCACTCAGCTCATCATTATTGTTGACTTCTATTAGTAGCCTTTCAGCTCCTTTCTCATCCTCATTCTCAGGTTGCACGATATCTTTAAGTGGCATAGTTTTAGTTTCTGTGCCTTCTTTTACTTCTACTGGTACTTCTAAAGGTACAACTACCGCTTCAATTGGTAGTTCTTTCTTATTGTCAGGCTCTGTCATTTGTTGAAGATTGCCATTGAACTGCCAGTGAAGAGTTTCTGTGGTTGTTACCTCCTCATTCTCAGGTTTTTGGCTCCCTTTAGTGGTTGAAGTACTGAGTTCTTGATATATTTTTGGTGGACTTTCAGTTGCTTCTTCCGACTGTCCATGAGTACTCTGAATGGGCGGCACTGTGCTGTTTCCTGGGTGGCTGCAGAAAAGTCTTACAGGCTCAGAAGTCACATACCTCTCTGTGAGAATCTCTTCAAGTTGCTCAATGCTGATCTGCTCCCAGTAGCTGGGGTTTTGGCCTTTTTGCAAGAGGGCTCCTTCAAAAGTTTTTGTAGCACTGCTGTGATGGAAGGCACTCCATGAGACCCTTGGCATATTAAGTTGGTTTGTTATGTCTTCTTTCTTCCATTGTCCCCCTCAGAAGGTACCACTCCACTAATGATATAGGTTTTATTACAGTCCAGTGTCTCTGCCATTTTGAAGATGAAGCTTCTTTCTTTCTTTGTGGTAGTGCTTATAACCTAAGGAATGAGAGGATGGAGAATCTGAGTGAATATATTTGTTAAGGCAACAATAAGTACAGCAATTACTTTTCAAAATTTTGTGTATAGAAAGAAAAAGCCATTACTTTGAAAATGTTTCATTAATATTTTCTGTGAAAATCTTTTTTTCTCAATTTGTTGATGGTGTTAACACTAATGTTTTAATTTACTTACCAGAGGATATTAAAAGAACCTGTAGTTTTGACAACTTTCATTGTTTATATTTTTCATTTAGTATTTACCAGTGCATATCCGATATGTGCCACTTTTTATTCAAAACTTTATACTGTATTTTATTCTCTACTAAATATCACTGTGTACCACATACCTCTACATGAATAGTTTTAAAGAGTGGTGTCCTTTAGTGTTCCATAGGTCTGCTTTGAGGTCAGCTATTTTAATATTATATATTTTCCATAACCTTGATGATGAATGTGACTTTGATTAATTTCTTTCTTTCTTTCTTTCTTTCTTTCTTTCTTTCCTTCTTTTTCTTTCTTTCTTTCAGTTTCTTTAATTATTATTAGTTTATGCTCTGTGTATTTACTAATGTGTGCAATCCATTTTCTCTGGGACCGCAACTGAAAAGTAGCCTGTGGATAACTTGGATGTTTTGTTGTTAATGTTGGTACACTGTTCTTAATAGATAACCTAAATCAGCATTTCTGCGGGTTCAGTGTTGTCTTAACATAGAGATCTCCACTGTTAAAGTGGAAATGGTATTATATATATGTACGTGATTCTAGTATAGTAATAAAATACTGGTATAATCTTGAAATTAATAGCCCTCGGCAATAATATTCTGAAAATATGTGTATTGTAACTTGGTTGTGTTTTGTAATGTTAGCTGAGTAGTTTCCTCTGATTCCCTTTCACACATTTTTATTCAGTGGAGCAGAATTCATCTCTTGAGCAGATCAAAAAAAGACAGAAAATCTAATTTGGATAAAGAAAAACAGCACTTTCCTGAATAAATGATATAAATTAAATCCTTTGAAAATGGTGCTCTTTGAATCCAAGGCTCTAGACATGCAGCAGATGAATACAGAATGTATAACAATAACTTTTTAAACTATGCTGTTCCAAAATGTTCGAGGCACTCTGAAAGGTTAGTTTCAATCAATAAAACAGTCCTTGTTGTAATGGCAATCCTGTAAGGAAACTATAAAAAACAAGATACTAAATACAAGAGGAGGAGGCCCAATACCCAACTGAAGCAGCTGAAGAGGCCTTCAAGAAGGCATAGGGGAATGAGACTTACATCAGCCCATTCTTTCCAAGTCAGAAACAGAATTATCATACTCTCTTTGTTTAAATGTTAAGCAGATGTTAAGCAGTTTACTAGTCATTCAGTGTTCACATCACCACACCTGACTGTAATTATCTTAGAACTTAAGTTCTAAGGATGGCAAGCTGTTTGAAACAAGTCAGAAGTTGATAATTAAAGGCCTTCTTTGGTATTTGTGGGTAATAACATATACTACTGGTGAAGGGGCCATGGTAATTATTTAATAGAATTTTTTTGATGAAGCTGCAAAGCTTCCCAGTGAACCACAAAAATGTCTGCATTTCAGAGCTTCTGTTCAGGCTGTAACAGTTGTATCACCCTTTGTTGTAGTAGTTACAAGTGTACCACCAATTACTGTAATGAAAGACAGGTGTGTGAATCCACAACAGTGAAGGAGATGGGGTAGGAGAGGATAGGATTTTAGCTCTAAACGTAGACTTCATCATATTACACATGTCTCTTTAACAACCTGGTGTTGTATGTTTAGCAAAAAAAAATTAGGCAACTTTTTTTCCATGTAAATAGAATATCTGTGTAATGGAACCATTCAGTTTTTTGCATCATAAAGCATCATAATACTTTTCTTTCAGAAAATGAGCGTATCATTTGATGTTTAAGATTTGTATAACTGGTTTGTATAACATGACAGATAGTTCCACCATGAACCTGCATTTTGAAACTGAAATGTCTCTGCACTGTCATATCCATACAACACTTAAAAAAATACTAGGCAGCTGAGATAAAGCTGTAAACATCCAAGCTTACCCCTGGGTAAATGTACCAGTCTCTGATCCTACTTGCAAAATCCTTAGAGGAATAATTGGAAGCCCACTCCTCCTTGATGCTGTATGCCCAGTATATCGGTATATTCCTGTGTTGACGAAGCACAGATACATGAAAGCATTCACTTCCAAAGCACTGGCAGGTGTGCTCCATTGGAATCCCTGTTTGATTTAGTCCTCGTGGTTCCTGCCCATTGAGGAAAAGTCTCCTGCAGGGACCCATGTCCACGGACTCCTCGAGCTGTTGGCCCACCTCCCTGCTCAGCAGCAGCGGGGGAAAGGTGACCAGAGGGAGCACAAGCCGCCATAGCCCCATGACAGTACTGGCAAGTGATCGAGGACTTCTGCAGGGACAAAGAGGAGGCATTGAGCCCTTATCTTTGCTTAACGTTATCCCTTAGACTTTGAATATACAGTGTGCCCACAGACACACTGCACCTGCAGCCACTGTTCGTTGCATTTTTAGGCTATGATGGGCTTCAGATATGGATCTTGGTTGTTCTGAGATAGATGCTCTCTTTGAAGTGTGAAAGACACAACACACCACAGTACACTATGCATAATGCCCAGACACTGACTTTGACAGTTAGCTTGCGTTGTTGAGGGCAACACGATTTATTTGGTACGCGGAGCTCACCTAAGTTTCTTGACCAGCAGTGTGGTGTAGCGGTAAGGAGCACGGGTTGTAACCCAAAGATTGCTGGTTCCCAGCTCGGCGGCTGCTGCTGTACTCTTGGGCAAGGTACATAGAGCAATGTGCTCTGGATAAGAATATCTGCTAAGCAAAATGTAAAAAAAAATGCTGCTTATGAATTGTGATATTAATACAACAAGCTGACATAGGAAACCTAATTTTTTATTTCTAAATTTGACTTTCTTTCATTGTGTAGCTATAAAGTTATTATCTATACCTATTGCACAGAAGGTTCTCAGAGTCCTTTCATACAGATAACTAAATGTAACTGTCATATCTGTCTCTGCTAAAATTTGCATCCATATAATGCCACTAACCTCAACTGCAGGAGAAACTCCCAATAGCTTTCACTTTGCAAATGGTAGAAGAAGTTGGGTTGGTATGAGGAAATGACAGCTGCCTAAGCCAATCCATGTGATATTAACATTATGTTTGTGTTTTATTTCTTCTATTGTAAGCTATTAAGGTATCTTTTTCCACAGTCACACTATTGAATCTTTGGGACTATGGAGGGTAAAGAGGAGAGCACCACCATATGAAATTCTTTTACGGGATTACAGCCTGCTGAATCCCAGCCAATAGATGCATATTTAAATGTACTGGAGCTCCATGTTTTCATAATGAACATAATTGCATAGTTCAGCTGTCAGTGTGCTTTGTGAGGAGTCATTGTCAGATAAGTTTCTGAATTTAGGAGATGCTGAGTGGAAGTCTGTGATGCAGGAGTTTTAAAGAAGGTCTGTTAAGTACAGCTCCAAACAACTGAATTTTTGCTGATACTAAGCACTTACTGTAAATATTGTTGTATCAGGCTGATGGTAGTTTATAACTTCAAATGCTGTATTTTGCACAGAGATGTGGGTTATCCTCTGATAATGTTTATTGCATGTTTATTGCATACAGAAAATGATGCACTGAATTTCTGAATAAAATTGCCTGGTACAACCTGATTACATCAGCCAGAGTCCTTTCTTCATGTTAGTAGGGGATGCAACTATCCTGCATTTGGTATGTGCCTTCTTGTGGTGCATTGTAGGAGCTGTAGTGTGAAAACTGCCATTTATTGTAGAGAAATGTAATGGAGTATTGTGTTTGCTGTGCTTCATCGCTCCTGTGTGGGTGAGATTGCAGTGAGGCGAGCCTAATGTATACAAATGCCAATTCCAAGGTCAGGATAAAAAAGAGGAGAAAAGCAAAAAAACTAAAGTGAGGAAAATGTATGAAAAGCCACAATAAAAGCCAAATTCATACCAAATTAGGCACACATAATGAGATTAACAAGAACAAACCAAATTAACCATAATTAAACACACAAACTTACACCAGTCACAAGGCCATTTTATACACTGGATTATAAGAACTACTTCAATGCTAATGTGCTAGAAAAAAGTGATGCAGTATAATGACATGGAAAGGACATTTAAGGAAAGAAAGGGCCATTTACAGGATTGTTTCAGCATTTCAGTTTGTGTGAGCATGCGATCTTGCAGTGGGTGTGTTCATATTTGCATGCTCCCTGATTGCACTACTGTATATAGACCTTCCCTCTGATCCCTTTAATCATTCCACCACAGCTTTGGAGAGATACTGTTAAACAGCTCAAGCTACAGGTAGGTGTAGCATGCGTTTTACTGGGAGAAATGTCACTTATTATAAAGTGAGTTAATGAGTATCACTGAAAACTAGAACAATGCACTTGTTTATGGGGGTATGTAACATGTTACATTGATTGATTTCTGAATTACTCTAAGGCTTTTGCTCCATCATAGCAAGTGTAATGCTGACAGCATTTCCCCATGTTTAGAACATTATGCCTTACAATAATATCAGACAAGCATGGTATTGGATTATGATTTTTCATAATTACAGTCACAATCAAATCAATGACACCTGACTGCTGTGAAATTAAATGTTATGTAAGACATCAAAGGGAACTTTAACACACCATTAATAACTTTAAAACACCATTAATAACTATTTTTCTCTTATGGGTTCAAGATTTTTTTGTGTAGGCACTGATTCTGCTTCTGCTGTTTTCTGAGTTGTAGGCCAGGAGACAATGTGATAGTAACAATATCATTGTTATTTCTGTGCCATTGTTATTTCAATAATGATGGCAAAATGGCATAAGCTGATAATAATCAAATATACAAAGATAAGTAATTGACATGGTTGAAATTGTTCTGTTTTTGTTGCTTAATTTGTCACTCCAAGTTCCATTCTTTGCAGGTCATCTCTTGAAAGATGGGCAATGAAAACAGCAAAAAGCAGTTGAGCAACTACAGCAAAAGGAACATTCGTGCTTTCCTCTCTGATGAGAAGCTGATCCTGGAGGACTTCCTGAGGGCGGATGTGGCCCACGATGCCGTGGACAACACACAGCAGGGCGACGTGGCCAAAAAGTTCATTTTCAGGAAAGACACAGAGTTCATCCGCGTGCTGACCGGAGACATCAAAGACCTTGTCTCAGAAGATGCACGCTTCATTTCTATCTTTGTCGAGGACGATGACGATGAGAATGTCTGTGCCCAGAAGATTTGCTTGAACATGAGCTTGACCTCCTCTCTGTCAATCATTTTATATGATGTCTAGCGTGGCATGATCCATCAGTAAACATGCCGGTCTGGTGGCGGCAACACGCCTTAGAGGTGTCTGAAAGGGCACTATGTTATACTTATATAGTTATAGATATATGCATACTTGAACTGAACTGCTATAAACAGAGTCACTAGAGCGCAAGATTATGCACTATTTTTTTTTCCCTCAAACGTCAGATCAGGGCCAAAATGTGGGTTGGAAGACATCAGTCATGATAGGATACCCTTGCACTGCAAATCAAATTGTTAAACACTGTGAACAGGAATTGGGCAGTAGTTAAAAGAATCTATAAGAACACCTTTGAGCTTGTCCTCCTAAAAGGGAACACATTAAAATGAAAACGTGTGATCATGTAAAGAAATGTGTCATGACTGTCTTATGGGAAGGAATGTTTCAACTGTTTGTTTTTTTATAATGCTAACACTATATGTCTATCTATCTATCTATCTATCTATCTATCTATCTATCTATCTATCTGTATGATAGATAAATAACAGTATCCACAAAATATTCTGGATTAATACCACGCATAAAAGACTCCAAATAGCACTGTACTGTGTTAATAAACATTATGGTACAGTTTAGGGGTTGAGTTCACATAAAGTAGTAAAGAGCAAAATGTTTATTCTTTTACTAAATTTTAACCTCAGTCCCATATGTCATGTATCATTATTTAGTTTTATTTGGGTAACTTTCATAACTTAACATAAAAATGTTTTGTAACAGTGTCACACTGTGAAACTGATTATGAGCAAACAGCTCTGCTCATTGGTTGAATGCCCCCGGTCTCCATGACGGGGGCCACCTTGCTGAGTTGCATCAGGCCTCTGGACGAACACACACTCATTGTACTGTGATGCCTTTACTGTGTTCTTAGAATTGACTGGAATTATACATTTCCTGTATGGTTAAGCTATACAAATTGCATTTACACAGCTCCTCTGGCTAGTTCTATGTATTTGTTTTTTTGCATTTGTAAGTTGTGAAACCACCTGTGTTTCAGCCACTTCTGTACTTCACTAGTTACTGAATTCATATCCGTCTAACAAAAAAGAGAATTGGTTCATGTTTGGTTGCATATTTCCACAAATGGATGTTCTTAAAAAAGAAAAAAATCAATATGGTCAGTCTTATTCAATAGAACCAAGGACACACCCCAAAGACACAGCAAAGCAGAGACTATGAAATTAAGCATACAGCCTTTTTAGTCACAGATACATGCTCAACAAATCCAAGGCATGCAAGGCATGTTAAAGAATTTCCCTGCCATCTTTAAGACAGGGGTTTTCGGTGCACAATGAGGAGTGTACATTCAGTTTTATTTCCATTGGCAGAGTGAATCAGAGGAACAACTTCTGATGAAAAGAGAATTCAGTTTAGTGAGAAAAGTAGATTTATTTCATTTTTGCCTCCAATTCTGGTGCATTATTCAGCTTCCCTTAGCATGACGCGACAGGAAATTCTTTATGTGCGAGTGTGTGTGTGTGTGTGCACATGTGTGTGTGTGTGTGTGCCTGCACGTGTGTGGATGTGCATGTGCATGTATACCTGTGTGTATGTGTATGTGTGTACTTGAGCGTGCATACGTGTGTGAGTGTGTATGTGTTTTTTTTGTGTGTGTGTGTGTGTGTGTGTTTTGTGTATGCCTGTCTGTACATGTATATCAGTGCATATGAGTCAGTGCAGCTGACCTCAGTGTCAGAGCTCCGTGTGAATGCTGATGATGTGGTTCAATTCGGACGCACAGTGAGAGGCTTTGTGATGGTACCTCTGCTGCATGACTCATCACACACCAGGCAAGACAATCAGATAAAAACAAGGCTATGTAATAACTGTTTTCAGCAGGAAAGTCTCACAATCTGAAAGGGTAACAGAATAAACAAGTTAATTATAGGCATGCTTGTGACTGTGTTTGTTTCAGGCTATTGGAGCACTACAGCAAGCTACTGTACTGGATTGGTACTGTGATGGATATAGCACTGCTAGCTAACTTATCTTAAATGTGTTAGTATCAGTGATCTGAATATGAGATTTATATCATCCCTTAAGACATCCCAGCCTGGTGTCACATATTCTTTTTGTTTACACTATTGGACAGATAAGGCCAAATTATTATTTTCTTCCTTAGTGCTTTATACTGAGTAAAATACTCCACAAAGTACTGCTTCTACAGTGCTAAATATTATAATATTAAACCAAAGATAATCTGCAGACCTGCACTCTAGGAATGTTATTAGTGTTGTACTGTTTATTCTCTAGCGGAGTTGTGTAATGCACTGATTCTGTAAAAGCTGGTTTGGCAACTACCCCCCCCAATCTCTCAGATCTCAGATCAGACCATATAAGAAGCCGTTCTGAAGCATGTGGCTTTTAGAATCTCAGCAGGCAGAATGCTGCTGTATCCCACGCTGTGCTGAGCTGTTGGCTGCAGATTCAGACTCACTCTCAGCTCATGTGGGTGTCTGGAGGAGGAGCAGAGAGTGCAGGAGCTGCTGCCGAACTCCTAGATTGGGACAACTGCAGATTAAAAGAAGAACCTATTCAGTCATCAGAAGAGAGCACCAAACAGAGGGGAGAATGTGGGCCTAAACCAGAAGCATTTGGGGGAGGAAGACAGAGTTTGAGGAAAAGTGGCTTTTGACTGTGAAAGATTATTAACCCATTGGGAAGGCTATTAGGAGGAGGTGACTCGAAGAGTTTAAAAATTAAAGTTGAAAGAGACTGGGTGAGTGTTGCAAGAAAATAACACTTTCCTGACAAACATGTTTTCTTGTTCATGTATGTATGTATGTATGTATGTATGTATGCATGTATGTACGTATGTATGTATGTCTTCTCTGGCCATGTTCTTCAGCATGTAATATTTCCACATTCCCTCTTCACAAGTTTCCTCTGCCGGTTTAGGCCATGAGAGAAATCACCAAAACCAGATGACACCAGATGGAACCGGTGGGAATATTGTCTTCTTGATTACTCTGTGAAGGAATGACACATGCTCAAATGTAGTCGCTTTTTATTCAGTGAAGGGCGATATGGTCAGTTATGGTCTGTTTGTACTGTTGTTCCTGTGACTTTATCTGATGCCTTGACAAATTACAGAACTGAATGTGAGCATCACATCTGGGGCTGAGATAACATGGTAGTGTAATGTCTTAGTTCCAAAGTAGTATAGTAACATCTGTGTAATAGGTTAGTCGGGGGAAACTTACAGAGGGATGTTTACTACTTCTACTAGGTTTTTGCTCAAAAATACAATGCAGAAGTGGCAAAACAAAGAAATTATGTTACAAAACAACCTGAGAGAGACCTTCTTAGCATTTATTACTAGAAATATTAAACTATAGGCCTGGGAGTTTAATATTTGGTATATAATATTCTTTTGAGAAGTTACCGCAAATCCAGCAAATTCATATGCATGGTGCCAATGTTCCACTTGCCTCCTCTTTTTAAATCCAAATTGCACCGTCTTAAAATATTCACAGTATAGTGGCAGATGTTTGTATTTCAAAGGGAGCTTTTACCGTTTTTATTATCTGAAAACAATCGTTTATAATCCCTTAAACCTGAGCATATTGGAGAAAATTAATTTCAAATCTGTTTGTGTAATTCATGACTTTAAAACATCCCCAAAAGACAGCAAACAGCACTGAAAACACATGAGGCAGGAATGCATTAAATAAGGCAATGCTGTGATATGCAATGTCACAATCATGTGAGATGAGAAATACTGTCGTTTTAGCCGTTCATAACTTACAAGGGACTCAGTCATATGCATATTCCTCTCTCGTAAGGGCATCAGTCTGGCAGTGCTCTCACTCTTTTTTTTGTTTCATTCTTTCTTGACATTTCCCTACCTATCTCTCCCCCCATTCTCACTCCCTCTCCTTGTTTCTCTGTTTATTTCTCTCTCTCCCTTCTTTCCCCATTCTTTCATTTTCTATCTCTCTTTCACCTTCTACTTCTTTCTCATTCTCTCTCTCTCTCTCTCTCTCTCTCTCTCTCTCTCTCTCTCTCTCTCTCTCTCCCCCTCTGTCTCCCTCTCTCTTTCTTCTGTCAGGGTGGCAGAGGATGAGGTCGGTGCACTTCTACATCACCTACCTGTTGTGTGTGAGCCTGGGGATCCTCAGTGTGATCTTTGTGCTCTACTGGAGCTTCCGCTGGCGTGGGGGCTTTGCATGGGACGGCTCCACCCGCCAGTTCAACTGGCACCCCGTCCTCATGGTGACGGGGCTGGTGGTTCTGTACGGAAATGGTGGGTGAGGGCAGTGGGCGCTGGCTGAATTGTGTAGGCAGGGGCAGGGGGTAGGGCAGGGGGCACGAGCTGGTGGGCATGGGGGGTCAACAGGAACATATGTAGCGGTAGGAAGGAAGTGTAGATTTTGAATATCTGTAGCAGCATCAATGAAGAAACTATGATTTTTTCCATGTAAATCTATTCACACAGAAGATGTTGGCTTCTCACAATCTCAGTAAAAAGTTTAAAAGTGTATCCTGAATAACTTCAGGAAAAAAATCTGTTCTTGTTGCATTACACTTGTTTTGGGCAGTCATATGTCAAATCAGAATGTATTGACTGTTCTTACTTTTATATTTGTATTAATGCGTTTTTTAAAGTATATGAAAGTGATATTTTATCCATTCTGCTCTATGTTGTATTTTTTGTTCTGCCTGCACTATTGATGCACTCAGCCAGCCCCAGACAAAGTGGAGTAGATAATATCTCATTTTAAATGTAACAGGTGCATTCAAAGACTACATCTTTTTTACAGTGGTATAGAAATCCTTCATGTACAGTCCAGGCAGGCTGGAATTGCACTAAGATCATACATCTCCATGCAGCCATATCTAGTTAATCATTAGGGCTGAATTATTTTGTGGCTGGGCCTCACAGATCACCACGGATCTCTCCTCCTTCCCACCATGCACCCTGGCTTTCTCCTCCTCACTCGATGGTGACGAACCCGCTCGTCTCTCTCTGTCTGTGTTGTAGCCGTGGTGCTGTACCGTATCCCGTTGACCTGGGGTCAGAACAAGAACTCCTGGAAACTGCTGCATGGTGGCTTGCTGTTCCTGGCCATGCTCCTGGCCATCCTGGGTCTCTGTGCCGTCTTCGACTTCCACAACAGCAACCGCATCCCCAACCTGTACTCTCTGCACAGCTGGCTGGGCATCTCCACTGTGACCCTCTTCACCGCACAGGTAAAGCGGTTACTTGGCCTTTACCATACAGCCACACAGTCCGGTTAGCAATCAGAAAAATGATTGACACTTTTTAGCCTTATTGATAAGGAGTAGGGTGACTTTAAGGGTTTTTTTTTATCTCATTGGGAGAAGGTTATGAGAGAATTGAACAATGTGGTTGAAGTTCTGTTAAGAATAGGAGGTACAGCTAAATCTGACTACTTACAATACGTGATCTTCATATGGCCTACTGCAAGCAGAGCAACCTGTTACATGTAGAAATGTATGTGATCTAATATTTCATTTAATCTTTACTTCTCTGGAAAGTCCCATTGATGTGTAAGAATCCTGGACAAGACTGCAGCAGAAAAATTCCTTTCAGTCAAAATGAAACAGACAAACACGACCAACACTGAAAACAACTACACGCAAGAAAAACAGGATGCATCACACTGTGAGAACCACATAGGTTAAGTTGCAAGAGGGCCAATTAAGACTTGAGCACATTACATTCCTGATACAACACAAAGGAATACAAATGCATTTCTCCGATCTGTAGGCTTAGCACTGACGGCTGCAGTTATATGGTTCTGTTATACCCACACAGAGTCTGTGAGATGTAGTCGGACGTAATCTCTCCCTAATCTGTGTGTCCCGGGTCCTCAGTGGATGCTGGGTCTGTCTGCCTTCGTCCTCCCCTGCTCCCCGATGGCCTTCCGCCAGCTGCTCAAGCCGGTCCACGTCTGCATGGGCAGCATGATCTTTGTTCTGAGCATCGCTTCCTGCCTCACTGGCATTAATGAGAAGCTCATCTTCATTTCGTAAGTGGATGGTTTGCCTTTGACTGACACATTGCCACAATCTATGTAGGTGCCTGCATGTACCTAGAGGTTTGATTTAGCGTGAGGCTAAATCAATAGAGATTTTTTTTTAAGTCTGCCATGGTATGCACAACAAGGGGTTTATGATTTATGAGGTTTGGTAGTAAATTTAAACATTACATCTTCAACATAAAGTACACTATTGTAAAAAGCAGATGTCTGACAAAGAGGTGCTGATGTGAAATTGCATGCAGAGGTGTGTTTGAGTATATGGCGAGGACTTGCCATTCTGGTAAAGCCGTGAGTGAATGTGTTAACTTGCGGCTCTCTATCCAGTGAAGGAAAGACCAATGCAACGCAGCGCTATTCTGCGCTGCCTCCAGAGTCTGTATTTGGCAACACGCTGGGAGTTCTGATTGCAGCCTTCGGATTGGCAGTCCTGAAAATCCTGTCCACTCAGAAGTGGCAGCGGCCAGAGCCACGGTGTGATGAAACAACTAGAGTAAGTATCATCACCCTTACATGAACGCATGTGAAATCATACACAAACACCGGGCTTTGCATCCACCTATGTATGTGTAAGCAACACGTGTAGCACACTGAAAAATTAGTTGTTATTCCATTTAAAAATATGATCAGTTGATTTTAGAAATGTAACTGGTATTTTAGCAGGTGTAATGTCCTTAGTGTGCAGTAAACAAGGACATTTATGTTACATGTTTTTACTGTTTATGTGGATCACCGCAATATTGAACAAGCAAATATCAGTCGAAGATATCCTGTCTGTTGTGTCTATTTTTCTCTCGTTTTTTTACTTCTCTTTTTGTGTAACATATAATCATTGAAAAAAGTGTTGAAATACTTCTATTCTTACTGTTTAGGAAGATGTACTCAACAAAATTTATTTTAGATTCAATTAACAATGGCTATCTTATGTTACAACTAGCAGTGACAAAATTGCTTAAATTGTGTTGTCACTCAAGTTCAGCATGCTATTGACAATTACCATCTGTAAGATCATGAACTGGAAGTCTGGTTTTTGAGACCCTGTTTTCATTTTCAGCTGTTGAGCCCAGAGGAGAGCTAAAGCTTGAACACATGAGACCTTGCCCTGGAGTTTCCTCAAATCCACCAGCTTTCACTGCAGCCTTCTCTCTCCTCTGTTGAGAAGTCTAAATTAATTGTTTATTTTTCCCCTATCAAAGCTAACACTTCACTGGCGCTGCTGAGCACAAACAAAAAAATCCCATCTTCCTGGTACCCGTTGAAGGCACCGCCCCTAAGAGTACTACAGATGCAGTCTTTTGCAAGCAATTCAAGAGTCAGACAGCTACAATGAAAGGTCTGTGTTCAGTATGACACTATTCAGTCAAACCATAAAGGCAACTGCTAAAATAAAGGAAACAGGGCACTAGGCCACCACAAGCTGCCAGAACAGTTTCTGTGAGCTTTAGCACAGATTCTACCAGTGTCTGGAACTCGAACTTGGAGTGGACTGGAACTTGGAGGGATGTGACCCCATTCTTCCATGAGAAATTCCCTGCAGGCAGGGTTATTGTCACTCTGGATGAGACCACTCTCAACAGGATACCACAGCATGAAGGGGATCACTCAGAATGGTTTTGTATTTAGTGGCATATACCATGCCCTCTGTAGGGTTGAATGGACCTGAACCATGCCAGGAGAATGCACCCCACATAATAACAGACCCACCAGAGTCCTTCACTGTAGGAAACTTGCACTCATGCCTGTAGGTTTCTTTTGGCATGCATCACACATGCACTGGTGCGCTAACTGAGAACAGGGTAGAGGATAACTCCTATGACCATATAACTTTACACCTCTTTACTCATAAAAGTGCATTTTTATGTGTGATATGGGGTTTATGCACTCCAACCCGACCATAGTATCCCCCTCTGTGAAATTCTCAATGGACTGTTCTTGATACTGCCTGCTCATGCTTTAGATTGGTATTTAATGTCAACCAGTTCAGAGTCGCTTGTCTGTTTTGCCTTGCACTCAAACTAATGCACAGACATCATGGTCAAGGATTATGCGTTTTTGACAACAGTTGTCCCTTGTGGATGATGTCTATCCCTCAGACTTCCATGCCAACATCACCTTAGCCAGAGTATCTCATTAAACATCATCAAGTTTTCTTCACTGAAGCGCCTGCCAAACATGCCCCAACAACCATCCCTCTCTCATAGTCTAGCCACAGCAGCCAAACTAATTGAACTGAACTGGGCCTGCTCAGTATTTTTATATATGACCCTAAAAAGGATGGGATGTTAACTGGTTAATTAACAAAGGAACCACACCTGTGTGGAAGCACCTGCTTTCTGCTTACTTTCTGTCCTTCATCTCAAGTGTTTCCTTTATTTCGGCAGTTACCTGTATGATAAGTTTCCAAGGTCAGTGTGATTTTTTCCCCCAGGTGCATTCAGTAGTACAATCAATGCGCGATAACTTCACACACAAAAGAAACAAAACGTAGCACCAACACTGGAGAAGGAACTGCATAATACTTTCGCACGACCCTCCTTTGTTTCTCTGCATTTTGTCTGTATTTTAATTGTAAACGTGTCCAATAAATTATTTTGCATCCAAAGTTCTGTATTGTCTAAAAACCTTTTCTTCACATCGAAAAACAACTGATTCAGTCTGCTGCGGGGCGTCAGTAACTCGGCGTCTCGCTTTGCTCCACTCGCGTGTTAAAGTCATTGTAACGCGTTCAGATTTACTCCCAAAATCGAGAGTTAAAGTCTACTGGCTACCCAGTTCCCCTTCATAAAAATGCATTTTAACTTTGTACACTACAACGTAAAATAACGACGACCCTTACAGCATATGGTCGAAAAATAAAATTTGTCTGCATCACGTAGTTTCATATTCCGTACCCTCCGTTTAGCAGTTCGTACTCTGAGTTTCCCAATCTGTGCCTAGTTGAGGCTACGAGTCAGTAAACCGTGGATACGGAATGATAGTTTGACGGAACGAATTGCTAAATCGTGGATACGAATTGGAACACGAATATGTGTGGCTAGATAAAACACTCAACAGAAATGTCGAATGTATTTTCAGTTTCAGCTATGTATTCACTTTTTTAGAATGAGGTGTTATGTCATGGGGATGTAGCTCAGTGGTAGAGCGCATGCTTTGCATGTATGAGGCCCCGGGTTCAATCCCCGGCATCTCCAGTGGCCGACATTTTCGACTTTTATTTCAAACCTTTGTAACGTCATTGCTACATCTGGAATTCGATCTGTTCGTCTCCTGTATATTGTCCTTTTTAGTTTTGATCTGTATTCTGTGACGCTGTGACCACGTTAGTCTATTGGTTACTTACGATTCATTTTGTACAACGTAACTTTGCACCTAGATTCTAGATTTTTCCATCGTTGCATCATAGTACTTAGTTGGATTGTTTCCTTAGTGTGGTTACATTTAATGCTTAGCTTTAAAAAGTGTGATTCCTGAAATAGTAACGTGGTTTCTTCAGTTCTAACAGTAACGAAATTGTATGCATTTTCACCTTCAAACCACTAGGGGTTCCGCTCACCACAGAAGAAGAAAGTAAAGCCTCCCATACACTAGAGGACTTTGACAAGACTGAAAAGACTTTAAAAAGACTGAAAGTCTGACACCCTCTCACATCTAAAGACAATGTGGCATTAATCGCAGAGTAACGGATTTTCTGTTTTCTGTTTGGTGCTGAGAGAGCTCACCTATTGGTTGTTGACAATTTTCACGTCACTATTTGCGTCAGCCAAGACTAAAACTTACGATAATATTAAACACGGTTGATCTTATCGTAACGTCAAGACGAGAAAAAGACTGAATTAAAACAGCTCCTATTACCCCCTTAACACCAAACGATCGAGATCACGGGAGCGCGCCGCAACTCTAGCAAAACTCTAGCAATAACGATTTTATTCCGCCTTTGGAAGTTTGTCTGTGACAGTGAAATCGCTTGAAAGTCGTTTAGTGTAAGGCCGGCATAAATTGTATTTCGGACACAATCGTGATTTGAATTTTCTGCCTTTTATCAGATTTTGTTTACAGTACTTTGTGGGGTAATGGAAGCACTGGGGGAGGGGCCCCACCTAACTTGCCCACAGCAAGCGTTTTACAGTGTTACAGTGCAGTGACAGACACAAAACAACATTCGTGTACTTCTACAGACATTAGTCACAGAATATGAGTGAGTGAACAACTGTGTAGTTGTGGTGTTTAACAGAGTGAATTATACTCGTTACAAAGCCATCAAAAACACATGAGAGAGGCACATACTTGATGGTCACAAAATTCACAGAGCACATTTCATTTAACAGCTTATTTATACCGTTAAGCAGCCAAGGACTGATCTAATTTACTTACAATGATTATTAGCTGATGCCTCGAAGGTCTCTGTTTTTCTGTCCCATTATTCAACGAGAGTGGTGCACCGTATACTGAGGCATTCCGGAGTATCCAAAATTAGCAATTAGTAAGACCCCATAGATCACACCCACTTCTTTATTCGATTTTAATACCGCCATATAGTGTGAAAGATATACTCATTTATGGCATCAGACAAACTTGTGGATAGATATCTCACTAATGATAATGGTTTTAATGTTTTTCATGGGTCAGAAAGTGATTGCTGCTCTCGTCTGGGTTAGTGTGTTAATGCTATTTCTGAGGATTTCCTTATTAAATCTCCTTTAACTGGGCAGTCCTCTTCTGAAGTGAGACTTAATGAGACTTAAAATTGTAACCTTTTACCTTTGCTTTGAGAATGACAGCCATGTAGAAATGGACAAATGGAAAGTGCCAAGAATACAGACTTTTTAATGTTATCTTCTTCCATTTTCTTCTTGAAAATGGAAAATATTAAATTTGAAGCTGCTAAATATGAAAAGTGAAAAGACATTTTCTGCAATTAAAACAATACTTTAAGATTGATGAAAATTTAAAAAGAAACAAAACAACAAAAAACCTTTAAACATAAAAAAATCCCTCACAGTCAGGTAAAGAAATACAAAAGTTTTCACCATGGGTATATGAGTTGTTTTTTTTTTTTCACAGTATCACAGAATGTTTAAGCCTAAAAACTATTTCCCCATCATGATTAAAGATTCCACTGTGCTAAACATAATTTTGGCTTTGCTATGTGTAAAACATAAATAGGAATACTTTTGCAAAGCAAATTCATACCAGCAAAGGCTTGAGCCAAAAAGAAACTGCATGTTGGTTCTGAATGTTGGCTCTGTGGTACTGTGTTACTGCAGGAGGCTGGGATGGTTCCCATAAGGCTTTGTGGTGTTAAACGATGGTGTTAAACGAATTGGACGGGTCTAAGTAGGACACAATCATTTACACAAACAACTTTGCTGTCATTCAGGCAGTCAACAATGGAGCTGGGTTGTTGTCCCAGTACAATCCGAGTCAATCTGAATAAGACTTATCTCCTTTAAAGTCAAGAAAAGAACATTTATCTCAATAAAGTCTCTAAATCTTCAAATTCAGAGCAACTGGCTGACTCACCATAACAGTAGTGTAATGCAACAAAAAGGCTTTCAGCAAAAGGTACTGATAATATAATCTACAATAAATCTGTGTTCCACAGGACTTATGTCAACAGGTAATCAAGTATAAAAAGGTGTACTCTTTCAGGATTTCAATAGCAGGTACTGCATACACAAATCATTTGGTGGAGCTGCACATTGTGAAGCTGGAACCTGTGGAGTTCTGTCTGTGCAGGCCTCGCATAACATTGAGGTTTATGTGCTGGAAGACAAGACATTCACTGTTCAGAGGGGAAGGGTGCATCTCTGAAGGGGTGCAATTCTACCTGAAGGGAGCTGTGTGTTCTCTGAGGGACCACTACCTCTGTGAATGGCACTGCGCCAAAGTTATCTATTCTGTTCTCCTCTCCAAGGGCAATTTGCAGGGACCCAGGCCACGTTCTGCCATTAGCTTATGTGAGGTCACAGTCATAGTCACTCAGACCATGGTGCTGGTGTAACTGGCCCGAAGTAGGCTTTGCCTTCTGTCTGGGTTACTTGTGCCTTCCCAGCCACCATATTTAATTCCTGGCTGACACACAATCAGCTGATTGGATGGCAGCATATTTAAACCCCCAAAGTAGTGGCCCTAGGCAGTATGCTCATTCCTGGTTGGTTTGCTTGGTCCTTGCTGGAGATGGCCTTACTGTGGAAAGACTGAGGCTGTTTTGTGCTATTGCAACAGACCCACAGTGTGTCTGTAGGCAATAGCTGTAGCTTGCAGGTAGGGAGCACAATGCCCTTTTTCCTATAATCATACTGCACGTAGTTTACAACCTTTGTCACTGAATGGATCTTCACCAGCAAGTAAGGACTTCCCTCTCTCTTTCATGTCCCTCACAGCTAGGCAGGTGTTCTCCTTGGAGATTTGGTGTTCATTGCTGCTCTGGAAGTCCCTTGAGCTGACAGCTGTGCTCAGGTGTGTTGAATCTTGCCTTGTTGCTCTTCCTGCTGCCGTGGGCAGTAATGTGATGTCATTTTCCATTGCTGTCGCTGCTCCAGGTCTGTGTGTCTCTGTCAAGTTTCTGAGGGCTGCGCAGTTCCAGCTCTTGCCATTGGGGACTTGTCACCTCTTCAGAAGGCACCTGATGGAAAACATCCTCCCTGCTCTTTGAGAGAGGCACCTGTTGGCTGGTGCAAGAAGGAGAGCAGCCAAAAGCTTCAATGCTGTCAGGGGAAATAGGAGATGGCTCTTCAGCTAGAGGATCACCAGCTCTACTGCTGCTTCTTGACAAGTTTGTCCAGAATGTCCACTCTTCTCCAACACGGTTCTTCTTACACTGCTGCAGTGGGTGATTCTGGAGGTGTGATCAGCGTAGCCCCAGAGTCTCCACCTGGGACTCCCTTCACCATGGGCAAAGCTCCATCTGTGTTTTTCCATTCCTTCAAGTCTCTGAGGTCAGAGCTGTGCTTGTTCTCCTCCTCTACAGAGTCCATGAGGAGTGGCTTTTAGTCCAATGTGACGACTCGGTGTTGTCGTCACATTGAACTCCGTGTGATCACTCCTCAAGCTCATCTCAGACTCCTCCCCTGCTCCTCCCCACTTCTCCTGCCAATTTCAGACTCCTTGGGGGGGTCCACTTCCTCTAAGACCAGGGTCCTCTCCAGATCAGAGTACTCTGCACATGGCTGCTCCAGACTCCTCAGACGGGGTACTACCTGCTTGACCAAGTCATAAAACATTTAACTTAGGAAAAAACATACGTGTTAAGTGAAGGTCAGCAAGTAACAATGCAAAGCTTACCTGCAGTGTCTCAAGGTCCTCACTCATTGACCAGAAAGAAAATAGTCCAAAGTTCTTTATGAATGACCTCTACATCACTGTATTTCTTTTGAATGAAAAATGTTAAGCAATTGGAGGAATCCATAGCATTGGTTTCTGCCTAAAGTGTTACTGCAAAAGCATTATGGCAGAAAGTGATTCTGAGTTCTTTTAGGGCTTAAAGCAAAGCGTGAAGAAGATTCTGGCCAAGATTATTGCTGCAACTGCATAACTTCATGGTCACATTCAGGAAATTTTTATTGTTGAAATTAGTTAAATTAATTTATTTTAATTTACCATGTGTTCAGCACTGGTAATCATTGTTGTTGTTACCTTCAGTATACCCTCATCATATCATATATTGTATCATATCATATCATATAAATAGACTTAGCAAATAACCTATTTTGTTGTGAGAGAATAAAACAATCCTGTGGGAGACTGGCTGCCTCAGCCACTCGGTAAAAGATATCTCAGACTTTGGGTTACTGTAGGCCTTCATAATCCTCCATTCTGGCGTCCATTGACTTAATTTATTGGTGAGGAAAAACCTTTTTATCTGTAGCAAGCTGAAATAATTGCGCCTGAAAGGGACATTGGTGTAAGAGGATGTTTTACACCTTGTTGTCAAGTACTTTGTGCTGTCAGTTTATACTGTTGTCTGACAACTGCCCAGAGTGCCTGTTTTGATAAAATTGTGTGATATGTCTTTTACAGCTGTCCTTTATGGGTCAGGTTTTGTAAATGCTGATGAGGAAATGATTCTTCTGCATGTCTCCATGCTGGTATCTGCTGTTGAGACTATCTCTGGTGTTTCTGTGTATTCATGTGTGATTACTGTGGTCAAGTTTGGATTGTATGCATTCATTATATAAATGAATTGTGAACAACTTGTTGCATTTTATTTTATCAGTAGTTGGTTTTGTCTTTTCCTATGTAGATTATCAGCAGGGTCTACCTCTAATCCGCATTGTGTTTATGATTAAAGTGACTAAATTTACATTACATTATTGGCATTTAGCAGACACCCTTATCCAGAACAACTTACATCAATGACAGTTTTTTTGTTTACATGTTCCATTTATACAGCTGGATATTTACTGAGGCAATTGTGGGTTAAGAACCTTGCCCAAGGGTATAGCAGCAGTGTCCCAGTGGGGAATCAAACCGGCACCCTTTCGGTTATGAGTCCTGGGGCCTCATTTATAAAACGTTCTTACGAACAGATTTTATCTTAGAATGTGCATACGTTCAAATCCACGCCAAAGTTCAGATTTATAAAAATGGTCTTTGACATGGAAAAGTACTTAGCTCCACGTCAGGTTTCAACTTGGCGTACGCACATTTCCTTGTGGCAATGTTGGAGTACTGCAGGTATTCAGAAATCTAAGAGTGCCAACATGTCACCTGCTGCCTAAGTGTTTCCTCATTATTATTATTATTATTAGTAGTATTATTATTATTATTAGTAGTAGTAGTAGTAGTAGTAGTAGTAGTGGTAGTAGATGCTGTTGTAGTTGTATTGCCAGATTGAACACATTGCTTAGGCTATACGTAATGGTTTGCACAATAAAGTTATTAATAAATTAAAACAACATAAGGTAGGCTACTTGTGGAAAGCAAAACAAAAACACACATTGGTTTTCCAAAACTACCCCTATTAGCATAATTGACACATCCTTGAAGGAAATTTATTTAATATACATATTATGGTTCCACACGTGTAAAACATTTCGGTCTATCTATAAGCTATAAAATGTCCAATAATGCAGTGGTTTGTAAGAGGAGGAATGGCAGCATTGGCACTTCTCGAAGATATCACCAACCGCGCAATAAGAAGGGAACAAGTTTTTACAGATCGCGCAGACGTCTTTGCGCATGATGACGAATGGCTGATAAGCAGGTACCGTTTGCCGAGAGCTATGCTATTAGAGCTTTGAGCCCAATTGGTTTTAGTGATAACGCCACTGGAAAGGCTCCCAAACAGCGTCCCTACACGCATCTGCACCTCCGCCAACAGGACCTCGATTTCGGCCTCGCTAAAAAAAATTTCCTTGCAGCTCGCCATCATGAAGTAGAGGATTTAGGTTTTGATTCGAGCTCATTTATATGCTAATGGTATTAATTATGGGGCGTTTACATGGCGGAGATCTAAAACCATTCAGCTACGCACAATTTCAAGATCATTTGTGATTTAGAGATTTCACATCTGGGAGAGTGGCACGCACGTTCTTTGTGCGTACGCACATTTCATAAATGATCTTAGATCAAATGTAGAATGGTTTCTACGCAACTTTTTTATAAACGAGGCCCCTGCTCCTGAACCACTATGCTACGCTGCCGCTCCCAAAATCATAGCCACTGGAGATGCCGGGGATTGAACCCGGGGCCTCATACATGCAAAGCATGCGCTCTACCACTGAGCTACATCCCCATGACAATTTATAACTATGTTTTATCATGCAACAGTATGCCTCCCATTATAACCATGCTAATATCACCTTAATGATAGCTTTTGAGGCATATAAAGGATTGAATTATGATGACTATCTAATTATTTTATCTCACCAGACACACATTTGACACAGGGTTTTCCCTGAAACATAATGAACTTAGGGGGAAGAATAGATGTGAGCTCCACAATATCTTAATCACAAAACCTTGTGTCACAGAATCCAATGCACAGGCAAACAGTACTCAACACTGCAATGCTGAGTTTGGTCAAATGATAAATAGATATGTATTTCTTTATTGCTGGTAGCTCTGAAGGTTTTCTCATCTCTGTAAAATGGAGAACATAGCCCTTTGAGCCCTTGAGTTTCTGAACATGTGTGCACTGTTTTTGAGTGCACTACAATATTGTGCATGGTAATGTTAAGACAGGTGATGGAGGAAGACAGCCATGTAATCAGAGATAACTGGTGCCCATAGGGTACTGGTGGTCAGACACTGACAAATCTCTCAAACATACAGCACCTCTTCCCCCATAAAATAACAAATAAAACTGCTTTTCAATATATATTTTTAATTTCCTTTTTTGTAATTAAAGACATTCAGTTATACACAATAATACAAGCTTATGTACAGAGTTTATGTCAGTTGAAAATAGAACATTTGCTATACAACAGTCACTGTAGAGTCAGGTGCATGTTATGAAATTTTCATACTCCAGTCATTAACAGAAGCAAACAATTTTACATTGGTGCAATTAGCCGCTGCAGAGTTTGGAAGGGAAACAAGGCAATGTTACATTGCTTCACAGGCCTGGAGGAAAAGCTGGAAAATCAAGAGGGAAGAAAAGAATAATTGTAACCAAATGCAGCATACATGCTCTTTGCACACTGTGCTTTGCCATTTCCTGCATCACAGCTTTGCAGACCAGTGCAACCAGTGCCCTCACAATTCCTGTAAGAGCATTTTCCTCCATTATGACATCACAATGATAAATGATTCTGCTAAAGTTTCATTGTACAAATCTGCAAAAACACAATACCAAGATCTTCCTGAATGACTGCCTTTGAAACTAAGGAGGACAGGAAGTAAGTCAGCTGGCTGGTTCTGAAATGTCAGGGAGATCAGAATATAGAAGGTCAATGAAATAAAGGAAGATGATATCCCCTACTTCCTCATAAAGTCACCACTGACCAAAGGAAAATATGCAGAGTGTAGCCAAACTATTAACACTTAGCTTTTTGTTTCTTTCAAACAAGGATTAACTGAAGAGCCAGTACATTAAAAGGACCAGCTAGTGTACCAACTACTGCTGAATCGTGTATTGTCCTCATTTGCCAATTTAATTTTTGTTAACAGAAGAGTGAGATGAACTTTTCTGTTGAAAATCTAACATCAAGGCACCCACACCCTCAGACACGGTCATTTTTGCTCAGTATGCGCATTTGCAGGTCAATAGTAGTGTAAATGACTGAAGGCAAATGAGGAGCACACACTTTATTAGGCAGCTTAACAACAGAACAGTAATGAAGAGAAATGGGTTGTGGCTGGTGGGCTTTGAGTTTCCCATGTGGTGTCATGAACAAAGGAGGATTACTTGTTCCCTGATGATCACAGTCAGACTGAATAAGCCCTATAAAACCCAGAGATCTTCATTGTGGGACTGTCTATACAGAGATCGAGGACAAGGCAAAACAAACATACATACAGAAGAAAAATGCAAACATTGCAAACAAATGCAAAAGCAGTGTATCAAAATGGGATTTCAGAACAGCAACACAAACAGATCACATTGGCAACCTATAGCAGAGTGGATGACTAACGTTTTGAGAAGGTAAGAGGTGTTAATGCTATTGATTCAACAGCCAATCCAATAACAAGCTGCCAGCAGCATCATTGTAGCACTTGTCTAATATATAATAAAACAAAAAACAGTGGGGTGGTGGACAGGGCTGATGGGATTCATATCTATGTGGGTCTGTGGGCTGCCTTAGCAGCACTGGGCCCAGACCAAGAGAAAGGCCAGAGGGGAGTCACACCAGGGAAGCTTATATCAGTGAGGTGTTCCCCTACAGCTGGCTAACTTCACATTCTGGCATTGTGACCTTTTCATCTGCAACACCGTTACAAAATATGTAGTCTACTGAATACAAAAAAACAACTGTGAAACATATTTTCTTAACACAAACCTTTAGGTTTGTGCCCGATTTTCTCATTTCCTTAGGACACAACTGAATATGCAGCGTAAATGTGTATGATGTGGACCAGAGCCACGGCTTTGCTTGGGTCCAGTGTCCCATTGTCATTTTAAATCCTTTCAGGGGAAATAGTGAACATCTCTGTTAGACAACACAAAAACAAAAACTCCCTTTTCACTCATACAGCAGGAGGCACCAAAGATAACCATCAATATACAGGTCACATGAGGAACAAACGATGACACCAGGACAATCCACATGGAATGGCAGACAACGTGATTCATGGACCTAATGCTGAATTATTGAGGTTAGGGGCAGTTGAGAGCAATTAGAATGCGTGAGTATCATAGTACCAAAGACACAGGTAAACATGGCTGATTGCATCTATAAAGAGGTTTAAGGATTAAAGCAGAATTCCTCCGTCATTAGGACAGCGACTCAGTTTGACACAAATTTTTCATATGCAACAAAGACTATGAAAGGTTGAGACTGAAATGTGGGTCTGTACACATTTATAAATGTGTTCCGATTCCTCCACACTGGTACTTCCTCACTGCATTGATGGAGAATTTATAAATACAGCAATGTTTCACATCTCTGATCTGTGAGTGAGCCTTATGATGAAACCCCAGCAGGTTGAGGTAGAAAGATTTCAACACCTGATTTATGATATCGTTCTCACTGTACTATTTAGGCAGCGGCCAAGTCCTTGTGATTGTGTGTTTGTGTTGTGGTGTGTTTTTTTGTTGTGGTGTTGTGTGTTTGTGCGTGTTGGCTGCACCGTCACACGCAGAGTCATGGTTCTCGATGATTATTGCCACTCCAGAGAAAGACTGCCCTTCCTGCAGGGAGAGCCTTTCCTGCTTATTGCTTTGATCCACAGGCCTTTGCTGCATGCTTGCCAGGGCACAGGCTCAGTGTGTGAGCTCCACGGCCACTCTTCAAAGCTTCCTCAGAACTTGTCTGGATCAGACACGAAGGGGATGGAGCCAAAGAGGTCCTCGGTTAGAGGCTTCTGAAAAGACTGCCGTTGCTCCGTGCCGGCGTCCACTGGCTTCTCTGTGGGACAGGTGGAGAGGAGAGCTCTCATCAACAGCACACACCAGAGGTGAGCCACGCTGCAGCTAGACTCACCAGCTCCCTCTAGTGGTGTGGACATTGAGGGCATCAGTATTGGGTGAGGGTGTGTTACACGCACCTCATTTTTGCCATTTTAGAGGGTTAACGGAGAGGTGGGTACTATTTTTGGGAATTGATTGGTAACAGTTCAAAAATAATAACTTGCAGCTCAGAATCATGTTACCATTACAGTATGTGGCTGGCTGATCAGATTTGTTGACTGAAAAATGTATTTCAACTGTCCAGTGAAAACTGAATTACAGTATATTCAGACTGAAATTTGATATTAATGAAAACACTGTAGGAACATTCTGTTATTACCAACATATTATATATAATAAGGTGCCGTAGATGCCCTGCTTAGGGAACAAGCAGAGCAACAGAGGGACTGGAGCATACAGAAAATGAGCACGCAATGACAAGGCAGTGAAGACCTGAGATTCAGACACATGTGCTCATTATAAGAGGAGCACAGAAAACACTCTCAGAACTTGCTTTCTCTGAGGAGGTCGAACTCCCGGTCCAGCTCCTCCTCTGTCAGCTTGGAGAAGTTGTCCTCTCTGAAGGGGTTCCAGTGTGACATGTCTGGAGGGCTGCAGGCGTTTGGTGGCGGCGGGGTGACCGCCTCTGTGTCCGAGAGAGGATTTCTGCCACAAACAGAAGCACAGCACAATCCCAGTCGCCCGTCTCCATAGGCCTCCCTCCTGCATGTCCCTGAATGTCACTACATTAATTACTTCATTAAAGGCCTTGAGTGAAATTACAGTGTACTGACAGACAGCAGGCAATGGGGTTTTCTAGGGGTAGCAGAACTGTGTTTTTTTAAGGAACACATGCAGTCTATAGTACTACCTTTTAATGAACGAGTATGAGTGTGACAGGGCTCCATTCGAGTTACCTGTTGCTGGCAGAGGGGTGCTCCACAGAGGCCAGCCCTACATAACCTGTCCCAGGTGGGTTAAAGGTCCCAGGGGAGGTCTGGAACTCCAGTGGGGAGGGGACACAGGGGAACTGCTGCTGTTGACAGGCAAAAGCCAGCTGGTACTGCTGCATCTGTGAAGACAGGTCACAGTCACTAGGGAAACCAGGGGATATGAGTGGAGGGAGCCAATGGGAACAGTGGAGAGGCACCACACTTACAAACTGCCCCCACAGGGTTGCACTTTATACTGGGATATAACAAATGTGAGAGTATTTAAAAACACTACAGTTTCATGTTTCTGAGTATCTGTAGAATTAGCTTAAAATATACTGATGTAAATATCCTACAGACACATGAATTCAAAATCATTTACAGGCTTAGCAACATGCGGAGGTGCAATTTTAATTATATGTCACGGGCAGGTGGCAACAGGCAATTGATACACTAGCTGTCTATTTTCAATATGCCAAAAACTGATCAGGAGTGTCTTATAAAGACCCCACACCGAGTACCTATAAAAAAACCTATGATTAAATAGCTGAGATAAGAAGGGATTTAATAGGCAAAAAAGCTGAGATAAGAATTCATACTTCCTCACCACACCACTGTTTTTGTGTTTTAACACAGAACTTCACTGCCATTAAATCTCAGGAGTTTGGGTGCAGCTAGTTGTATCTTAAGTTAGAACAGATGGTGACAATTAGGTGTAGAATCAGCCAAGATTACACCACCTTAAGGCAAAAAAATGGTGGGACTCTGCTTATATCAGCCTTACTTCTCAGCATTACCATTCATCAGTCCAAAATCTTCAGAAATTTCCACATCTGTGATCTAATTATTTGTAACAGGATTTGTAACAGTGCACGATGGTCCAGTATTTGCTACGTGACCTCACACCGTGGCAGTTTAATTCCCTTGAAATGAAATGAAGACTGTTCAAAACCTTGTACATCGTCTGCATGCAAAGATAAAGAATTGCTGGTTGCCTGCAAGCTCCAACACAAACTCCAGCCGTGTCCTCTTATGTAACATGAATCCTCAGTAGCTACCCAGCTTTTAAAAGAAAGCACTTCACTTCATTTCAAATACACAGCAAAGTCAGGAAACACATATGCAAATATGAATATATGTCTCCATATACGTCACCAGTCAGTCTGGCAGACCATGCCTGATTAAACGGGTTAAGATGATACACCGTGACCCACACTGTCCATCAAAGAGAGCTGGGTGTGAAAGAGCTGCCTGCACTCAGCTGTTACCATGGCAGCGTAGTGGGCCTGCTGCAGGTACAGGGGATGCATCCTCTGCTGCTGGAGGGCCTGGCAATACTGCAAAAGACACAGATGGCCAGCTGCAATGAACACGTCAGACTGGTCTCTTTGCTACAGACTGAGAGTAGAACTTTTAGAGGAGATACCTGCCAGTGTGAATGAATACTTGCTGTAGGTATGAGTGTGTACGAAACTTACGTTCGGGTGCACAGAAACTCACCTGTTGCATATACTGGAGCTGTTGCAGCTGAGGCTGTTGCTGGTGCTGAAGGAGTAGGTGCTGTTGCTGTAGCTGTTGCTGCATTAGTTGCTGTTGCTGCATTAGTTGCTGCTGCTGCAGCTGTTGCTGTTGCAGTAGTAGGTCTCCGGGCTGTTTCAGGACCTGGGGCTGTTGGCTGCTCACCTGAGGCTGCTGAGGGGACAGCCCATCCACAGGGGACGGCACTGGGATGACACGGACAGGAGACCCACTCAGGCCTGTCTGCATCCATGCCATTTCACTCACTGCAACTTCAGCTGTCAAACTCACCCACAGCAAGCTGGGATATACATGTGCAAAATGCAGCAAGCACATAAAAATAAACATGAAAAATGCCTCAACACCTGCAGCTCCTCATCGCCTGTCTGTCTACATCACAGCTGTCTGACCAAACCTCCCCACACCTGTATGTCCACTCCTCACTGCCCACTAGGGATGTAACGATACGCTCAGCTCACGGTTCGATTCAATTCACAATACTATGTTTACGGTTCGATTCTTCCACGATATTTTTAAGAAAATCAGTTGAACTGACACTGGAATGAAAACAACCGGAGTTTGTCGTTGTGGTGGCGTTGTAGATGCTGCATCATATTCCTGGTATTAGCAGTAGTGTAGCTGATAGTTTGTCTAAAGTGTTTGCATGCCGTCTTCGTTTTGTCAGCTAATTTGTCGCCATTCTCCTGTTGAATGATTGGAAAGCCAAAATGCTGCCACGCTTCTGATTTAAAGGAGGATGGCGCATCCTCGATTTCAATCTCAGCTCCAGCTACACTCATTACATGCTGGTCTGCTACTAAAACCTCTTCTTTCTGTCTATGACTGAAACATGTAAAACGTGAGGCCTCGATTGGAATGCCAGAAGCGTGACGTATGACTTTGTGCACTAGTAACACAAATAATGATACAGGTGACTACTTTCATTTCATGTATTTATTTGCTACCGCTGATGAATAGTAATGTAGTATATTTGGTGTTTGTATGTATTTGTATGTCTAAACATTTGAAATAAAATGTATGTTTAGTGATGATAATAATATAAAAAATATAATTACAGCTAACGATCAAAACTGTCCAACTTATACGATGCGTACCGTCACATTTTTGCACCGCGATGTATCGTGCTACAATGAATCATTACACCCCTACTGCCCACTGCTCACCTGTGTGTCCGTTGCTGATTGGTCCTGACTGAGTGCACATCTTCCCCTGAGTGGCAGTGTTGCCTATTGGAAGAACGCTGGTGTTTGCTGCCTTTGGTCTCTGCCTCGGAGCAATGGATGTTTCCGTTGGTCCGACTGAGTCTGTTATTCTGCAATGAATAATTCACTGTAAAAGACGCCATGCATTTCCTCACATTATCAAAAGAGACGGACTAAAGACCTTGGTACAATGGGGTGACAGCACAATACACTGCCTTGAAGCCAGTTGTACACAACTGTATTTACATGAATCAGATACAGATACAGTTCCACATTTTTAATAAAGATAGTGTAGCAGGCACTCTACGTAGAATTTGATCATCATTCAAAGCTAAGACATGTTCCCACAGGTAATATGAGGATGCTGTACACCAGCCACACAGCAGTGAAAACACCTTCTCTTTCTCTGCAGGAGGGGAGGGGAGAGCCTGAGAGCTACCTGGCTTTCGTCAAGCTCCTCTTAGCAGCCACCTCACTGGCAGACAGGGGCTCAGGCAGAGACGTGGGGAGCGGAGAGTTCTGCATGGAGGAGAGACTACCATAAACTACCTCTTCAAACGAAATGATGCTATACGCAGAACACAAAACAGCTTCACTCCTTTCATCTTCATTATGATTACGTCTGATTCAATTACATTTCTCTATTTTTCCCTTAATAGAATAGAATACACACCCCAAAATATATAGTGGGTGTGTTGATGAAGTAAATTTCCCTCTGTAAGAACTTACACAGACGTTTGGCACAGGACACTCTTTTCCTGCCAGCATGAAGGCAAAGTGGGAGACTTGGTAGATGTCGGGTCTCTTCTCTTGATCTGGCTCTAGCATATACCCTTTCACACAAAAGCAAAACCCAAAAGCATTACAGGAGCTTGCATATTTAATGTGCTAAAAGAGAAAAAAATTCGCTAGAGTGACAAGGCAGCCACCAAGACACAGAGACAGACACATAATTAGACACAGCTAGTTATTGATTATCAAAGGCAGCCAAAACATCAAGTGCGGTCTCTTCCCACAAGAAACAGGCTATGTTCATATTCTGCCACTAAGAGGTGCTGGTGTTCAGCTTTTCATTTTCCCTCCTCTAAGGACTGAGCGTTCTTCACAGCTTTTACACTCTCTTTGAATGGCTGCATCAGAGAGCACACGTCTACTTACTGATCAAGCAGTGCAGCCTTCTGGAGAACTTGGAATTGTCTGGAATAATAAAGGTTCCATCACATATGGCAACTTGACTCTCCCCAAACGGGAGAGAGAAGAAACACAGCTTGTACAACAAGCACCCCAGCGCCTGAAACACAGTACGAATACATGAATCCTGGCAGTTCTGTAAACCACCAAAAACACAACGCACTAAAATCAAACAAAAGCTGGCACAGACAGCAGCCCCAAAAGCAGCATATTTCATGCAATGACACAATTGCTATACTTTGCATTATATCCTATTTTGGATTTTACAATAAATGATGCAATACAACTATCCAAAAAAGAAAAAGGCTGAGCTGTAGTGAATAAGAGGGTAAAACAGTCTGTATGAGCAGCTGAGCCGTCACTTTGGGGGAAACTGCAGGGCTGTGATTACACTGAAATGGAGCATGTGTCTCACCCTCTTCCCTGTCCCACAGCTCGTGTTATGTCTCAGCTCTATTGAAGTGTCAAGGGGAAAAAAAGCACCAAAGACACTGCTCACACTGACGGGCCCTGCTCTACTCAAAACCAAGAAAGGCAGCAAGGGAGGCCAAGACTGCCCTCGTTCCACTCGCTAATGACACACACACCCTACTGGTACCATCACTGTGGGGACAGCGTGTGTCACCATTCCAGCCACGCAGTTGTGAGGGCTGTTTCGAATGTTTTGAACGGGACATTGGGAGGGTTTCAGCAACTGTTCATGTCAGCCAAAGTTTGCTCTGCTTTACCAGTTGAAACTGTGTATCACAGCTGTCCACCATCAAGGTTTACCTTCCCATAGACTTTCTATCCCAGACAGATTGTACCGATTCAAATACCTTACAACTAGCACAGTTAATAAGGTATGCCACGCAAAACAATCTGATATGCCTATTAAACTGGATACCAGTCTGTTCTTTAACCAGATAAGAGCTGGCAAGTGTCCGGCTCACCTGCACAGTACAGGACAGGAGATATCTCACAGATCTTACCCATATATCCGCTTTAGTGGTGATGGCTTTGCCTTCATGGAGATTAATCATCTCAGGGGCTCTGTATGACAGGGTCGTATACCTGACAGGTGAACAGGAAGCTGTCAGGGATAAAGTTCACCACTACGTCTGCACAACACAGCATAGCACAGGAGAATAAAGGACCATCTGAAATTACAGAGCCAATGAAGCCAATGTGTTCTACCGCAGTGGGCTCCTAGTTATTGTTGGCAGATATCTTTTTAATCCAACCTTTTTAAACAAAATCATCTATCTAATCCAATTCATTCATTTTTTGAATCATACTGGTGACTTCCAGGCTCATAAACACTGATGTGACTAGTCAGACTCATGTGTGAAGTTCAGAGGAAGTGAGCACCACTGATCTAAGATCAATCCCTCAGGCAGCCCTGACTGGGCTAAATACAGGGGAAGATTTCAGCTGCTACAGCAGGGACTGTCCAGCACACAGACACCCACTGCACAGCACAATGGAGAGAGACACCAGGACCAAAGTGCACGCACAGCAGGCTAACCAGAACTGATCAATTATACAGCTGAATTAACGGACTACCCACCGAGATAATTGCGTTAGGCTATTGGTACCACCGCTGACCTTCAGAGGAGTCTTCTGATTGGCTAGAAAAGGATTCTGTCCCTTAATCTCCTCCCTTCCTCTTCCATCTGATGGACATTTACTGGGCAGCGCACAATGAAGTTACCCACCATGTCACGCACGCACAGTAACATCTAACCACAGCTTACTTTTTGATTTCGTCCTCCACCAGTGTCACACCATCTGTGTGTGGGAAGAGGACTTTGTGTGTGGCACTTCCAAAGTCACACAGGACGTAGCTTCCCTGGTCATTCAGCAGGATGTTCTCCACCTAAGATCACAAAGCCAGTTACACAAAGTCACACATAAAGGCGTTTGAGTTTCCACTTTCAGAAGTGAGACTGAAACAGCAGGATATAAGAATGTAGCTGTTTGGAATGAGAAAAAAGGAGACAAGGTTTCCGAATGGTATGTGGACAGAACGGTTTCTCACACACTGTGTAAGCGTGCAGGGAGAGGACGCGTGTGAGGAAAAGGCATGAGCGTTGACCATCTCGTAAATAGTCTGCGTGCCTTGAGGTCTCGGTGGATAACTGGGGTTTTGCACTGGTGCAGCCTGGCCACGGCCTCGCAGGTGTGGCAGAAGATGGTCAGGACCTCTGCCTCACTGAACCCTGACTGCAGGCGCTGGTTCATCTGTTTCACCACCTGGCCAGCTGTGGACACACAGGGGACATGTCAGAGGTGCTCAGAGACCCACAGAGCTAGTACAGGACCATAACTGGATGCTCCAGAACACAGGAGGAACACATGTTTCAGCTGAGTATATCCTACAGGAGGCAGAGCAGAGAGGCAAAGAAGAGAAAATGAAAGTGAGTGTGAGGCTAAAATGTGACATTACACGGGTCTGAGTACCTGACCATGTATGGAGGTTTCACTTCAACAGAGCTCAAGTTATTAGGGTTGATTGAGCAGTAGGTTTAACAAAAATACTAATGAAATCAGCATTTGACATCTATTTGGCTCTTAATTGCTAGAAGTGGTTAGAAGTAACAGAAATTGGTTTGCCAATTTTCTTTAATTTCATTTTGTTAATGTGGGCCTTCAGAAAAATTGTGATCAAGATTGATAAATGAATTAACCATAAATTGAGTGACAATTATTATACGGTAGAACAAAAGTGATTGAATATCCAATGAAGCTTAATAAAGGACAAATACTTTTACAAGGGTCCAATATTACCATAAATGTACTGATGGAAATCTCTATTTTTTATGAGACAAATATCTCTCATAAGACCATAACATAACAATTAGAGCATGTAACTGTTAATACATGTAAAATCCAGATCAGCATTCACTGAACAGCTAAACCTGACTAACTAATTGAGGTCATTCTGAATTAAAATGTTGTATTACACACTGGATCCTCAGCTTACACATTGGATCCTCAGGACCAGGATTGGGGAACCCTGCTCTAAGATCACTGAAAGATGCCCTAGCTGGTGTGCAGAGGGGGCAGTAATGAGGTACAGTGTGGACACACAGAGGGTGGCAGGCCATACCTTTGCAGTACTCCATGAGAATGAGGACCTCCCACACACCATCCCCCACCGAGATAACAGCAGAGTCCAGGTACCTCACAATGTTGTTGTGACCGGACAGCTCTTTCTACGGAGGTCACAGAAATAAGGTCACCATCCTAACCTTCTCGCATACCCCTCTGGTTCACTGCTAGGAATAACATCAGGTTTTACTGCAACTGAGCAGATTTTTCTGTGGATAATCCAACCACAGAGATTAAACTATACACCTTGTTCTGGGACTTCTTTCCGATTTAAAAGAGAGTAATAATCATAACCAATAACCAATCCCCCATTAATGCTGTTTTAAGACCCAGCTGTGAAAGACTAACTCTTCCAAACTGGTGTGCAAAAGTCACTACCTGAAAAGGACACATTCTTATCCCATTAGTGACTGTTACTATACATATGACAGGACAATACTTTCAATGAGGAATATACAATACACACTATGTATTATGAAAAATCTGAAGTATTGTGTATGTTTCTCAGTGAAGATTCCTGAGGAACTGAGTCACTATTACTGTGTATTTATATCCAACACAGTGTATATAATACTGTGCTTAATATTTCTAAAGTGAGGATCGTGCTGCTGTGCAGGTGAGACGGCGCTGTTGTGGGGGTGAGCAGATTCAGCGGCTCACCATGATAGTGATCTCCCTCTTGTGGACGTTCAGGTCCGGGACGTTGTTGACACACATCCTTTTCAGGGCGCATCGCGCCCCGCTGTGAGTGCGCGCGAGGAAGACCACCGAGAACCCTCCTGCAAAGACAAGGGCAACAGCTAAGCACAGGCTACCCAACACTCTGCGCTTCAGTGAGCCTGGGAAAGGAACGGGCCAAACAGCAACCACCGCAGCAGGAAGCTCGCTACAGACATCAGCGAACAAACTGGGGCATTTTTAGAAACGCAGACAGGTTCAAATTCGAGGCACAGCAAAAATAAATCAGTGACCAACAGGCTGAGTGAATTTAGCAGGCAGACTGGGACTGGGTGTGACATTGATGTACAGTGCGGAGCAGAAGGGACACAAAGGAAGCATCCTCAGTCCAGAGTGAGCCCCAGTTCCTCTGCAGAGGAGAGAGCACACACTATCTGGGTCACTGGTCTAGTTCCCCCACAACTACATTCTGCCATTAACACCGCTGACACAGACACGTTGACATTATTGAGCCCTTTCCATCACTCAAACCCTATTTAATTACACCCAAACAAACAGAAACTCGATGACTTGAGTTTCACTTGCCCTCAATAATCTTAGACTGGGAGGGATGAAAGCTGGGACTCTTCCCACTTTGGGTTCATATCTATCTAGAGGTTTACTGGGCGAGTCCTGTTCTAAGCTGCTGTTAAATGCTAGCCAGCTGAACAGATTTCGCTGGCCTCAGGAGCTCAGAGGTTTAGAGGTTCATTTGAGGAGGTAGAGCAGCTCACAAAGGCACGAAGAGAAAGAGCTGAAGAGACTGTGTTTAGGCAGTGGAGCAGAGTTGAGAGGAAAAAAATCTGCCATGAAGTATTACACATCAAAAGACTTTATTTAAAATGAGAAAAGCCATGCCTTTGAGAATTATTATGTTCTCTGCTCTAGAGTATGCCAAATTGTGGTATTAAAATTACATTTATGCATAACTTAATAAAAATGTGTTCACTCTCTTAATTTTCTAAAATCACAAGAAATGGGGCTTGGTAGGCTAACTGTGCCCCTGTGCACAAAGCAATGCCCATTAAGACATGGTTTGACGAGTTTGGTGTGGAGGAATTCCAGTGGCCTACACAGAGCCCTGACCTCAACCCCATTGAACACCTTTGGGATGAATTAGAATGCTGATTGCGAGCCAGGCCTTCTTGTCCAACATCAGTGCCTGACCTCACAAATGCTCTTTTGGCTGAATGGGCACAAATTCCCACAGACACACTCCAAAATCTTGTGGAAAGCTTTCCCAGAAGAGTGGAGGCTGTTACAGCTGTAAGGCAACTCCATATTAATGCCCATGGTTTCGGAATGGGATGTCCAATAAGCTCATATAGGTGTGATGGTCACACCTATGTCCACATACTTTTGGCCATATAGTGTACATACAAATACATACATACATGAACACATACACACATAACACAAACAGCTGCTAAGCAAGGTGATGGGGAATCACCAGGGATCTGCAGATAGGCCAGCTTCCTGTCCATGCTGGGATGGTGTGACATGTTCCTTCCAGTACATTACATTACATTATTGTCATTGAATAGACGCTCTTATTAAGAGCGACTTACACAGTGCATAAACAGAACACCACTAACCACACATGGACAAGTGTCAGTGACAAACGTAGCCCACCTGATCTGCAAACAGTATGCAGACTAACCTGTCCTCTTTTAGCACTAATGAGGACACATAACAAAGAAAAGACTTTTAAACCTTTCCAAGCACATCTCCAAAGTAACTGCTTCAAAAGCCTTACAAACATTACTACACTATAATCTAGGTAGGAGTTACCACAGTAGCAATAACAACATGCGTCATGAAATTGATCTTTTCTGCAGGCAATGCCCAATACAATGCCCAATACTATCTATACCTCTCAACTGCTTTATTCCATAACTGTGCTTTTGAAAATCAGTGTCAATTATTTGGCTGTTGTTTGTGTTCTAAATGCCAGTTTAAATTTGACTTGGGGATCTTACAAAAAAAAAAAAAAAAGTTTTGAGTTGGAACACCTACATTTGCTTTCTACAAAACACATGCAATCTCTTGATGTTTCAGGCAATTTTTTTTTTTTTTTTTTTTTTTTAAGATAAGAGTCTCTGTCAGAGCATAACCATGCAGACTGACTAATGAATTACCCAGAGCTGATCCACAGATGAAAAGCACTGAGGACTCTCCGATTCTCAAAGCACATGAAGTAACCCGTCCTGTAGGGGTTTGATTCTGCTTGCTTTATGAGTCACTGCCCTGCAGCCTTAGCAAGAGCCAGGGGGCAAACAGATTAAGCCTGATAAGGGCATTTACACAGGGACTCAGGGTATAATTTACACAGACAAAACAAAATAATTAGGAGCACAACAGCAGACTAAAATGCAGTCACAAGGAAGGTTATCATTTTGGAAGCCTCGGTGGGTAAATGGACAGGGAAGACAATCTGGTGATCTGCAAGAAGGGAACAGAAAATTATTCACAGACAGAATGAGAAACTGCACAGGACTGAACTACGAATCAAGACCAACATTTCCAACAGCTCATGTCTCAAAAGAAGTACAGTGACAGACAGCAGAGAGTATTCTCTCTGTCATACTGGGCCTTTTGTTATGTGGCAATGCAGGATAATTCCTCTCACTGTGCATGCATTACATAACCAGGTTTAGCCTCTGACAACAAAATCACAGTGCCAAATCACAGTAACAGAACACTCCTCTGTGAACACAGTGCGAGAGTGATCATTTTGGTACCCTAAGCTTCCATTACCAGTGTTTCTTGCCACTAAATCATTGACACTATATCAATAATAAACACAAGATATAGGATTCAATGCTAACCACAGAGCATGAAATCTTTCTGTGCTTTTTTTGACTTAATTTCATTATTTCTACATGGGGAAAAGGGCTGAACTGGGCTGCTGAGCAAGTAGAGAGGTGAATACTCGCCCTGACATTCCCCAATCCAACCCAAAACCTTTGCCAAGTAAAACTTCAAATGGAAAGAGCTTTCCAATTCATTGCCTGAACAACAGCACTGGCCATGAGAGCCAATGATAGGCAGAGAGTACACAGACAGGACAGATCACCTTTGTCTTGTGGATGAAGTCAGAGTCCTTCAGGTGGTAAAGTCACTCTGAAAGTCAGAGGACGCAGAGGGCCTCTGGAGGAAAAGTATGAGCCCCACACCAGCTGTAAGGCGTCTGTCTGGGGGCACCCTCCGAGCACCAGAGACAGGCAGAGTTTGAGGCAGGTGGCCAAAACCAGGGAGGACAGCGAGACACAGCTCCTCTCCCTGGCTGCGAATCTCTGCCATATGGTCCAGGATCTGAGTCTCAATAAATCAAGCGGCAGTGTCGTACCCCTCCCTGCCATCTACCCAGTCTAGTCCTCCTTTCTTCCTAAAATGGGAGTAGGGAGAGCAGCTCATTCACCCATGTCTACAGCTTGTCTGATTTGTTGCAGGGCTTTGTCCGCTGCACAGCTCCTTAGCTTAATGGCACCACACAGCTGGAGACCACGTATCAGCTCTCACTGCACAGGACCGTAGCTCTGATAATCAGCAGGTTCTGAAACTCCATGTGGGACCACGGTCATGTCAGCTGATCTGATACGACAGCTGGGCCAATGAGACATGGGTATTTCCATGTGATGCGTTTATGATCTGAGTTTCATTATGAAATGGGTGGTGTCCGTTGAGACATTACAGCAGAAGAAGAGTTTTGTCACTTAACACAATCGTATGAAAGAATTACAAAGAGGCTATGAGAGTAAAAGTCATAGTCCATTACAAATTTTCAATAATAATGCACTACTTTAAAGTCAAATAGGTAGACACACATGGGAAGACTCACCTCAGGAAGATGAACGCATTTCTCTGAGCATCATAACTTAATATAGAGTATATTACACTACAGAGGACCACTGTGTACAGTGTGCCTCATTTACATTATTAAAGCAAAGCATGAGCTATTGTTTCAAACAAAATAATAATCTACTCTGCCTTGTACAATAAATTAAATAAATCTAATCCAAAATCAAACTGTACAACAGTATGAAAACAGTGACACAACATTGTCACTAACTGCAAAAAACTACTCCATTCCACAACCATGTAACCTCTGTCACCTGAACTGAAGATAAAGGCAATAGTCGGATACAGCCTATTCCACACAACATGAGAAATAACCCTGAAGATTTAAATCAGTGCATAGAATCTGATATTAGTGGAGGCAGCAAAAGAGCGCCATGCACAGGGCTCCCCCTTCTCTCAGCACTGGAGAGTGCAGTCTGGGGGCCGCAGTGCTGCTTGCACTGAGGGAGAGTCCTGTCACCGCTCTGGAATTCTCCTGAGTTCAAAGGCCATCTCTCATTACATCACCAAGCAAACTCCATTGACACAGAGCAAGAACAAAGCACCCAAATCCTCTGGCTGGATCTTTACAGAGTGAAAGTTAACTACATAAGACAGGGTACCAGGAACTGACTGCAAGGTGGCCTCCTAACCTGTAACAGCAACTGAGGAAACTAGGCTCCAGAACAATCTGTTCATTTGAGGGATAAAAGGGGCACATTTTGGTAGTTTACACAAAGTGCTGCATGTGCTGTAACAGACTAAGGAGTAATATTGATGCTGGAAAACCGTGTTTGAACATATTTCAGTTGCGCATGAACACAGATGTTCGGCATCTGAGCTCCATCTGTCTGGATAAACATACGGAGAACACACTTCTTCAAACAGGACCTTCCAACAGTCATTTGTTCAAATAATCCCCCATCAGTCTCTTAGATCGAATTACAATGCTTATTAGTTACAACAAAATAAATTTATAGCAGTTTTTTTTTTCAATCCATGTCCACGCAGTGCAGCATTACTCTGCATGAGAACACCTGATATTTTATTAGAAGTAACTTTTCGGCCTGAGAGGGTGAGGTAGTGCAGTTCACTGCGGACTGAGTTGTGCTGTGCTGTGGTGAGCAGCAGGGCCGAGCAGCAGGAGTGCAGGGGTGATTGGGGGAACCCAGTAATCTCCTCAATAACTCTCACAGCCTCTCCAGTGTGCTCCTTTTACAAACACTCAAGCAGCACTGAGTGTGTGTTTTTTTAGGAGCCTGTCTCCTGCACATGTACTTTACGGGACGTTCCACACATTTCCCACAGGGGTGTGGACTCAGACAGCTGAGGTTTGTTCCTTTGGGGTGTTTGATAATACTCTACAGCAGCTGCTATAACGTAGGGCTGCACGATATAGCCGTCGCGATATATCGAATAGCTATTTTTAACGCAATAACAGCTATCCCCAGTATGTGGCGTTAGGTTTCTTCCTGTATTTTTTTCCCTTCTGTCATACCTGATGCGGGAGCACATGTCCAGTTTTTGGAGGACATGCGAAATGCTTCCGGGGGAAAAAACACTACTCATATCTATTCAATGTTGATATCACAGCAACAGTACTATGCTGCTTCCATGTGGTAGATAGAAACACATGGATACAAAGATAAAGAGTGAAAACATATGCTATGTCTTTTTCAAAGCTAATAGGTAAGTTAACCAAAATATAGATACAAGTGATATTTTTCTGCCCCGCAAGCATTTCACTGAACTTTGGAGGTGTGCTCCCGCATCAGGTATGACTAAAGGGAAAAAAATACGGGAAGAAACCTAAAGCCACATAAAAAAATAGCTATTCAATATATTGCAACGGCTGTATCATGCAGCCCTACTATAAAGAGAGATCTGCTTTTGAGCCAGAGCAAGTAAAGAATGCTTCTCCTCCCATCCTAATAAACCAAGGGTGGAGAATTTCAGTGTACTTGAGTCTATGAATTCAAAACACAGGAAAGGCAGTGATTTGAATATGTGTCTCCTTCAATGCATTAGTAGTGTTGGATGGTTTAGTGAGAAGCATTTATCTTTGGATTTAGTTCCTCTTACTATGTCACCTTCTTCCTCTGAACATCCTTAAATAAACAGGAATGAGAGTGCTTTAGTCTATCTGACAGTATCAAAGTCCAGCTCTCTCTACACACCAAATGAGTGCAAGCTACAATGTTCCACTGGCAGCTTCCTGCAAGGACTCATTCAGCATTTTCCAGTCCTACAATTCTCTGTTGGTTCTATTTACATTTCCACAATAAAAGGTATTCCACAGTTAACAATTAAACACGAGACAAGAGTTCAGATGTGCCTTTGATGTCCACTGCCTTGGAGTTTACAAAAGCCATAAGTGCTTAAAAATGTACCTTTGGAGTAGGCCAACATCCAAAAAAAGAGAGCATCTTAGTGCTTTAGTTTTAGCACGCAGTCCAGATATTTAAGTGACACCTTGCTCTGACCCAACATCTGACTTCATTTCATTCTTCTGGAACACGATGCACAGGAGCTTGTCTATTTCAGGTGATGTTCAGAACAGTCTGTCTACCACACCAGGAACCACCATCACAATATCATCACTCAGAATCAGGCATCTGTCACACACACACACACACACACACACACACACACACAGACACACACACACACACACAGAATGATTCTAAACACATGGGACACAGGAATCTATGGCAGAGATGTTATTTTCAGACTTAAAGGTAACATTTTTCTTGTTCTTGTGCCTGTTGTTTGCTCACTATTTGCACTTTTGTACATCGCTTTGGATAAAAGCGTCTGCCAAATGAATAAATGTAAATGTAAATTTTTCCTTCCTGAAGTAAAACCAAGAGAAATTGTTTTATTGGACATGCCAAGCACTTACTGACTTGAAATGACCGCTGACTTGGTGTTCAAGGAATAGGTGTCCGAGCAACATATCCTTTGCTAACATGTTCTTTGCCTTGTTCCTACCTGCTCTAAGTCTGTAGTCAATTCAGCGGATGAAAACAGGCCAAAACAGAGGAAAATGCCTAGGCCTGATCAATGAGCATTCTATACAGCAACAAACTGCAACTTTAAAAGGATGCTTCAAAATCCAAGATAACACCATTCATGGAGGAGGAATATTCCAGCCTTTACCTTTAAGAACCTTAAAAAGCAATAACATAAGCCTAGTGGTTTAAGGACTGCAAATAAGCTGGGATGGGCACCAAAACCAGAAACATCATGATCGCAACGCCTACCCAAGCAGCCAGTTCAAATACATGGCAACATGACGGATAACAGGATATCACACATGGGACCGAGGAGCAGCACCACTCTGAGAATAACGTTACAATATCAACAAGCTAATAAAAACTAGAACCTAACTATACTGTCAAATAAAAAGGGAAAGTATCAAATGAGGTCATTATGTGAAATCCCCAGTCTCCCTGGCCCAGCATACCTCTGTGAATGTGTGCATGATACAGATGGACTGAAAAGTCTCCCAGTCTGTGGAGGAATTTGATGGCAGTGTAATGCTTCAAGTGGGGCCAACGTGGCCTAGGTTGCCATGAAAAACAAAAAATGTTTTGGCTATTTAATAGAGCCAGAAAGTCATTGCTCGTTTATATCAAGCTTCCTGTACACCTGAAGTTGCCAAGTCTGTGCATTATAAGGTCCTGAAAACTACCCGTTTCAGTGTTGTCGTATCTCAAAGATAAAGGAGCTCTGGACATGTTAAGAGAGAAGCCAAGTTGTGCTGACAAAACTCTAACAGAGTGAGAAGCAGGCCAGCCCAGACAGGGCGGCTGAAGGACATGTCCTCCCTCTTACAAACGCTTTGGGCCGGAAACGCCTTGACAGGACACAAGGAGAAAACCAAAGCTGCTCTTGAGGCCCGCTGCTTATTTTGGCAAAAGCGTCTGCATTATCCTCCCCGGCACAGCGCCTGGTGTCAGACATCAGGAACAGGCACACAGAGCAGGGCCACCAGGGGGGTGATCATTCAAAGGCCCTTAATGAAGGACAGCATGGACAACACTGATCCACCCTGAACACTTTAAACTGGCTACGGGCCCAGGAACATCTGTGCATGAAGGACTCTGCTCCACTCTTATGTAACTTTTAACTAAGTACCTTCCTGTCTGCATGAAACCAGCCTGACTATTTATGGGTCACAACGGGCTCCCGAGAGGCTCCGCAGGCCACTTGGCTTGAGTGCAGCCCTATGAACTGTCATTCTAAATCACCCTGTGGATGTACCGGTGGTCAGACCTGTGTTCTGAGGTAAATATGTGTAGTTTGTACATGTAATGAGAAGGGGTGGATAACCAACAAGAGGGTCATTAAGTTAACTGAGGCTTAGGGAGTTTACAAACAGCGCAATTTATGCAGCCTTCCATTCAACCAGAAGATGCCAGTGCACTTTTTCAATAATATTTAAAATTTTGAGATAAAAGGAATGTTTTGCTTAACAGAAACAGCCTAAAAAGGAGGCATGTTGTGTCCACTTGGGAAATCAACACTGCAGTTCATTGTAGTTTAATAAGGATGTAACTGTCCTGACACATTCCTCCGATTGTGCAAGGAGAATAGCTGGCAGTTTGGGGTCAGGAATTTAGGTCATTAGTAAACTGCCCCATTTTGTGCAAGAAAGGGAGAAAACAGATGCACAGGAACACTGTCCTTTCAGTGAATGTTAACTGCATCTTAAAAATCTGGTAAAAGTAAGAAATCTCCGGGCAGGGCTCGCAAACAAAAGGATGCTGGTTTGGTTCCCTGCTGGGGCATTCCTACTGTACCCTTGGGCAAGGTACTTAATCCACAATCTGTAAATGGATAACATGTAAAAACTGTAATCTATGAAACTTGCTCCAGATACAGTGCCATGCAAAAGTTTGGGCACCCCTTGTCAAAATTTTTGTTACTGTGAATAGTTAAGTGAGTAGAAGATGAACTGATCTCCAAAAGGCATAAAGTTAAAGATGAAACATTCTTTTCAACATTTTAAGCAAGATTAGTGTATTACTTTTGTTTTGTACAATTTTAGAGTGAAAAAAGGGGAAAGGAGCACCATGCAAAAGTTTGGGCACCCCAAGAGATTTGAGCTCTCAGATAACTTTTACCAAGGTCTCAGACCTTAATTAGCTGGTTAGGGCTATGGCTTGTTCACAATTATCATTAGGAAAGGTCAGGTGATGCAAATTTCAAAGCTTTATAAATACTCTGACTCCTCAAACCTTATCCCAACAATCAGCAGCCATGGGCTCTTCTAAGCAGCTGTATAGCCCTCTGAAAATTAAAATAATTGATGCCCGCAAAGCAGGAGAAGGCTACAAGAAGACAGCAAAGCATTTTCAGGTAGCCGTTTCCTCAGTTCGTATGGTAATTAAGAAATGGTAGTTAACAGGAATGGTGGAGGTCAAGTTGAGGTCTGGAAGACCAAGAAAACTTTCTGAGAGAACTGCTAGTAGGATTGCTAGAAAGGCAAATCAAAACCCCTGTTTGACTGCAAAAGACCTTCAGGAAGATTTAGCAGACTCTGGAGTGGTGGTGCACTGTTCTACTGTGCAGTGACACTTGCATAAATATGACCTTCGTGGAAGAGTCATCAGAAGAAAACCTTTCTTGCGTCCTCACCACAAAATTCAGTGTCAGAAGTTTGCAAAGGAACATCTAAACAAGCCTGATGAATTTTGGAAACAAGTCCTGTGGACTGATGAAGTTAAAATAGACCTTTTTGGCCACAATGAGCAAAGGTATGTTTGGAGAAAAAGGGTGCAGAATTTCATGAAAAGAACACCTCTCCAACTGTTAAGCACGGGGGTGGATCGATCATGCTTTGGGCTTGTGTTGCAGCCAGTGGCACGGGGAACATTTCGCTGGTAGAGGAAAGAATGGATTCAATTAAATACCAGAAAATTCTGGAAGCAAACATCACACCGTCTGTAAAAAAGCTGAAGATGAAAAGAAGATGGCTTCAACAACAGGATAATGATCCTAAACACACCTCACAATCCACAATGGACTACCTCGAGAGGTGCAAGCTGAAGGTTTTGCCATGGCCCTCACAGTCCCCTGCCCTAAACATCATCGAAAATCTGGATAGACCTCAAGAGAGCAGTGCATGCAAGATAGCCCAAGGATCTCACAGAACTAGAAGCCTTTTGCAAGGAAGAATGGGTGAAAATCCCCCAAACAAGAACTGAAAGACTCTTAGCTGGCGACTACAAACATTTACAAGCTGTGATACTTGCCAAAGGGGGTGTTGCTAAGTACTGACCATGCAGGGTGCCCAAACTTTTGCTTCAGGCCCTTTTCCTTTTTTGTTATTTTGAAACTGTAAAAGATGAAAATAAAAAAGTAATCTTGCTTAAAATATTAAAGAAATGTGTCATCTTTAACTTTATGCCTTTTGGAAATCAAGTCATCTTTACTCACTTAGCTATTCACAGTAACAGAAATTTTGACCAGGGGTGCCCAAACTTTTGCATGCCACTGTAAGAGCATCTGCTAAAACAACAATAATGCAATAATATAAAATCTTCATGAGAGCTTCACAGCTGAAAATGCCCCAGTGTTCCTCCTGTGCCTGTCCAGTAAGCGTACAACAAACATGATCCCTATCCGAAACCCCTCCCCCTTAAGGGGACCATCAATTAAGGAAAGAAAAGAAACATGTCAGAGAGGCTCTGAGGAGCAATACAATGGCTTCCAGGGCTTGAAGGGTTTCCTGCATTTGTTGATAGGCAACCAGTGAGTTGCTTTGGTGACCCAAAGTGTTGGCCCAGCTCAGCTCCGGACCCTCAGGCAGGTTATTATCATAGAGCTGTCAGACAGGAGCGACAGCACACCAGACACAAAAGACACTCATCCATGTCTGCATATTGTGGGGGAGGGGATTACATCGTGATTACATCATGGGGTCAGCATTATGCAGTGGGACTGAAGTTCCCAGCTTCCACACAGCATTGCTGCATAAACACTGGGGCGACTAACACGGCAGAGTGCTAGACCACTGATTCTCAATCCTGCTCTGGGGACCTCCCTGCTCTGTACATTTTCCATCTTTCCCTGCTCTACCTACCTGACTGAACTCATCAGTGGCACTTTTGATTAGCTGAGCACACCTGATTTAATCAAGAGCATGTTAATCACTTTCAATCAGGTGTGTTTGGAGCAAGGATAGATAGAAGATATTCAGGACAGGGGGGCTCCAGGAGCAGGACTGAGAAACACTGTGCTAGACCAATCAGTGTAAATAGAAAGGGGGTTCACTGCTGGTTAGCTTCACCATTAGCATTTTCAATATCTGCCTCAGAACAAACTCTGCTGGTTCAAGTGGTGCCAAACCTTGCAGCAGTATGAGAGAAGAAAAGAAGCTTGTACAGAAGCAGTGAAGGTTGCAGGTGAAGGGAACAGAAAAATGAACAGAGATGGATGTCCAACATGACAAAAAATATTTGCAAAGTCTTGAGCTGTGCTGCAAAATAATTTATAGCACTGTTTCCATAGGATGTCAATACAAATGTAAATGGTAAATGTATATTCGCATTGGAATGCTTCACAGTGAGCACACCATGAACTGTTTAGGACATTAATATTAGTTAATTTCAGAACTATAGCTAGCCATATCAGATTAGCAGTGATAATGCAAGCTAAATGTGTCAGTCCTGTTGCAAAGTCTAGACATCTGGACAGCATCTTTTAAAATCAGAAAAAAAAAATATTATTAGAGCTAAATGAAATTTAGAATACACGTAAACAGACAGATTAAAAGCGTCTTCAAATATGCTGTGAGAATGACAACGGAGGAGAATGTGAAAGAATTTGAGGGGTGAAGTTCAACAATTATGTCACAAGCACAAGTTCTATAATGAAGGTGGGTGCTGAGGAAAAAGGTTTGAAAAACACATCTATGTTTAAGCAATATGAGTCACTAACTCCCTGCTCCAGTGCTTCTCTTCAGCATGTTTACATTACCGTTCACAAATCGGACAATCTGAAGTCCCTAGTCTATTTAAAACTCACTTCAATCATGTTTCACATGTTGTCTGCTCTGTCAATGTATTTCAGCACAGAACCAGAATCCACCACTCTGACATGCCCTCAGTGTAGAGTACTGTAAACGTCTACATCTTTTCCAAGCCCCCACCCACAATGGGTACCTTTTCAGACAGCTTCATTTTAGAACTTTTTAGGCAGCGATTAAATGCTGTTTATTGACATAAAAGTACACTCAAAATAAGCCATACAGCAGGTAAAAATAAAATACAACATCTGGTTAACTCTAAACTGCGTTTTAAAGGCAATCACTAACTTTCTTCTAACCAGAATTTTTATGTCTCCTACAAATCAGTACAATGATATTCTAATTCTTTGTGACTTGGCTGCCCTGGAACAAGATCCTCATTCACTCATTAAAGACAGTAGCTTTGTGTTGCTACCAGACGGTGAAAAGACAATGCTAAGGGGATGCACCCCTGAACTGCACAGTGTCTGCAGCCCCTGAACAGAGGGTGTTCTTATTGGCCATGAGAGAGGGGTGTGGTCACAGTGACAGTACTATTGATCCGCTGTTTAAGTCACAAGGTAGTTAACAGAACAATGCTGAACCAGAAGTGCGAAAAAGGGCAGCCAAAAACAAACAAAAAACAGCCACAACTTTTCCAGAGTGTCTTTTCAGTTCTCATGTTTTCACAGCACATTAAAGCAAATGCTTCTTCCCCAACAGATGAGGAAGAGAGTTCAGATATTCATTATGGATAACACAAAGAGAGCTCATCCTTAGACAGACAGGAAACAGTGAGCCTCAATGAGCAAACACAAAGAGGGTGACCTCCGTGGTGGGACCGAGCGCTGCATCGCACCAGCATTTGCCACAGAATGAGAGGGCAGGACAACAAAAGGCACAATCCGTCCATTCACCACTGATACAGTACGCAAATACTGTACATGCTGTGTTATGCTTCTCCCCAGCCCCCCCCCCCCTGGTCACCATGGAAATACTAACTGAGCCTGACCACCACTTTGGCCTTTGAAATTCAGATGCTTTTACAATGTCACACATTTATACATGTCATGCCTGATGAAAAAAAGTACTAAGTCTCTTACAAAGTAATACATAATAGAGTAGACATGCTCTTTTTAATGGCTGCTTTAGGGCATAATGCATGAAATAAAACACATTATAATCATCAAAGGACCGAAGAGATCAAAGAGCAGAATTCTCTGGGCTACAATACTGCACTGGGACTAGCACTGTGAGTACGTGCAGGTCTAGATTCTTGTCATTTAATCACATTATTCAAAAATGGAATTTTTGCCAACAAATTTTTCTAATTGATGTTTTATTACAGTACAGCTGGCCACTTCCCCCTCCTCCACCCTGCCCTCTATGTCTAATTTGATTAGCGTGGAAAGTGTGTTGAACAGATATGGCTTATTAAATGAATTAGGTTCATCTGCAGCAGGATATAGAGCTTAGCAAAAAAAAGAGAATCTTAGAGAAAGATTACACATTACATATAAGATGCTTTCTTCTTTGTACATTAGATACAAGCATTGCTTTTCCTGATAGGAGGATACAGATGGGGTATTCTGAGGTGGAGGAAGGGGACCAGATGTTCAAAAGCTCCCTCCATTCCGCTATGCTGTCGAATTCCTCAAATTGTCCAGGTTTAAAGTTATCCTCAGACCTACCTTTAGCTCAGTAAGCTAGCTTTGTGGACATCAGTTCACATCCCTCAATTCCAGTGCAGCATTGACTGAATCATTTACAGCCATCTCATTTGAAAATGGCCTCAATTTTGCTCAGACCTGGCTGAGACTAGCAAAATGTCCTTGGTCAACAAAACAGTTCAAATAATGACTTTGCAGGGAACATATACCAGAGATTTACCTTGACTGACGCAATCGTTTGCTTTGCTGCTGTTTACGTTATCATCACTGGGTTTCACCGGACAAACCACACAGCCTTCAACTGCAGCCTTGACCAACTTTGAGTAGCCATGGTCATCTTTGTTACCTCTCAGGTGATGTTACAGAACAGATAACAGTTTTCCCCACTTATCAAAACACTGGGTGAGCCAGCTAGCTATTACTTTCTTTTTCTGTAGTTGTTGCTCTCTACTTAAAAAATTGTTAACAATAACACAGTCATTAACCTACCTTAACTAACCACATTCAGTCATTAACCTTGATCACCTTAATAAGTTGTTTCTGTGCAACTTTCTGCTTTGATGAATGTGTCACACAGGAGGGGCTCTGTGGTCCTTGGAGAGGATTTAAATATTGTCCTTTTGCTTCAAACTTTGTCCAAAGCCATATCATATTCACCTAACTGCATTAAGCCGTTTGGAAACCACCTCTGTCAAAGGTTTACAGAGATTCCCCTATAAACACTATCCCCATCAAGAAAACACCACTGATGACTGTGAGGCATTCAAAGGCTCCACATCTTTACCTGAGGAATGAAACGTTCCAAGATTCCTGTAGAATCCTGAACAATCAGAGCAGCACCCGAAGACAGATTCTGACCTACCACAGTGGTCGGCTAGCTAGCCTGCAGGGTATCTGTACTCATACCAATAAGGTGTTCTGTCTTTGATTGTACTTTGTTCAGAGGATAGATAGCACATAAAACCAGAGGGGGAAATGTTATAAAGCAGTCAAATACAGCACAGCACCAGTGTTGACACTTGTGTATTGTCTTGTGGGACAGGATTTTATATTTTGTGAACATCATGTAAAAGTATGTTTGTTTGTTTACCAGCGAATTCAGTTATTCAGAAGCACAACTTCACTCTGGGGTCTGTGACGACTCTTCCACTGCTTGCTTTCAGTTATCATGCAGCCCCCAATTATGGAGTAATTTGGAAGCTGTGAAAGGGTTAGGACTGTAATTGGTTGATTCTTCCTGGGTATGCCTCTCACTTTTATTAACCCTCCCATGCCTGCACTGAAAGAACCTTGACAAAAACTCCTAGCCTGAAAAGCTCATAAATCTTATCTGGGCACTGTGCAGTGCTTCCAGTTCCTCTCAAGAGGAAGGCAAGTTTTTATTTGCTCATAAATTCCTGCAAAATCATCCAGGGTGTCAGCAGGGGAGGGGTTCCTGGGAAGTTGTAACTTCTCACATGTGGCTATGAATTAAGTAGGTTTCATTTAACCATTGACTTGCCCACAGTCTGAGCCAGGCCATCCCTTATAGCTGTCATGATCTGAATTTTACTGTACAGTTTTGACAGTGGCTTATCAAAGCCTAAAAGAACTTTTCCAGCAAAAAGTTAAATAAACCTTATGGTCAGAGTTCTTTCAGTTTAACATTTGTATACTATTCATCTTGGACACAGATGAGCTTGAGAATAAAGATATTCAATTATGGGCTACCACTGCAAACCCTTTAGCTAAATCCTCAAACAGTGGGATGTGATAATAGTCCCACAGTCTGTCCATTTGTGATTGAAACTACACTGCAAAAAGGCAGATACAAGCATAGATACATAAATATAAACTATTTATCACTAAACATGAACACATCAAACCTCTACAGTCTCTGATAAAATATTTTCAAACTGTCTGTGTAGACACCTGAACATGGATATGAAAATAAGTTTTGCAAAGCGGCAAGTGTGAGCATGACTTTTTAAACACGTACACTTACTCACTGAGAACTACCATTACAGGGATGTAATGTTTTCAACACTAACCCCAGACCTAAGGTGACATTTAAGGATTAAGGTGCCCAAAAGTAGACCTATGCGGATGTATTTTTTTTTTATTTGCACTAAAAACAACACTTTTAATAATTATGAGATAACACAAAAGTATCAGCAAAAAATGCACATTTTGGAAGTTGAATCCTTCAAGGAAAAAAGAGGGTTTAGCATTTTGGTTGTGCAAGTATTGTTATATGAAGTACTTCGTCATCGTATTTTTGTTTAACTTTGCGTAGTGTACACATTCTTTGAGATGACCTACAGTACAGTTCATATTCTGTGGAACATACATCTATGGGGAGGTGACATAATCTGAGAACGAAAAAACGGGGTTAATGTAGCAGGAAAGCAAACAAAATAAGCACCGATGTCACGAGTTTACCGTTGAAGGAGTCGAAAAACGTGCGATTAGTCAGTCTGTGGTAAACAGTGCATATACCCGAGGCAGTATACCGACGGAACGTGTTTGAATAGCTGGATACACGACTGGTTCAGCTTGTTTCTGATACGTGACTGTGCCGTGTAATTTGCTTAATTCAAACTGTAAACTTCATGTATACACATTGAAAATTCGTTCTGAAAAATAAAAAGTTATACAATCATACCTAGTAAACATAACGAGTAAAGCTACCTCTAACGCGGCAAATACTAATAATGACATACAAGCATATTAAAACCAGAGAGAAAGTAAACATAACGTGGTGCCGTACCTTCAGCAATCAGCTCTTCCACAGTCACCTGGTATCGACCGATACCGTAGACTTTCCCAATGTAGTTACCGCAACCGGACCCCGTTCCAGCGCCCCCTGCGAATCCACCGCCCTCCGATTTTGGCATACGAGAAAACTTTTTCATGGCGATCTTGGCTTGTTATTTATCAGATTTCCAATTTCGGACCTTACGGCTGGGTATACAAACTGAAATTTCTGATTGCCCGTTTCCCTATGTCGTGCCAGCCCCCTGTGCCCCTTCCATATTGCTGATTGGAGAATTAATGCTAGCCCAGCTGCAGCTAAGTAAACGTATTACTTAAAGTCAGTCATGGTACACAGTCACAGGATACGACGTGGCTAATGCAGTGAGTCCACATGTAACTAACCAGATAGAGGGGCAGGCCAGACAGCTATCTGACAAGTGACGACGTTACTAAACCGGTGTCAGTTCTCCGTGATATCTTCCAGAGTCAACTGCCTTCAGCTACAGTAACATGGTCAGCTATCTAGATGGCTGATGACGCCCACCAAGTGCCGCTGTTAGTGCATCGCACATCGTTAACATCATGTTCCCTTCCCGCCCTTCTCCCCTGAACAAATTTTGTATGAGTTTAATCTGGGAGTCACGTCGCACATCGCAGCCTCATGCGCTCCTCCCTCTAGTAACCCCTCCGACTCCGGCACGGCAGAGGAGCAGTGGGTTTGTTGTTGTTCCGTATGCTCGGCTCGCATAACAACACAACCCTAAGAGCTCCCAGCCGATGGGACGAAGCGATCCAGATTCCCCGATAGTCCGTTCGTCTGAGAAAGAGGGCTGCAAGGGGTCGGTACTGCACTGACTTTGTTTGGCAGCGGATGCCAGTGCGGCAGGTTCATAATGCTGGTGCTTCTCCCAAAACACATGAAAAGTAAGATGCTTCTCCCAAAACATATCCAAATTAAAATGTCTCTGATGCCAATACGACCAACTTGCAATCAATTCGCCTTCACCTTAAGACGGAAACCTCAAAGCCGCCTGTCATTAATAAATTTCGAGGATACCGCGTAAAATACAGACCACATGAGTACAGTGTCGAGGTGACTCCTTTTCTGCAAGCAAAAGTGTGGCAAATTCACGTCCTGTGCAGGTCTTTGTGAAAGTTCTCCTTTAACCTATCACCTAGCTTTTATTGATAGATATATTTAGTCCTATTGAGAGTAAATGGAAAAGACAGCAGCTGAGATCATTGAAGTGGAGAGATTATTGGCATAAATGTTTCCAATCCCACTGCTTGAGATCCGTGTATGCTAATTTCACTCCACTCAAGATCTGAATTCTGTAGTTTTGAAGGTTGACTGTTTTCTGAACATCGAGTCTTCAGGTCCAAGACTGTGAACACTGCATCATCATGCTTCTTTAAGGCATATTACTGGGTATCTCTGCAGCGACACTACAGAGCCTATCTCAGAAATGAAGGGATGTGTTCAGTTTAATAGAGTTTCTCTCCAAAATAATTTGCCTCCATTCCTACCACCTGCAACCCATTGGCTGTTGATTTTTGTGAGACACGATGCCACCTGTTGGTTGGTTGGCTTCTTAAATTACCCGTAATAATCTTTAAAAATTACTGCTTTAGGGCAGGGACGAACAGTTCAGGTTCCTAAGGGCTGAAGTTGTACGGGTTATAGATTTACCATTTTGCCCATAGAAGAACGTAAGTTTTTTTTTTTTTTTTTTCTGAAATTCTGTGGAAGCTACTATGGGACCTCTAAAAATGTGCTGATTTATAAGGAAGAGATGTAATGATGAAAGATTTTTGTCAGCAAATCTTCACAAATGATTTCTTTTGGGTGAGAGGATTTTAGGATCCATAAAAAATATTCCTGCCACTTATATGTGAAGATCTATATTTGAGATTTTCATTTTAAAGTGTTCCAGATGGAGCAAACCTTTAGAGATGAACAGGATAAAGTTTTAATGCTCAGGAAAGCTGCACTGTAGGAGGTGATATATGGCTTGAAAGTAAAACAGAACCACTGTGCTTAAAAGCTGGGGTCAGGGTAGCTTAACCCACAGAGGAGACAGCAGAAGGAGGCAAGGGATGAGAGCGCATGCTTAATGAACTCCAGAAACTGTCCTTTGTCATCAGTCCAATGTTATGAGGCACTGTGACACACTTTCTCAAACCTGATAAAAGCCTACTCAAGCCTGATAAAATGATGTTGCTTTGAAGTGAATTTGAAACATTCTCATATGCTTCATGACATATACACAGTAATCCAAAAGCAGTTTTCACCCTTCCAAATACTCCGGTATGCCAATGGAGAAAAATATTTTTTAACATTGATGTAACTTACCTTAAACAATTTGGCTTTACATTATTTTTTCAGATTTATTAGCACAAGGAGGCACATGGGAAGACTAGTGGCAACAGCTACATTAAAGCAGTACCTGTTGATGTTTTCCAGAGTGCCCTATCTTTGATCCCAGTGGGATGAGATGCAGTTGTTTTCCTTTCGTGTTCTCTGCTGTATTCCCTAGCAACACAACAGAGCTACCTGCACCTCTGGAAAGCTGTAAAAAAAACCTTGGCCACATAAACGATTAAATAACGTCATTTGTCAAGCATGATAAATTACATGTTGTATAAGCTAAAGCAGATATCATTCAAAGTGGAATAAGAAGCCAGGCTCCAGTGCTGTGTGACTTCCTTGCTGGTTACGGAGACAGGCATTGAATGTCACCCCATAAAAGAACAGCTTCTCCTTTGTACGTGTGGAACAGGACGAGTCAACAAACGTGTCTAGCTCCTCGTTCTGCTGTCCAATAATGTCTCTTCGATTTATTGCAGAACCTTTTTCAGAAACAAGCTGTCCCTGTCTCCAAGTGCAGGTTGAAGCTCCCTGCACATAAAATTAAGCTGCAACCATGGATGAGCATGTGTGAATGCATTATTTGTTCCAGAACTAAGTAATGGCACACACATTGTTTAAGGAGTGGTGGGAATTTCCTGGTGGCCTGTGTTCTTATTAGAGGCTTGTAGGGGTGTGACATGTTCATCTGTACAGTAAGTGTGAGAGCAGGCTGCTGCAGCCACTCTGTGGGAGAATGGTCATTTGCTGTTGTTGAGGAGGCCTTGTTTCAGTGTTGTCACAGCCTCTTTACATCTATGTGTCTACCACTAGCTTTTGGGAAATCAGTGAAAACCTGTAAGGCATTTCCTGGCAGGTGAAAATCAAACCCCATAGGATGCCCTATGTGTGTTTCATTCACCTCACATAAATGCTATTAAAAACTGCTGTTATATTCTCTATTAGCGAACACTACTAAAGGAGATACTTCAGGTAATGGCAGATGTGAGCCAGATGTGCCCCACTTGCTTTCTTTGGTCCTCTGTTACTGCAGGTGACCTTTAACCATGACGGACAGAACACAGAGAGAGCACACAGCAAAGTATCACAGACCACAGGAAGCAAACCATTCCCAGTGTTCCAGCAGAATCACAGTGAACAACAAGTCAATAGTGAGATAAAGTCACACTGAGAGCAGTACATCCTCCATGAGATTACACTCAATTGATGAAAGAGTGTGGAATAAGCCATACAAATCCAATAATGTCGCTTCAATTTATTGCAGAACCTTTTTCCGAAACAAGCTGAATAGGAGCATGACAGTGTCAGAGACTGTTCCCCTTTGATTATGATGTCAGTTCCTGAGTTTTGCCACAATATTGAGAATATGACAAAAAATAGATTGGCTCTTCAGTGCACAGAGATTATTTCTCCTCAACACCAGTAATATTAGTGACCTCATCTATACACATGCATAGTCATGACAGTGATCGCTTTGACTGAGATGCATCTCAAACAGTTACTACCATTTTATTTCAAAAATGCTAAGATGGGATAGTTGGAAACATTGGTATTGTAACATATACTACAGCAACATGTAAGCCTTTTAAGCAAATGGCTTATTACAGTATACTGACATTCAAATGACTAGTTTGCAGTGAATGCAGCTGTTTTCTTGTTTAGGGAGTTAAGCTATGACATGCTAAAACTGTTAATATACCCTTTTATGGCAAAAAAAAAAATCATTCCAAACTGAAAAAACTGAAAACTGAAATGTTAAGTGGTTACTGCTTCCCTTTAAAAAAATACCAGAGAACAACCTTTGACTACAAAAGGAAAGAATTTATTATAAGACTTCGTTATGGCACTGACTTCATATGCCATTGTACTCTTCTCAATAAGAGATAGAAAATGATAAAAAAAAATCTTTCTCTGAGCAAGTGCAACACATTCATATGAAAATTGTTTTCTTCAAACTTCTTCAAAAGCACTGTATCTTTAGAAATGCTTTACCTCTGTACAGTCCTAATTTCCTTCAATAGAATTCATTTGCTGAAGGTGTTGGTGCTCTTGTGATATTTGGTTTTACTGCCACCTGCTGGACTGAAGAATGAACAATAAAATTCCTTCATTTCCCTGATCAGGATTTATAATTTCCACTGACTTAAATCATAATCAATTTAGTCCAGTCAAATAATCAAAGATAGTATGTCTCACAACAACAAATTGAAATGAATAACTTTTTCCAGAGCAATTTGTAAGTTATACTCTAGAATGTTCCGTTTGTTTAAAACTAAAGACAATTAAATTATTTGGTTTCACAGGGAGCATAGCATTCGTGTGTCACAGCATTTTTTCTGAATAGAAAAAAAAAAATGTAGTTCTGTTTTTTAGAAGGGTTTAGTGTATGGATAACAATGACTGGCTCAAGCAGTGTCATCCCCTCCACAGATCTTCAGCAGGGTTTTGCGATAGTCCCCAGAAGTTTCTGACTACAATTCAATAAAGAGAAGCAAAATCTCAATAATACTTGCAGATCATACACAGATACAAAGGTTGGGTTTCATATATAAAATTTGGCTTTGCCACTTATTCTTCTCTGATTTGGAGGCCAAATGAGCTTATTTCCATTGTCTTAATGAGGCCAGACCTCTGTGTTGTTTCATCAGAATTACATCAGACTGTAAGATCTTGCTGTTACATTTTGCATGAACACATTATAAAATTCCATGGTAGTGAAAAGAGATGACCTTTTAAAACACCCAAAATGCTGATATTGATGAGGATATGATATCGATGAGGATAGAGGATAATACTTCACACAGGATCATCTGACATTGCAGCATCCTGATATTTTCAATCCAGCATAATGCTGAATTCAATGTCCTTTTAAAAAATACTGCTGCATGCAGCATTGAGCAGCTTACTCTATTGTAATCTATAGTTACCTCTCCTCAGTGAAAAATGGCCTTACGTAAATTTATTTAGTGCAATTTGGTAAATACTGAGTGAATGGTACTTTAATGACTTCCCTGTTTTTGGGACCGTTCCAGGGTGAACAGACTGAAAGCTGGGGCCACTCACCTCAATGAAAGAATAGAGTGAATGGCCAAACAGCTTTTTGAATTCAGTCCTGATGTCCAGCATGTCAATCTCAGAGCGGCTGACCATTATCCTGTTGAGGGTGGCCTCGTCCGTTCCCGTACCCTGCGCGTGACCAGTAATGCGAGGGGATTAGTGATCTGTGAGCCACAGCCCCGCTCTACATGGAAAACGCTGAACGCAACACATTGCCAACAGTTCCCGGCAAAGGCGGAATTCCTCTCAGGGGTGGGAATCATTACATCACTCAACACTGCAGCCGGGAAGGCCTATCTTTGGAAAAGAGCACTCTGTAGTTGAATGTTGCTGTAATAACAGATTGTACCTTCATGCTTTTGAACAGTCGTTCAGCCAGGAAGGCCGGCACGCTCTTGACACATTTGACTGGAAGAGGAAAAATTTCAGAGTTACCCAGCACTCAAGGAAATATGCTTGGCCACTCTTTATCTTCAGGGTAAATAGTACTGTTATCAAACAAATAACAAATAAATGATTACTCACTTATAAGATATTTATTTTTCTCTCTTTGTGAATAGATAGTGAGCAGGTAGTCAATGATAAGTACCTATAAACAGTTGGGTTTTCATTTGGGGGTTTATGGAGGCTTTAGAAGCTGCTGCAAACCGCTGTTATTAAAAATTGAAGTTAATATAATTTAGAAACAAAGAACAAATGAATGTAATTTTTTTTTCCAAAATTATTAACCTCACAGATTGACAGCTAACTGTTGTTAATAAATGCATTGTTTCATATCAACACGTAGAGAGACCTGGAAACAAAGAGTGACCAGCAGGAGGTGATATCACAAAAAATCTCAAAACATCCAAACTTCATCGCTAGATCAGGGCAGTCAGACCTCATTACGACGAACCCTTTCAGTATTCTGTACCAACACATTTTAATATAATCAGGAATTCTATTCAATTCACTGTTCAGTACATATATCATATAAGCAATAAATGCTAACAGTAATAATAATCTCATGTGTCTGTGATACCAATGGCCACCAGCAGATCCTCCAGCAGCCCGGACATCTCGCCCTCGATGCTCTGCTGCAGGGTCTTGCCACTGATGCTCTTGTATTCCACCAGTGCTGTGGGAGTGAAAAAAAAAGGAAAGGAGGTCAACTACGGAGCCGGCAAGACCAAAATATCAAAGGGAGGATTTATACTTTACTTTGTCTCAGTTGGGGTACGCTTCTGCGGCACAGAATTTCGATGAACTTGCTTTCATCGGTCCCCCACTTCTTCTCGCCAGCCTCATACAGGGCCTATCACAAAGCAAACAGAAGGGTGAATTTTACACCTACCACAGAGCAAACAGAAGGGCCATTTTTTACACCTACCATAAACTGCATGCTGGGAAAAAAACAGAGCACTAGAAGAGAGAGCACTCCTGTATGTCTTAGGAAATGCATACAAAACTAAATCAAATCGGGTACTACAAGCCAATGCTGTTATTCTTGCTGTTTAAAACCTGGTAACTGTGGTGTGTATGAAACTGAGAAGCCAGACATTGGGCCTGTCGAGTCGGCTGGCTGTGGAACTAAGGGCACAGTTTTGCTTTACCTTTGCGTCCTCTTTAGCCTTCGCCATGTTCACGTTTGTGCTCTCATCTCTTGCTCCCTTCCATGAGGAAAAAGAACCGCTCAAACAAAAGGCTGCACGAATGACACAGCTACAGCTGAGCAAATCTACAGCTGAAATGTGTTCTCATAGTAGATATTTATTTCAATGTCTTGAAGTTGTCCTGTTCTTACCTCAGCCAAGATGAGGAGAGCTTTGCCATAGTCACCTGACACTTCTGACTTCAACCCATCTCTCAGCTGCTTCCCCGTTTCTGTGGGGAAAAAGCAAAACATCCAGGACCTCAGCGTTAAGAAACATTCCGCTGGATGGCCAGTGACGTCATAATCATGTTAAAGGAAAGGTGACCATGCAAACCTGCTAAATATGCCTCAGCGAGAGCTTTTATTTGTTTGTTGGATCTCGAGGCGAAGATTTCTATTAAAGTGCTGTCTGTTGTCCCAGCTCCCTGCAAGACACAAAGGAAATCGCCTTCATGCTCAGTCAGATCAGATTTATCACTCCGGCCTTCGTTCGTCCTTACCACTGTGCTCACTGTCCCGTCCTTAACTTTGAACTATGAACTTTTACTTCTTCCACAACTATCTTCATTCATTTCAGACACTGCTGAACTTACAGCATTGTGCAAAAAGTGAATAAAAGTAGCACTTACGTTTGTTAGTCAAAGTAGTGGACAAAAAAGCAAGCCAGTACACTGAACATAATCCTGGGTTATAATTACTGCACCACGCCAATATAAGAGTCCTTCATGAAAACATGGCATGTTTGCACAACTATAGCACTAATTTTCATCTGTTGCTTACTTTTGTGGCCCGGATAACCTCACGACAGTCATAGAGAGCTGGGGGTGTGACCAGAGCCACCAGCAGGTCTTCAAAGTCACCGTGGGTGTCCCCTTTAAGGTCATCAATGAGGGTCTGCAGGCAGAACGAGGAGGTTAGCCTCATTTTAACACACACACACACACACACACACACACACACACACACACACACACACACACACACGCACTGCTACAGAAAAATCCATCTATTACACCTCTGCTGGTGGAGAATGTTGTTACCCTGCCTGTTGCTTCATGGTATGTTTTAGCGATAAGCTGGCGCTGAGCATTGCTTCTCTGGGCCAAAACATCAATCAGTGTCTTCTCTGTCGTGCCTGAAAAAAGAAATGATCACAGTCCAAAGTTTGGGCTACCATCCATCCAAGTTACAGGCTGGCAGCACACACCCACACTCATACAGGCCTGAGAGTCAAGGCCTTTCCTGCAGATGTAATCACAATGGCTCTGTGGCCTGATTCCTCACCATCATTAATCTTTCATTCTAATTCAGCATTAATCTCATTTAAACATACAGAATTCATATAATATAACCTAATAAAGCTACATAACAAATGTCCCCGTGGACCACTTTACACTTCACTAAAACAATGCTTGTTATCATTGCATATGTACAAATCATGTGGTCAGTACATATACTCTTGGGAAAATTGATCTGCCAATCAGATCAAACTGACATTTCAACAAAAAAGAAACACTTTCAGCATACAAAATCCCAAAGTTTCTAACATGTGCTAATCATATATTCTCTACATGTCGGTGCATACACAATTGCAAAAATAGGTACCCATGCCATTGGACTGGAATGTACTGGAATCAGTGCAATGCCCACTTACAATAAGCGAATTAGGCATCACACTAAAGAGGCACAATTCCAAATGAAATGTGCCCAGTATTGCCAAATAGGTGCTGCAATATGCCCCTGTGTTTTCTTTAATTTACCAACTGAACATTTTTAAAACAATTGTGGAGACAATGAAATTGGAAAATGACAAAAAAAGTCACTTTACGTGTAGCTGATGCAGACCTCTTTCTTATAGACACTGTTGTATTCATTTAATAGTTCATAACACCTTTTCATTTGAATTTCCAATGTAAATTTAATAGCACACTGATATTGTGTCCTGATATACAAACACACAGAATACTCTTGTTCAACTGCACTCTTTCATTCTTTGCAATAAAAAGACTGACTAACTAACTGCATGATTAGTTTATCATGGACATTAGTCATGGATATTAGTTTATAACTAGGATATCTATATTACTTATATACGCTGTGGCTGTACTGGTTATATACCAATGGTCGTCCTAGGGAGACATACCAATTCCTTCAATAGCCTTCCGTAGAGCCGTAGCATCCTCGCCCGCATTGAAGCCACTGCTGTCTTTGATGGTCCCTCTAACGGTGGTCTGTCAGCCGGAAACACAAAAGTTCACTGAATATAATACCGCCTGGCGTGACTGCGAAACCCATCAGTAACCCTTCATCATTAAGCTTACCGCTGTTGTTACAGAGGATGGCGAGTCAAGGAGGAGATCCAAGTCATCCTGAAATTTAGAGAGATGTCACTTTCACCCTGCGACTAGAAACGGAGCTGAAACTTTAACTGAAAGGGCGCACAGCTGCGAAGGTTTAATTTTAGCTACAGTAATAACCATGTACACACCAAACTACGGATGGATTTGGGATTTTGCTATTGTTTGCTTACCCATACAGATGCCATTCCAACTACGACGCTACTGATACAAAACTAGAATTGAAACAAAAAAACAGTAAGACAATATTACATGTCTATCTATCTATCTATCTATCTATCTATCTATCTATCTATCTATCTATCATTTATTCGTTCTATCGTTGTTTAGCAGAACTGCACGCAAGAATTTCAAACGTTCAAATTACTGTGAGTAATTATGGTTCTATGGTTACCATACCAAATTGATTAAAGCTGTCTATCTGTCATACAGTTTAGCTGGTTTTATAACAAAAATAAACGCAAAATACCCGTACCAGAGTTAGATCAAGTCTTGAGCTAACTCTCAAAGTCTGAGCCTCAGTGTCTTCAAATAGCAGATACTCCGCCCAACAATTAAACACTGTAGACAAAACGCGCTTTCGAATGAAGAGCGTTCACAAGACCAATTTTAGTGTAAAATATGTAATTTCCGTTCTTACCAGCAGTAAAGTTAGCGATACTGTAGAGCCTTACTGTGTGCCGCACCTTTGACAGTGGAAGTCTGGTTGCTACACCCTGCATGAGGAAATGATGTCAGAGCAGGAATACTCCCCTTTTGAAAACCATGAAAAAGTATTGCAAAATGATACTGTATCATGCGCCCATATATCTAAAAGAAAATATATATATACATTCAAGGAATGTATGCATTGATATATTGCAGATTATATTTCACTAATGACACAAACTAAGTGATTCTACTGCTATATTGTACATATATACATATACATACATATAGACATTGTAGAATGTTTTGTAAATATAAATATTCTACAAAATGTTTGATTTCACAATAAATTTACAGTACATCATATATATGTATGTATGTACATATAATCAAATACATAAAAGTGCCAACAACAAATTATTTAAAATATTTAGAATTCATGATGAAGCAGTATCACTTTTTTGTAACACCCTCATAATCATACAACTATAATTCCAGTCCAAATGTGAAAATTACTAGTTTGTGCAACAAATAATAAACTGAGTGAAGCTTAAGTATCAGAATGATGCATTATATATAAATTCCTAAGATTACTCAGATTTAATTATTACAGCAGTGGCTTGAAGTGTTGACAAAGAAGTAAAAGGGGTGTTCACATAAGAAAGTGAGGGAAAAAATAAAACATTTTATGATTTTGCTTTAAATTCAGACTTAATAATTGCGGAATGCATTTCAACAAGCCCGCGGTCCTAACGGTGAAAACTAAGGCCGTCTGGCAGTTCATGAGATGAGCCCATAACAGTATCAGGTTACACATCCTGTTGGAGTATGGAAAGCTTGACTGAACTGCGGTGAGTCACTCAGGATAGTTTCACTTTTAGGATAAAGGCTGATAGCTTCTCAGAAACATGTAATTCTCACTATGGAATTTGCTTCAAGATTGATCTTTTTGATCTTTTTAAAAGACGATTTCTTTATGAATAGATAATGGAGTATTTCCGAGGGCTTCAATTGGTATGAGGATTTCAGTCAGTGGACAGAGTGAATTACTTATGGAGGCCTACCTTACCTGCAGTCACCCTCATATATCTGTCAGTGGCCGAGGAATTATCAGGACAGCTATAAGCAAGTCCAAAGTTGTGTTTAGACAAGGAAATTAACAAGTTGGGTTAATGGGTGGAACACAAATATGCACCATAATTTTACTTTACATTGGAGGAATAGTACAGAACTAGCTGTTGCTAGTTACAGAACAAGCTGTTGCTTGACCACCTTGGTACAAAGTTTAGTGTTGTTACTACCTGTTTACTAAAACCTGACAGAGATACCTGTTACAGCTTTCCCACCATGACTCATGCCTTACACTTCCGTAGAGGGGGTGCAGTAGGGAGGTAGGCATTACACTGTGAGCTTTGGCCACACCCTTGGAGAGGTGCAGAAGCTTCCATGCATCACAGTTGGTCACTCACACGGTGGCGCCTCCCTCAGCAAACATTTCAAACTATGAACATGGAAAACCATCATGGATTCTTTTAGTAATAGATGAATCTTTCAACAGCAAACAATGCGATGCTACAAAGTTTGACTTTTGTTTTTTTTAATAAATACAAAGCTGTGAGATTCAGTAGGCATTGTGTTTACAGCAACGGCATTTTGCATGAATGATAGCACCAAAAATATATATTTCCCAACACTTCCATTGCTTTAGCGACACATATGCCCTGCTGTTAATTACAAAAAAAATGCTGATTGTGGATAAACCACTTCAGCTGCAACTAATACTGTGACAGCACACTACACAGTGCTCAGGGCTTAATACTAATGAGACAAGAAGTTCAAGCACTTCTAATTTACAGTATTCAAAATATAGCATTGGTTTTTCACTAGGTGCCACAATACTTCCAGCTTATATATCAAAGGTAACAAATAAATTATGAGAGGAAACAAATGTTTAACACATATGTATGTATGACATAAGGGTCATATAGTCATACTTTTTGTATTGATAAAAGACAGCTGTTGTGTCAGGAGCAGCATTATGTATTTTTATTTGATTACTGTCTTTTCTTGAACTCATAGGGACATCTAAAACAGCAAGGCTTTGGGTCATTTCAGTCATTCTGGCAGACCACAGGCACACTAACACACCAGTACACAGAACAATGACACTAAAATCTTAAAAAAAGTCTTAAATTAATATCCATTCTCTCTGAGTGGTTAAAATCTACAAACAGCCCATAAGCATTTCATGTCCTCAAAAGGGACTGGTAAACAAAATGCAATCCACAGTACATTTTAAAGTGCAAAATCAATTACATGAACATCTTATTTTTGTCACAAAACACCAACATTCACATTTGTAAAATAATTCACTTGGACAGCAGTACTTGTATTTGCATTTGGAAATGTGCATGACATAATTTCCTGTTGTCCTTTGTACTGCCACAGCGAACTGACAAACAGAGCAGTAGATAGAGGCTATTGTGGATCTACACTGCAAAGTTAAACACAAACACGGAATTAAAACCTTGATTAAAGCCTTCAGAACATGACAGATGTGTGGATCACCAAGCAAGAGCACTTGAACAATCAAAGAGCTTTTCTGGCAAATGCACTGCACTAGGGCTTCATCCTATCACAGAAATCACAATGGCTACACAATGACTCAACAGTTAGATGTGACATTCTCAACTGGATCATTGAACACATCATCAGGTTGAAAAGAAGCAGAGTGCCTGAGCTACCACAGATTTCATTATGAGGCTCACTTCCAAAAAAACAAACAAAAAAACTCATTTGTTGCATTTTCAGAAACATAAACTTACAGCACAGGTCCAAGATGTATGAGGAACTATGCCAGGTCTGACAGCACAGTGAGGTCTGAAAGCTGTGATAATCCTTTGGTCTTGTGAGGTAGCTCAGTTGTGAAATGGTCTATGCTGCATACAGTAGCTGATCAGCACTTTAATGCTCCACTGTCACAGAAGAAGGCAACCCTGTCCGACTGACTGGCTACTGACACACTAACTGAGCGGCTCCCGCAGTATGGAAGCTCTACCACTAGGGGTCCAAAAAGGGCCAGTGAAATGCTTGCAGCCCTCAAACAGTGCCCATACAATTCTTGCTCTGTGATTGTACAAAAATACAGTAACTTATTTTTCAATTACAAATAACAATATAAAAAAATACTCAGCTATGATCAGACCTCAGTCCCTTCGACAAAGTTTTTGTGGAGCTTGACCTCCAGGTTGACCTGCTTGACCTTGACGTTGGAGGCGTCCTGGTCGACGTTGAGGATGTTGACCTTGCGGACGGTGCAGTGCATGCTGCTGAAGTTCTTCTCCAGGCATACCTCCACCTTGGTGTTGAGGGGGTACTCCTCCACCAAGCATGTGGGCGTCCTCTTCTTCAGCCGGCACCTCTTGAAGAGGAGGCAGGTGGAGAGGAGGACAAGGACAACCAGGGTGACAGCCGCCACTCCGCCCCCGACGGAGCCGCCCGTGTGCGGATCGAAGGTCGGCCCCGGCTCCACCTCCAGCCTCAGCGTCTTCATGTTGGTGCCGTTCTTCACCTGGTCGCCCTCGTTGTCATAGACGAGGGACTCGTCCAGCGTGAGGCGCCCTTGTGCCCTGTCTGCTAGGTCCCTGCGGCCACGCCTCAGGCCGTACGTCAGCGAGCGCCGGACCCGCGGCCCCGGGGCGGACTCCGGCCTGATCACATAAATCACCTGCAGGTACCACTGGTGCCCCGCCTCCACCTGCCAAACAGAACATATCCATCACATCCACGCTCATGCCCTTCATATTAGAGTTTATACAGAGCTCACATGTGAGTAACAGCTCAGCCCATAACACCAAAGAAGTGATGCTCACCTTATAAAGGGCGTCGACCTTCATGGTGAAGCCGTCAACCCCGGGCATCAGGGTGAGGGGCTGCAGGGCAGCCCTGTCAGACGCGAAGGCTGCCTCAAACGGCACGTCATGGAAATACCTGTCGCACACCTCGGGCTGCTGTCGATCCTGCAGGAGATGCATTCGAACAGTCCACAATCTGCTCACATTGAAATGTGCTTCCCTGATAAATGTCCAGATTTCAAGGTCAATACTTCAAATGGCTGACCATTCAAAGCAAGCATGTGTGTACTGAGATATGGAGAATACATGATTCATACATGTGGATGACATAGCACTTTTTGTGCATTGAAAGTGTTTTTTATTGATTCACGTTACACTTTGTACATTGCCTCACAATCTTTGAATGCCACTTGTGACAGATCACTAAGCTGTCACAAAAGCAGCTAAACCAGTTGTGTTTCTAGCACCAGCGCCTGCCGGTTTGTGCTAGTTGGTCGCAGCACGGCGGGTGGGGACGTACCAGCAGCAGGAACCTGTGCCGCAGGTGCTTGTTGGGCTGGATGCAGCCGTACTGCGGCCCCTCATTGTACAGGGTCCCCGTGGGGTCGAAGAAGGGCACGTAGCTGTCCCTGCCAGTGCACAGGTACACCTTCTCCAGCTGCAGCCTGTAGGCCGTGTTCAGGCTCTGCTCCGGGTTCCACAGCACCCGGCCGTACAGGGTCTGCCCTGGGGGAGGGAACGCAGACACCCGGGAAACATGGGGCTGCTACAAGGCAGAAAAAGACTGAAAGATTTTCATAACATACTTAATAATTAAGACTTGGGAATCCCCCTTCAAGAAAATTAGGATTATGGCACAGGGACCTGTCTGTCACATACAATAGATAATTAAAACAGTGTCTACTTGGCAACCATAAATACAGAGATGGACCTAGGTAATAGCCCCAGAATGGATTGGTCTTTTCTTTTGGGGTGGGGGGGGGTCTGTATTTGCTGAATGACTGTTTTTCAGCACCCTGTGAGCCATACAGGACTGGACACAGCCACCCTGTAATCATAGCAGCACAAAGCCTTTCCCTATCTGCACTCATACTGCGAACCAGAGAGAAAATATGCAATCCCAAACACAAGGCACCAGGCAACCAGGAGAGGGTGTAACTGTGATATAAGTCCCCTGGTGAGTCAGAGCAGCTGCTCACCTATAGAGAAGGCTCCTTTGTAGTCCATTTCAGCCAGGGACATGTCTGCTGAAGCAGGGTTCATCATGAAGACCTTCTGATTGTTGCAGAGCTGGAACTCTGTGTTTAAGGAGTAGACAACAGGAACTGGGCGGTTTGTCTGCTGGAAGGCAATGGGAACAAGGAACCTGCGGAAGAGGAATGATTATAAAACTATACATTTGCCCGTTTGCACTACTGGATAGACTTGTCTGTTGGTTCCTGTGGATCCTTGAAATTCTTTAGGACCACTGCTTCCCACTGAAAAAAAAACATGACTACCATAAGCAGTAACCGATCATACATACTGAAACAACTCTTTCCTGCTCATAACCTGCATTCTGTTAGCAAGCACAGCAGCGTAGCGTACTTCTCAGGGGCGTGCGCTGTGCAGGGCAGCGGCTTGTCTCCCGGGGCGACCCAGGGCAGTGTGGGCTGCACAGTGCAGGGGATGAGGAAGACCGTGTACTCGCCGGAGTAGTCCTTCCTGAAACACACAGCACCGGCATCAGTCTCGGCAGGAGCAGCTCCAGGGCGCCACGCTCCGGGACCTCAGCTCACCTGCTGTAAGAGCTGGTGGCCTTCCAAAGCTGGTGGGGCGAGTCGAAGGTCTGGGCGCTCCACAGCAGCTGCAGGTCGAAGTCTATGTCGCCCAGGTGCTCCGGAGCCATCATGTGGGACCGGCGACCCGGGAGGGTGTGGTGATCGAGGACGAACTGACCTGGGGCACACAGAGAGGCACTCTGTGTCAGTGAGGTAACACGGCGAGAGCAGCAGAGATCATCTCCGTCACTCCAGTAACACAGCACGAGTAACTGTCACATGATCATTTCTAGAATGTCCTTTTTTGCTGTGCAACAATAGATCCTTACCTCTAAATTTGGCATGCGTTTTAAATTCAACCACTAGCCGTCCATCATCTCTGATGTAAATCCTGACAATCTGCAGGCTGCCAGACAGCACGCTGTCCGTCTGTATACCTGCCGAGAGGAAGGCGACAGCAAGGTGAGGGTATAAAGGGCTTCCAGAACCTTCCACAGCCTAGCAGCAGAGCCATATGTGGAAGCAGAGCCATAGATACTGTATATTAGAAGGGGCATGTGTACTGTACTGTGGCCAAGAATGGGTTACATATAATGACGCAGGTGAGCATGCAGGTGCTAAGTCCCGATAATCCCACCCAATGGCAGGAGCAGCTGTCTGCGTGCTGCCAGCCCTACCTGTCCTCCAGAGCAAGGTGTCATAGAAGAAGGAGAACTCCATCTGGGTGTGGTGCTCCAGGGAGGCCCAGCCGCGCGGCGCGGTCACGTACACGTAGGACACGTAGAGCGGCACCTGCACCGTGAGGAAGGACTGCGCCGAGTCGCGCACCTGTCGCACAAATCGCAGCAGGTGCTGTCACACCCAGGAACTTTGCATGCTTTCCCGGGGCCCGCATGCAAATGCCAAACGCTCCTGGCTCTGGCTTTTACTACAACAGGTTTATCCTACAGAGGTGAGAGTCGAGCAAATGCAAATTTCTGCAAAGCATCCGGCTAGACATGTCTTTACAACATTCTCTTCCCTATGTGCACAAATACATACTGTCATGGAATGACCGAGAGGCAATGGGGGAAAAAAAAAAGATGACGTCAAAAGGTTTGATGATGAGGTGATGGTGGTTTATTTCTCCCAAGCTTGTGACCAGTGAAAGTAACAACAAATAATTATAAATTAACAATGAAGAAAAAAAGAAAAACACAAACAAACAAAATGCAAACAATAATTGCATAAGCAGGCAAAAAGAAAACACATCAATTACACTGCGGCTCTCAATCCCACTACACTCTTCGCCAGCCTGCGCCCTACTGACTGAAAGTTGCTCTTATGAAGGAAATCAGCCATCTTAGACTAAACTAAGCCGAATGAAATAAATCAATCAAGTCAACAAAAGCCATAACCCAATACATACTGGCAGACTGACTTCACCCTACCACATCTAAAATGGTTCATGGGTATTTTTGCTCTTTACCACACAATATACTTCAATTATAACAGATTAAAAAGCAACCACCAGAAACTCCCCCACAGTCACCTCCCAAGTTGGTCAGCCCCATTTGTCTGCACTCTCCCAAACCTACAAGTCCCATCAGCCCCAAGCCCTCAGGTCCTTCAGCTGATGGAGTCCATCCTGCTGGTGCCCTTGGATGCACAGGTAGGCCCTGTTCCCCCCCACACCACAAACACTTCTTATACTTTAACTGTAAAAAGAGGTGCAATTGACAAAAATTTGTCCAAAACTTAGAAATGCTTAATCATCCGGTTGGCCACCCTGGCATGTTAAGACATTCCGCCTGTCCTTGTTGGTTTGTAGTCAGTGGTTTGGGTGTGTTTGGGAGGAGACAAACAAAGGAGCCGGGAAAATAAAATGGGGATGGTAGATGGTACCATGGTATGTTTGTCCCAGAAATTTCTGCTTAGCTTACCTGAGTCCATGTAACAGACATGCAATCTGTTACACATACAAAGCCACTGATTATTTTCAGCAGAGAAGTGGTTGAGATCCTGGATGCCAGAACTAAGAGTCATGAGTTCACTTCCTTCTGAAAAAATACCCTTCACTTATATTTACTATTACAATCCATAGCTATGGGTTACTCAGTATACAGGATATGAAACTGCTGATACCCATTGAAATGTTTGTACCCATTGAAATGTTGAAAGGTACGCTATACATCTGACGACTGAGTGCATCTGGTTAAGCTGCAGACCACTACTGTTATAAGGTGTGGTCAGGTCACTCAAATACCTGAGGAGCTATGGGAGACCAAGAGGTGACAAAAGGAAGTGCACCTGGAAGTCGGCCGTGACCGACCCCCCGCAGACATCAATGAGCTCGGTCATGTCGTAGTAAGCGTCGAACGTCCAGACGCAGCTCTTCAGGTTGAGGTGCTTGTAGAGCTGGATGGTTCTGGGCTCTCTCACGCTGGGGTTGAACTGATACGGCCGGTCATAGCCCGGGCCCAGCGAGAGACGCTCATAGGGCACTTCGGTCAGGAAACCAGTCTCTGGCACAGCAGCTGGTGCAGAAAAAAAGAACAGGGAAAGGGAGGGCTTTCCACAGACAGCGCTGGCTTACAAAGCCTCAGCTCTGAGGCAGGGAGTCTAGTCTTTTTCTGCCATGTGAAAGCTCTTTCCAGCTGAATGCTGATAGTATTTTACAGCACTGTGGCTGCACAGACTCATTTCACAGTGCATCAGGCAAAGAATTAGAACCTCACATTACCATGCATTGCAGACACGACAAACAAAGACATAAATATCAAAATGTTACGGCATACGTAGAATATGTAAACTGTAAAAAATATATCAAATGAAAAAAACTCAGTGAATAACATTATACTGTCAATTCAATGACTATTCTCTCTGGCTCTGAAATACACTGCAGAGACACAGTTCTGCTCCGACGTGCTGTGTCACAGGCTGGACCCTTGGCACCTACATGTGAGACTGATGGTTGTGTACTTTCTCCTGAAAGGTGAAGAGGGTCTTCTCTATGGGGTTCAAAAGAGAAGAGTGAAAGGACCTCCTTCAGGAACCACTACCATATCATTCCAGTACCAGCACAGAGAAGTGCAGGCTGGCCCCCCTACTGTGATGAAAGTATGTCAGAGTGACTCCTCACAGGATCGGCCTACCTCCTCTGGTGGACTGAACACCTTGTGCAACGCGTCCAGACTGCATGGTACAGCAACAGGCTTGGCTGTGTGACAGTGTAATACTGAGCAACGGCAGCACATATGGGGAAATTTCCCTGGATGGCTCTAGACGTTAATTGTGCAACAGCTGTGAAGAAGTTTGTCCTTTTCTCTTTCAGTACTGAAGCCAAACTCATTGAAATGCATTGTGTGCACCTCTCTCATATGCATGCTTCTGGCCCAGTGGACAGCAGAAAAATTGAACCATATTTGCACATGTGATGGATAGATAAGCGAAAATGGAACCAAATCCTATCAGTCACAAGGGTACATGGTAAATCATGTCTGTTTTTATTTATTGAATCTGAAATATACTTGGGATTTTTATTTTTTATATTTCATATTTTATTTCTTTTTTATATATTAATATTTTTATATGTACACACAAAAAGTCAGTGCCACAGCACTACCTCTGTACTGCAGAATAGTTCATTTACAATGACAACCTAAAATAACAATAACATTTACTCTTTCAAATTAATAACACTAAAACATTCTAAACATTCATTATCTAACATTACAATTAAACAATCAAACAACAATCAAAATGTCCGTGCTACAATAAGAATTAATTTAAAAGTACATCAGTATTCTTACAATGCATGAAAATATTGAAAATAACTAAGTTCAGACAAAACCAGAATTCAATACAAAAAACAACCTATTCATTACAACTACAGGACTACTTTACTGACACTTGCTTCAAAACAGGTCATACGAGTGGTAACCATGGTGCCGCTAGCTGGCGTCTGACATGGCTTCTTCAGTTAGTGCCGTTGGGTAACCATGGAAATGCTAGCTAGCTCTGACAGGACTTGTTCCGTTACTTAGTTACCTCGGTTAGCCAATTACTGACTGGCACCATTCTGTGCTGACTATGTATAGTACTGCCCACACTACACTGCAGCGCCATCTACTGGCTGGATAACAACGGGCTATTGCCATGTATAATCACTGCAGGGATTGCAAATTGACAAAGTTCTATGAGAAACTGTTTTTTTTTTTTTTTTTTTGCCTTGATACCATATATGTTTAATGTTAAGTAGTTTGCGAAAGCACCTGCAAAGATGCAGCGATGCACAGGCTTGAAGTCAACAGCTGTATTTCACATGACAAGTCTCACAGTTCCCCACAGCAGAGCAAGCGCTGACTGACACCATCCAAATGACTTGCAGGTACCTCACAAGCGGCTAGCAGGTGCCAGAGCGGCGAGACAAGCAGACCCTTGGCAGAGAAAACTCACCCTCCCCTGCAGGAACAAAGCCAGCTGTAGGGCTCAACTTCCACTCAACACTTCAACACTTCAATTGACTGAGCCACTTGGGAGTACTCCAATTTAGTTAACAATGATAAAAAGAGCTAGAAATTCACTTCCCTTGACTGTAAAACATCAAAAGGTTTTCATTATAAGACCATTATAAGAATGTTGGAACTGCTTTGACATATCAAATTAAATCACACTTGAAAGTATTATGGGCTGCTGAAATGTAGGGCTAAAACTGGGACAAACAGGACAAGGTGGTCATTCTGTCACCTCTAAACGCAGGTCCTGGCCTGGCCCTCCACTCACCAGAGACGCCCTGCAGGTCGGCGAGGGTCACAAGGTTGGAGCAGAAGTGCTGCTGCCGGTAGACGGGCTCGGACAGCAGGAAGTGCAGGTTGTGCAGGGGCATGGTGGACACCAGGGGGAGCATGCCATCCTGGTGAGGGATCTGCACCGAGATGTGGATCCTGCAAGGCCAACATGTAAGTAAACTGTACTCCATTACACACTTTGTACTCTGAACCTATACTCCAGTGTATTTTTTCAAACTGCACACTCATTCAGAGGCATTTTTCCTTGAGTAATAAACAAACATTAAACTTAGGATCTGAATGGTCTTTTCATTTGGGCTCCATTACCACAGTGACAGGAGGAGTTCAGTTCAGGATTTGTCAGAATGGGCCCCTTCCTGCTCACCTGTTGGGGTGCTCCTTGTGCTTGACGTCCAGGTACTTAAGGGTGGCGATGAAGGACTGGGCCTGGAAGCCCCGGGCGGTTCCCGTGGCGACGGGTGTGTGGCAGATGGAGCCTTCGGTGCCAATGGTGACGACGTTGCTCCTCAGGGGGGTGCCCAGGTGGCCGGCTTTGTCCAGGGCCTGAGCCACACAGCGCACATGGAAGCGCCTGCTGAAGTAGATACTGTCCAGCACCTGGAGACAGACAGACACACCACACACACACACACACACACACACCCACCCACATTCACACACAGGCACACACACAGAGCCATACACACACACAATGAATGCACCTGAATGCACAGAGCAGACTAAATATGCAGAAATAATCCATAATTTTTCATACTCCCTTATCATCATCAATCATCAATCATACTCCCTTATCACCATTTTTCATACTCCTTTAATAATGTCAGCATGGAATGTCAAAATAAAAAATACGCAGTAAAATATCAAATGCAAAAACTTATGCAAAAAAATATCCTGTCAGTGCTTCAGTGCTATGAATTCATCACTATGTATTGGCTGTCCGCTGTAATACAGGACTGCCGATAGTAACTGCACACACAGAGCAGTGAGGGTTTTGGCCTACCATGTGATTCACACTGGTGAAGGGAGTGTTGTCCGTCACAGTCTCGAACGGGGATCTGAACCCGCTGGAGTCTGTGGGAGCTGCCACCTCCCAGCTGAAGCGGACAGAGGTCTGGTTAATGCCCGCCTCCTCGCAACGCTCCCGTGCCATTGGGTACCTTGGGTAGTGCTGGTCACATGGGGTCACACAGACCAATGGGTAACCCTGGGAGGGAGACCTCCTGCCGCCCTCTTTAGAAGCCTCCTCTACATAGTCATAGTCAAGCAAAGACACCACCTGCAGGGAGCACAACAAAGATTCCTCCATGGAATACAGCTTACTTTATAAAGTTTAATTTATTTAAATATTTAAATATCATTAAATGACCTCAACTGTTCATCATACAGAATCAAACATTTAACTATCATTATGCGACTTTGTGTGTGATGCTTACATCAATGCTTGTGGTGATACTTATATAGATTACATCATGCAGTACCAATCCTGATTTAATCTACTCCTGCCTTACTATGGGTGGGGCAGGGAGGATTAGACTTCCTGCTGCATCCTGATCCAGGATGGTCACTGTTGCCATAGTGATCTCTCCAAGCACCGCATCCACTGGCTCATCAGGGCCAAGGACCAATGAGAATGACTTGTGCCATTCTCTTGCCTCATTGGACAGAATCTCAACTTTGAAGTGGATGTGGTCCATACCTTCAGCAGAGGTAAAGAATGGCAGTTCAGATCAGAGGCTTTAAATATAGCTTTATACCAGAAATTCATACTTATCCATAGAGATGAACATGAGAAGCTCAAGATAATCAAAATAATTTAGATGCCTCAGTTTGGCCTTGTTTGGGTATACTGAATAGGGAGGCTGGGAGGGAAAGAAGCTCTTAAAGTCAATCACTTTGTGTCAGATGAGTGTTACTGACCAGGGCTGAACTTCAGCACTCTGTTCTTGGGGTTGTAGTCCACTCCGGACTGGGCTGAACCGTCTCGGGTGCTGCAGCGGACCTTCGAGGTCCGGTTTTGGTCCCCTCTTCGGATCACCTTGACACTCAGGGCCTCAATTCCATCTGGGCTGCGAGGCTCCCTGATTTGATATGCTGCTTCCTCAAACTCAATTGTGGGCGCTGTATTACACAGAGGAGACAATCCCATCATCAGTACCAACACAATCCTGCCTCATCACAGTACTGTTAATGTAATTGACTGCAGGCTGAAATAAACAATGTCATTAACTATGGATGCATTAGCAGCAGAACACATCATTATAGCCCAACAAAAGTGGCTTAATTTGCCTCATTGTTTTGATGAGTGTTAGAAACTCAGGGAGCTCTTGTATTGCAGCTCTATCAACCCCGTTCTCTCCAGCTTTGAGACAGAGCTGAGCATGGCTGCTTACCGTCCTCGTCATTGGTAATGGTGACAGTGGCAACATTATTCTTGCCCACTGCGGCCCCACTCCAGTGGTCCCCCAGCGGCGTCCCTAAGTGCACCTGGAACTCCTCCTTGGGTTCGAACACTGAGTCATCATTGATCTGGACGGTGCAGTTCTTTACCTGCAAGGCAACAGTAGTTGTGCAGGTCAAACCAGCCCTTGACCACAGGAGAAGGTGCTTTGCCTGGTAATGCCATTATGAAATAATGACATGTTGATTTTTCCCTTGTTAACCCTTTGTAATCAGTGCTGTGAGATTATGTACCCTTTCTCCTTTGAGGAAAGTGACGCGGGATTTCTCCGTGTTTCTTCTCTCTGCAAAGTCGTCCAGCCCGGCAGAGGACGTGGCTCTGGTGTAGCACCGGACGGAGGATAGCAAGTTCACGTCTCCAGAGCGAACGATGGGAAGGTTCAGGACGCCGTCTTCCTCCTTCACCCGGTACACACCCTTCTCAAACTGCATGCTGGGAACTGGAAAGACACGCACATCTTACACCCACAGGACTCTCGGTGAAACTGAACAGCTCCTAATGCAAATGGACAGCTGTCCCACAGTCAGGTCTGTGGTGTCCTGTGATCAGGTAAAGCGGACTGTAGGCTGAGGGGACTCCGTGACGTACTGTCCAGGGAGGTGTCGGTGATGAAGACCGATGCTTCGAAAGGTTCGGTGAGCGCCGCCCCCTGCGCCGAGCTGAGGAAGACCATGAAGGATTCCACACCTTCGATGGTGGGGTTCTCAGTGTCATCCACTATCGTCAAACTGCAGGTCTATAAACGGCAGACAGGACAGTGGCTGCTTCACAGACAGAAAACTACAGAGAAAACTAACAGCTGCATCAGTGGTCCTTATCATTATCATCACTCTTCATATGGCAGATGCTTTTTCCAGAGCTACTTACAGGGCTAATAGGGCATGATACATTAAATGCATCATAACAGAAAGGAGACCAACAGCATAGACAGAGTAGCCATAATTACACTAAATATCCATTAAAAGGAGACACGGTATTAATATAACATGACAATAAACATGCTGCTGAGCAATTACCCTTAAGAGCTACATAAAGGCGTTATACTTGACTGAACGCTTATGCATGGGAGTGTCCCACCTATAGGCTATAAGGACTGTTACTCATCACAGTAATGTAAGCTGTCCTACCTCCTCAGTCTTCCCTGGCTTGAACTCCACCCTCTTTGAGCTGGGGATGTAGTCGACGCCGGGCGTGGCCGAGGGAGGGTCCGAGGGCCGCGTGGCACACCACACAGAGGTCACAGAGGAGAGGTCACTGCCCGCTCTGAGGAGGGGGATCTCGATGGTGCCTGAATGGACAGACGTACAGGCTTTGCCACTGACAGAAGGTTCCCCGACAATCCCCTAACTGTTCCTTCAGGAAGTTCAAATGTGCCGCACCTGCGTCCTCGCCGTAGGTGAAAGAGGCGCTGCCCAGGAACACGGCGGCGGCGTCGTTGGGCCCGTCGATCACCACGTTGGCGACAGTCACGTCCCCGAGGCGGGCGTTGTGGGACGCGTGTGAGAGGACCAGCTCGAACTCCTCGGCCTGCTCGTACTCCCCGTCGTCGAGCAGCCTCACGTCGCAGGCAGCCTCACTCATCCCCGGCCCAAACACCACCCGGCTCCCCTCGCCAGCCTCGCGGGTCGTGAAGTCCGAGCCCGACCCCGGGGACTGCGGGCTGCTGCCGGTGGCAGACTTGGGGACGGTGCGGCAGAGGACAGAGACTGTGCTGCTTGTGTCACCTGTTTAGGGGTCAAGGCACGGGTCTGTTAAAGATACATGGACATATGGACTCTTGAGGGATGAGAAAAGGAAACATCCATTCAAATTTCAACCCCAAACAACCTGACAAAATGAGAGCTGGTATCACTCATGATTTGTGACTACAGTGTGGGTCATTAGCTACAATTCCATCGCTCCTCATTAACTCCTCAGAGCCACACCCACCTTTCCTCTCTATAGGAGCGGAGAAGGTGCCAATGTCCTCGTTGACATGGTAGCTCTCCCTCTGAAACTGCACTGTGGGCTCGTCCTCCGGGTCCCAGATCTGCACCTCCGCCCGTGTGACCGCACCCAGCAGGGCGTACATGGGCACGCTCAGCTCCACGCCAAAGCTCTCCATGCCCTCAAACACCCGGTCGTCCTCAATCTCGACAGTGCACACCTTAGTGTCTTCAAGCTCGTTGAACTGCACCTGACACAGGAAAAATGTTACTTTGTAAAGAGACAGATATTTCATTTGGATGAAAGAAATAAACATCTACTGTATTAACTGCACTCAAATTCCATAAATAATCACTCATAAAGTGTTGCCAGTTTCACTGTATGTACTGTATGTATGCCTTAAAGGAGCATACTGCGTATTTTCTTGTTGAAAGTTAAGTTTGTCTCTTAAAGAGAAATTAAATCCTATAAAAGAACACTCTTGTGTTTTAACCTGTCTCCTGTAACTTATTCTAAATCAAAATGTAGGTATCCTAAATCAAGATAACCAGAACCAAATGAAAAAAATTTGAGTTGCGCAATTGGGCTATTGTGCCAGTTTTACCCAGGCATTCTGGGTATTCCCGTTTCTGCACAAAACCATGCCATCAGAGGAGGTCTGCCCACAGAGGGCAGGGCAGGCAGGATGTGCCCTACCTGTGTGTAGTGCTCTGTGTAGTCCACCTTCCCCGGGCTGGAGCCAGAGTCGGAGGTGGCACTGCCCGGCTGGGTGTGGCACAGCACCATGGCGTAATGTCTCAGGCTCCCTGTCCTCTTTACCGTCACTGCCACAGAGCCAGCCAGCTCGCTCACATTGTAGCTGCAGTCAGGTGACATCAGGGCATAAACTTTCATTTTTAAACTCACAAGTGCCATCAGACAGTACTGTACACAACACACCACACAGCACACAGTATATAGCAAAACATGCACTCTCATGACAATGCAAAACCAAAGACGCAACGTGTTATTGATGCTATGATACAGACAGAACACAAACATGATTTTTCACTGCATCCCAGTAACAAACGTCTCCATGCCAAAACACACCGCTGAGGCTTCAGGTGTAATGCAGGTAAATCCATACTCACCTTGAGTGCTCAAAGGTGATGAGAGACCACCAGATGTGAAACGTGTTATCAGTGACTTCAGCAGGTTTACTTCCCTTCACCAGAAATGTAAAGTTGTCTACAGTCTCCTGGATGTTCTCCTCATTGAGGACATAGTGAATCAGGCCCAGGTTAATGTCAGCTATAGAAGGCAGGGAGAGACAGAGGTATTAAGCACTCCTGGAGTGGTTTTACTAAGGACCATGGTTTTGGTTATGCATAGTAGCTTCACAGTGTTGAACATGCGCATAACACTCATTTTAACACTGGAGATACCTTGTGTGAAATTGCTGATTGGAGTGCCAGGTCTGAGTGAGCTCTCCAGGAAGCCATGCTTTGGTCCAGTTGTGACTTCATACACCAGCTGTGCATCGTCTGTGTCCGGGTCCATCGCAAGCAGCTCCTTCTTAGAGATCACACTGGTGACCTGAAACCAAGGAATTTGTGTCACTGCACTGGTCATGAAACTACAACTTTTACAGATACCTTTATTGTCCAGTAGGGGGAGACAATGTGGTGCCGACATCCCACTGTTATCTTTTGGCTGTTCAACACTGTGAACAGAAAGTAAAGTTATTCCTGCAGATTGGGTTCAGCGCAGCATTCTTAACCGCCAGATGTTCCTGACAGAATCGGATGAGCAGGTTAACCTTTTAAAGCCACCAATGTTTCCAATGACTTAATCCTGTTGTTATCTCAAACTGCAACTGCACAGTGGGGGATACTAAAAATGCTCACTGCAACTGGACATACTATTGCACTCAATCTCAATATTGGACAGCTGCTTATAGAGTACAAGGCGAACTACAGACTACAGACTACAGACATTGAACACCATATAGAGCACCAGTGCTGTAATTACCTTATTGCCCATATACTCAAGCCACTGCAGGCCCAGGTTAATGACCACACGAGGAGTGCCATTGTCCACTGGGAGAATGTCAATCATAAAGCTCTGGGGGGCGGCTGTCACAACCTACAGCAGAGAACAGAAAACAAGGGCTACAGTTAAGAGGGGGAAAGTTTTCCTCAATGCAACTGTTTAGACTTAATGATACTTAGCCACCATTTGCAAATTGGCCACGCCGTGTCCTGTTACCCGGCCAGATAATAATGTCAGGCAGCTGCTCTGGTAAGTGCAGTAATTGTGCTTTAATTTAAGCCATCATAGTGCAAACCTGCTGCGGCTGCTCAGTCCTCACAAAACAATGCTCATCAACTGAAATGCTCTGATGAGGTTCTGGCAGGCTTGGTAGGGGAGTGGCAGCAGCAGCACATTTAGCAGAATGATGGAAGCCTGCAGCAGGGCAGCCTGTCTCGAGGTATCAGAGCATTAACAGCGACCAGGCTGACACATGTGCTAAAGCTACAACACATTGTTAATGTTACAACACATCGATAAGGCTACGACACATCGCTAACACTACGGCAAATTGCTAACTATATGACACATTGCTAATGCTATGACATGTCACCAACAGTATGACAAATCGCCAACACTACGACACATCTCTAACGCCATAACACATTGGACAGACACATCGCTAATGCTACATCACTAAAGCTACAACACATTGCTAATGCTACAACACATCGCTAACACTACAACATGTTGCCAATAGAACAACACATTGTTAACACTACGACACATCATTAACACCGCAACATATCCCTGATGCTATGACATGCTCTGCACTTGAAAAGGATTGTGTGATTTCAACGCTAACGTAAGCTCCTAGACACCAGAAAGCCTTCAGACAGCACAGCATGCCCTACAAGTGAGCTTTCAGTGTCATGTCACGTTGGCTCCTCCTCGCCAATGGCCCCGCCCACCTCCTTCCGTCCCTCCTCCACCACAAAGAGCCGGTTGGTGCCGTCTGTCACGGTGAAGGTGAAGCGGTCCTCCACTGACTTGCTGCCGTCGTGGAGGTAGCTGATGCGGCTCTGAGAAACATCCTCCATGGTGAAGGTGTCGGTCTCTCTGTAGTGCTGCCCGTCAACTGTCCTCTGGAGGGCGCCGTGCTGAGGGGCCTCTATGATGCTGAAGGTGATGGAATCCTCCTGGGGGAGGTGAGGAAGAGGAAGTGCAAGCTTCATCCTTCTGACACCGGCTACAGCAAAGGTCTCTATTTGGAAATAGACAAGCCCAGTGAATCATGCTGATTTCATCTGAGCCAAGACTCAATTTGTGGAGGTGTGGAGGAAGTGGTGCTCTAAGCTCTGGCAGACACATACAAACTGTAAATCATTTTTTTATTTTGAAAAGGATTAGCACACACTGCTTCGCTAGGCTGGGGCATTATAGAGCCCCGTGTAATATCTGCTTCACCTGTGAGATGATCACCTGTGTGTCTGCATCCGTGGCCTTCAGCTCAGACTCTGTGAGGGTCTTCCGCACCCCCATCTGCACGCTCATCCCCTGAGCCTGGATCAGCGGCAGGGAGTCGCCCACTGGTGACAGGGCTGCAAGGAACGGCTGGGTGATCTGAGGACACACAGAACACCGTAAACTATATGTACTGTGTACAATAAACCAAAGTATTTCATACCGGAGCTATAGAGCCAGGGGAGTTTACTGTAGAAACGTACCTAGGCCTAATGCATGAAAAATGCACTGCAATGTACCTAAAACATGGACTTGTAATGAGAGGTAGAAATGATTTCTTTTCTGGATAAAAGGTTGATTTTTTTCCTGGACTTCATTTTTTCATTGACCTGCCGCTATTATCCTTTTAAGCAAACAGTCATTGCTGACGTATACAGATTCCATGGAGAAAAGCTGAAAAATGTAAACACTGTATAAAAATGTTGGAGTGCGCCTGTTCTGCGCATGGCACACTGAGTCTCTTTTGTGCTGATAAATTTGGGTTTGAAAGGAAAAGGGCCTGCAGTCCCCCGTGCAGGCGTGTCGTACCTTGCTGGGCTCGTCGGACACGGCAAAGGTGAAACCGTCCGAGCGTCTCTCCCCCTGGCTGGAGCGGACGCCACCGGCAGCCGGGTCGGCCCGTTCCCCTGTCCCTGAAACATAATTACACAGCACTGTCCATCCCGTCTGTGTGACATCCGCAACCACAGGAACAAAAGCAGGATTTACGGCTGTCCCTTCACAGAGGGTCACCGGCCACCCGAGGGCGGGGCTGAAAAGAGGGGCTGTGTAAAGCACACATCTCTGCCTCATTTTTCATCCCCGAAGTTTGACAAAGTCACCGGGATCGTTAAAATCCCGCACGCTTCTGCAAAATCTGCGGAGAGAGGGTGGCCAGGAGAGACCAATTAAAAAGGCGGGGGGCGGGGGGAGAGGGAGGGGGAGAGGGTGGGCACGGCGAGTGCAATGTCTCCACAGAGGGTTGGAGCCAAAGTGACAGCAGCTAATAGGCTCTCTTTGGGGACGTGTGTGATGTGCAACACTGCAGCTGCTTAGTTATTACTGCTGTCAGGCTTCGCTTTTGTCAGCTTCCACGCGACAGCATGCTCGGGGCAAGCACAGTACACACCCATGTCCTACAGTGTAACAACAAGGAGTGAATTTAGTCCCATTTAGCGCCCAACCAACTGATACAATTAAGAGGCACTCTTACCATACATACCAGTAATTAAACGTGCTCACCACAGAGGTTAATACTATGAGGTCTTTTTCTCTGAGAAGATATTTTAGTCAATTTAAAAACAATTTATGTGTGTGCATGTGTACGTGTGTGTGTGTGTGTGTGTGTGTGTGTGTGTGTGTGTGCATGTGCATATGAGTGTGTGTGTACTGTAGGAGAGCTGGTGTGTGTACCTGCAGAGGCACTCCTCTTCACTGAGTTCTCCTCCAGCCCCCTCTTCCTCACCACCTTGGGGGTCCGGCTGTGGTCTGAAAAGCAGAGTCACATCGTCAGTATGAAGCCCTCAGCCAAACCCTCACACTGTCCAGAACCGCATCTGTCCCTCAGTACAAGCACACAGTCTTGCCTTAAGCATCCTGTGCACCCAAAACACCACTTTCCACACTTTTCCACATCAAACACACAACAAGGGCAAAGACAAATGTTTTCATCTGTTTCTTTCATGTATTTTCATAAACTTTTCATTTTCCTTCGGCTGTTTCTCACACTAATGATAAATTGAATGTTAGGCTTTTAATGAGTGTAATTTACAATCCACTCTTGTATAACACATTTTTATGTGAATTCTTGGTCTAACAAGATGCTTTAATTTCACATCCTGTTTGAACAATGACCTGAATTTTTCCTGATTTTTTTCCCCCTTCCATTCAAGGATGTGAACTTTGTTCCATTTTTCAAAATCTGAGCATAATGTACTCACATGCCTGTATTTCAACCATTTCAGCGTTGTAATTACTACCTTCAAATTATGAGTCCAGCAAAATAGCATAGATTGGTGTGACACACACACATACACACAAATATCCCTCAGCTAATGTGACAGCTGGTCTCTAGGACTTATTAAAGCATTAGATGCGTACACTGCCCTGTGTTGGGCTGAGGGGTCACTGTGGGACAGTAACACACCATTGAATGGTGTCTTCAGGTCTAAGAGGGGGACCTCGTTCTCGGGAGCGTCCGGAGCGGTCAGGGAGTGGTTGGTGGGCACCAAATCAGAGGCCTCCTGCTTGAGGGTGTTGTCTTCTGAAGTCATCGAGGCTCTGTCTGTTGCACACTGGGCAAAACAGGTGAACAAACAGCTTTACGCTCATTCACAAGCTGCAACAGGAAAACTAATCAGATGAAATAACATAACACAAGCAAACGCACAAAGAAAGATACGCCCGCAAAATGAGACTAAACAGTTTACTTTAATGTGTGTTTATGCTTCATTTGGACTCTGGAACACACCATTGCGAGTAGCTTACAGTGCTTGCTCTCCTGTATTGTTCCTGAAAGCACAGTGATTATAATGGACAGAGGAGCGGTGGTTGCCAGGAGAAACAGCCCTACCTGGATGACTATGCTGAAGCGGTAGAGCTCAACCTGGGTCGGCCCAGGGCCCGTGCAGAAGCTCAGCTCCTCCTGGCAGCAGGCAGCAGCGAGGCTGAGGTTCTGAACATAGACGAGGCGGCCAGAGGCGAGGTCCTCCAGGGGGAACGGGACCTCCGGGGTGATAACTCCAGCACTGCCCGACCCCCCAGCTACATACGCCAAGGACACAGTAAACACATTCTGATCAATGAGTGCCTATGCCCTGTGCTGTGAAAAAGGTGGCATATTTTGTAATGAATGGGTTGTTTCTAGCAGTGGTTTCTGAAATATGTGTCTCCTCTGGCGGTTTTCTTCATGAGATTAATGATTGCTAGCTGTCAAACAGACATTCCTCTCTAATAACAGACGTACAAATCTCTTCTGTTTTGTTCTATGTCAGGATATTTTTCTCCTAAAATGAGCTGAAATGAATATCTATTTAACCACAGAAAATTCTGGCATGAACTTCCTGCTCAGTTGTATAAGAAATTTGACTAGGTACTTTTGAAATGTGTGAAGAAATCAAACTTACTCTGGCCATGCTGTCTGGGAGCACCTTGTGACAATGGAATTTCATGGCAGGTGATGCACTCTTCACATGAAACCCTGCAATTCTACTAAAGGATGATGCCATTCTTTTTCTCACTTCTATCCTCTCTCTAAGGTGCTTGTCCCTGCCAGTATGTCGTTTTTGGCAAGGCCCTTTCAACTTACCTCTTTCTGTGTTCTTGATGAAGCCATACTTGGGTGGGCTCTTCAGCCACACCAACTGGTCCTGTATGGGTGTGTCCACATCTGCAGCTGTAATATTACTGGCTGACAGCTGCACTCTGCCACCTGCCTGTACCTAGAAACCCAAAGTAAACAGGAATAAAGTGCCCTTTGACATAAGGAACATTTAAGATGAATTTAATACTGTTATGAATGTTAGAAGGAAACCAGAAGGTGTTGCAAATGCTGAAAATGATTTCAAGGGAATAATCTGTTCAAGAAATGCTCAAAACATTCTCTGCAGACACTGCAGCTGGTCAATGCAGGCACTGTGTGCTTCTTACTCATCAATCCCTCATAAGAAAATGCTTTCTCTCTGATGAGCTGAGGGATTCTTATTTGCTAATTTAGAGTTAGTAAAGCACCTTAATGAAGTAAATCCCCACAGCTGTGCTGTTTAAGTAAAACAGTTTGTCAATGGCAGGATGTGTATGTTACGGTGGCATTTTAGAGTTAACTGTAACTGTATGAATAATTCTTTAGGGATACTGTGCATTCCCAGTGATCCATCAGTTTAGTAGGATTCAGATGCATTCAGTATGGTAAATATTAATTGTAATGCTTGCTTACACAGAAAAATATTCATTTCTTGCAATTCAAACACACCAGACTCCCTTGATAGCTGCCAGGCCTTGCATTACCTGTGGTTATGCAGTCACTGTGACATGATTCTCCATTTTTATACTGCAACCCCAACATCCAAACAGCCATTTTTCAGCCACTCACAGCAACAGCACAGCTTAATTATAGCGCCCCCTACCTTAAACGCACCGTGCAACATACCCACGGGGGGCTGTTTGCGCAAAGGCATAATGACGACAGCACACATCTGGTTGTCAAGGCGATTCTTGTCCTTGTCGTAAATGGTGAAGTGGAATATATCAATGACTGGTTGACTACCAATTTCAGTGGAAGTGATATACCTGTATAGACACAGAAGATGGAGATAGTTTCAAAAGTCTATATGAACTGGGATTCTGTGCTCAGTGATTAAGATTTTAACATAATCGATCGAATAAGAACTCAATTTCCTTATTGATATTCAGCTTTTGAAGTGATGATGATGATGATGGTGGTGGTGGTGGTGGTGATAGGGACATGATAAGTGATTAGCAGTTGAGAGTTAACTCATCTCATGCATCACCCATATGCACCACTGTCTATCTTCACTGCCTTCTGGAGCTTCCATATTTGACCATAATTAAAACCACAACACCACAAAAAGACCATATGGGAGCATATAGCTGCATTTTGACAGTATTTACTTCCTTTTGCAGCAATTTTACAGCATTTTGCAGTGCTGTATTTAAAGTGATGGATGCTGTAAGTACAAGTTTCACCAATTCAAAAAGTCTGCTTTTAAGTCATTTTCATCCTAGTGTAACCTAACTCAATGTTAGTTCATCTCTCAGACTGATTTAAGAATAATAGTCCTTTCTAGTCGTCAGATTTTTTTTCTTCTCTTTATTATCATAAGCTGAACTCGAGAGAGCAATAAAGCAAACAAATGGCACACTATGGAAGAGGAGCCGTTAGTGTTCATATTTGATTTTCATTAAAACACCTCTCTATGGAGCACTAAATCTCCGAGAGGGAAAACTTTGAAAACCTTGAACATCTAATGTGTTAAATTCCCTGTCAGCAATTTCCCACTCCACTAAAACCAAGATGAGACTCAGAGCTCATTCAATATAAAACAGAAACAGAAAACGGAGAAATCCTGGAATCAATATGCAGAGGGAAAAGGCCAGGTGAGGACAATATGGCACCTGCATACTGTTTATCCACCCAGCAAATGCCTGTGTCCAGAGCAGCACACATGGCTTTAGTTCTAAAGATATACCATTCCTACTGATGGATGTTTCCTGAAGCAAGTAGGGTTAGCACCTTGGTCAAACTTTACAACAGTAGTGCACCACATGGTACTTGGCCCTGGTTAAAGGGGAAGTTCCCCATTACTACGCTACACCACATCCCCTGGCGACAATCCCCTGGTGGAGCTACTGATGTCCGTGACCTCGGTGATTTGGACGGTGGGAAGTCCTCCCCCCACAGAGCTGAGACAGTACCGTATGTGATGGCGGTCGATGTCCTCCATGGTAAAGGACGAGCCTTCCCTCAGCTCCTGTGGCTCCGGCGTGGAGCCCACCCTGGTCAGGGTGCCGTAGACTGGCACAGACTGCAGCCGGATCGTGATCTTCTCATCCGGGGAGCCATTATCCTACAGAAGCCCCATGTTCCAGAAAACATGGTTTTAACAAATCCCTTTGAAGACATTCCACACAAAGAACCTCCCTTTAAAGCGCACACAATTCCCCCTAATAATTATCACTGGTTCCCCCTGCAATTAATATCTTACATTAACATATTAGTAGGGGCTAAAAATTACATTACAATGTGCTCAAAAACTTTAATAAGTGATGTAGCAAGTGTGCACCAAGGAGATTTATAAGTGCTTTCTACTATTTAACCATATATTTTCCTTGGGCTTAGTGTTAGCAGAGGAGAGCCAGAAGTACTTTTTATATAGAGAGTAGAATATCTTTGTTGATCAAGGCTGATACACTGTAACTACATGACTTGCCTGTTTCCTTTCATACATGCACACAGTGTCATTTCCTACTTCCTTTTATACAGTGTGGTTTCCTGTTTTCTTTCATGGTGTCATTTCCTGTTTTCCTCCATACATTGTAATTTCCCATTTCCCTTCATACAGTTTCTTTTCCTGTTTCCTCTCATACAGTGTCATTTTCTTTTTCCCTTAATACAGTGTCATTTCCTGCCTGGTGGACCAAATGCACTCACCACATAAGACAGGTGTGCACGTCTGATGACTGTGCTGCTCTTTTCGGGCACCTCTACAGACAGCTGGGCATCAGGGTCCGGGTGGGGTCTGTCGACTGTCACTCCTGACACCAGCACTTGCACCATCACTGTGGCTGTGGATGTGCCATCTGTCACAGAGAACATCATGGAGTCTGCCTCCGTGGTTCCTCGCCCATGTTCATACAGCAGAGCGTTGGGGGTGATATCAGCAAAGGTGAACGTGTCGCCTGTAAACAGAGAAAAGAACACTAAACAGCGGCTTTTCATGTATTTGACAGACATGGTGTGTCCGACTGCTCTGGCTGCGTACCCTTCACCGTCTCAGTCAGCATGTCCTCGCCTACTTTCAAGAGTTTTCCGTGTGATGGAGGGTCCAGCAGCTCAAAGCGTAGCTCAGCAGGGGCCACATCTGCGTCAGAGACGGTCAGCAGCCGCCCACCTCCAGGGCAGCCATGGCAAGAAAAGGGTTAAGGAAACATTACACAGAACTCAAACAAAAGTATCTGCGACATAAAAAGAAAGGTGCTTGTGAAAACATATGTCCAACTTAAGTCTGCTTGTGAAACTGTTCAAATGGTCTGTATAACATGTGACACTCACAGTATGTAACAACAATACTGTGACTCTGTGTATGGTTTTCGCTTGTGTTGTACTCTGCCTCACTTGTAAGTCACTTTTGATAAAAGCATCCACCAAATGAATACATGTAAATGTAACGGTGAAATGGTCCTGTCTTTAAAAAGCTGCATGAGCACACAGAATGTTAAGAGGAAATCCTGTATTGTAGCTATCAGAGGATGAAATCTCAGCATACATTTTTATCTGACTGAGACAGAGAGGGGAGGCGTGAGTCTTACCTACAGGAGCTCTGCCTCCCAGGCTAACCTCCAGCACCGGGGCCAGCACCTGCAGGACAGGTGGCTCCTGGCAGTCCACCAAAAGGAGGATGGCAAAGTCCAGCTCTGGAGTGGTGTGTTCCCCATCAGACACTGAGAAATAGCCACACCATACATCTCTGTTCCTGCTGACTTTGCCTGTCCCCACACACAAAAACACATGCACAAACACACAAACGTATGCGCACACACATGCGCACACACACACAGAAGCACACACACACACACAGAAGCACACACACACACACACACACACACACACACACACACACACACACACACACACACAGAACACACACACACACATACATGCACACACACATGCATATACATACACACACACTCACCAGCACACACACACACACACACACACACACACACACACACACACACACACACACACAGAAAGTAAAGGCATGTGCTGCTCCATCTCCAAAAAAGCTCCACTTAATCGATAACACTCAGAGGAATAACCGCTCCCAAATAAAATGGCCTCTGACGGCAGCATCAGATACTAATTGAGTGAACCATCAGTCATGGGCTGTTATCTAGGCAACCTCAAGGGAAGTGTAATTATACAAAATGAATAACTGATTCACCTTTATAGTCAGTTTGCAAAGAGAAAATGAGCAGCTACTTCCCTCTCACCGAAAAAACTCAACTGACATTATGAATGCCCTCTGGTATCAGTTCCCAGATTGTGTTACCTTAAGTAGCACACCAACTGCAGACAATTCAGTTTCAAACTTATTTTTCAAGTCTTTGCTTAAAACAGTAGACACATTAATAGTAAGTGTATGTCTCCTAGAAGTAAGTTAGTTTGAATCAACTAATAGAAGGAAGAAACAAACAATCTCACTGCAAGCAATACTTGGCACACTGTAGGAGTAGGCAATGGCCTGGGGTAGCAGCAGGTGCAAAGTGGATAAGTGAGAATAGGGAATGATTTAACAGAGATGAAACTCCTCTGGAAAATAACAGGTATTAAACACTCTGTCTGTGAATAAGTATCATACCCTGAATGAAAGATGTTTACCTTATAACCTCCACACTCACCTAAAATTCAAAACAACCACATCACTCATTTAAACTTCAAACTAACCGTCTCACTCATCTAAACATCAAAACTACCACCTACGTACAGGATTCTGAGATCATTCTACTTTTGAAGGACAGAACACACACAAAGGTGACCCATATTAGACTGACAAGTAAAAGCTTGATGTGTCCAGCCAATGACTCTTTGAGGGTTTAATCTTAAGAACATATCTTTGCGTGCACAAAAATAATCTTGCCCTTTGTCATAAACATATCAAAACAAGTGCTACTGTTGGGCCCAAGACAGAGTAGTTTCAAGGATATAGCTACCAGTAGACACTGGCATTGTAACACGCAGAAACAGTGTTTATCTCTCTGGTGTATCTCTCATGTGTTAATACTTTGCATTTTAAGACTACAATCTGATGCAAAGGGTTTCAGCAGATAGAATCTGTCCCCCTTGTACTTTGGAGATGATCCCTGGCTAAGGGAGTGCTGATTCATGTCCCTTCTGTGGGGTGATGCATTGCAGCACGCTCCCTTCAATGCTATTGAGTGTGCCATTAAAAGTGGACAGCAGGAGGGCGGGGGAAAATCATATTTCCCCAGACAGAGTCGTAAATTACAGCACAGAACATGGGACGCAGAGGGCGAAAGAAAAGTCAAGAGGGGATTAGTTATGTGGAGAGCAATGAGGTAAAGTCTGAGAGGAGAAATACAATCAGGGGCCGGCGTAGTGGAGGTTACGTGGTTCACCCAGAGCGCAGAGGTAATATACCTGTGAAATAAAGCACCCGCGTCTGTGGCGGACCTACGAGGATAAATCACAGCGGCTGAGACCGCTAGCACCTGCACGGCCCACCAGCTGACAAACACCCGCCGTCAAACTCAAGAGCCGCTGTGGAACGCATGCAGAGCATGAGCGCCGACCCCAGTACCCCTCTGACAGAGGGCACAACGCGCCTTATCCTCAGTCAGCGTGTGTGTTAATGTGAGCGTGCCTGGTGTTTGGGGCGCCGTCACGGCAGCCGGGATCTCTGAGACATCTGCTCACCTGAGAAGGAGAGCCAGTGGAGCTCTGAGGGGTGGGAGCTTGCTGGCGGCGGCCGGTACAGGATCCTGCCGTTATCCACATCTGCTTGCGTGAAAAAGAGCGCCGGGGTGTGGGGCCTGTCCAGGTGCTCGATGACACCTACGGCGCGTACAGGACAGGGGGAGATTAGCAATCTGTTCACCGAATGCTCATACGAACACTACCGGTACAAACACTGCATGCCCCTTGATGCCAGACATCAAATTAACTTTTAATTGCCAAACAAATGCTGCATAAAACCAAAAGCTGTTTAAATGGGCTCTTATTTTCATTTAACCATAAAACTACGAGTTTAGCAGAAAAAGGATTGCTCCCAGAGTGATTCAATTCTCGTGCAGCGTGAAATTTTACTGTGATGGTTGTGTCCCGGTGAATTAGAAATTCCATGTTATTTCCTATCACTTGCTTGCTCAATTACACACTGTATTGTGTTTGCACTTGCATTGTTTAGCCTTTAAATTTTAGGAACGCTGTTCTTCTCAGCCAGCATTCTGCAGTATCAGAGAGAGTCTGGGTTTACCCTGTCCCTGAGCGAGAGGTCTGGTGATGTCATAGACCAGCTTGTCACTGGGCGTGTCCACATCCACGAACGAGAGGGCAGAGGGCTGTATCACCGTCACACGACCTGCAAGGGCCTGCACCGAGAAACAAGTACGGCCATGAGCGCGAACCGCAAAATGTGAAGACACATGCATGGTCAGAGAGACATGCAAGGCTGCAGCTGAAACTGCAAGAGAGCTGTGCCCTGTTCCCCCCTCACTGTGAGCTGCAGGTGTGAGCCCAGGGACAGCTGGGGGAGGTCGGGGGACCGAGGCAACACCCCGATGGTGAAGGTGTGGGCGTCGCTCAGCTTGTCTGGACATCCCTCACTGGATACCTGCAAACATCCACATCAAACCTTCAAACAGACAATCTCTGCAGTCAGCTGATGGTGCTTAACAAAGGAAGTGACAGAGTAGCACCTTTCACAGTTAACATGGTATTAAACACTCATTATTGATACTTCATAAAATTTTATCAATTCAGATAAAATCAATTAAGACATTTATAATTAAGATATGTTATCAATCAAGTCCTATAAATTAAGGTTATTAATTACACATTTGTTCTGGCCTTGCCTAAGGACACAGAACATATGTAACTGATTCTGCATTGGGAAAGGTGTAAAGTTATTGGGATATGTCAGTTGCAGTTTTTTTCAGTTTTTTCTAGGTGGAGAGCAAAGAAGATTCTGTACCCAGAGCAATTTCTGGATTTCCGTAAGGGTCTGTGGCTCAGGACCTCTGTGCCAGCTCCGTGCTGAAGCCACACCCTCACCTGCAGGGAGAAACTGTCCCTCTCTGTCCCCTGGCCAGAGTGCTGGTACCACACGGCTCCCTCTCTGAGGTCCTGTTGAGTAAAGGACGTGGTCGCCCTGGCTGCCCGTCCGTCCGGCAGTCTCTCCCACCCATCTGTGGACTCATTGGGTCCGGGAACCAGGACAACTTTACCTGTACCATACAGACAGCTCCAACCATGTGGACCAGGTGCGCAACACTGCTGCTAGGTCACCTTACCCCTGTCCTCCTTATCATCTCCTTACCCCTGGATTCAATACCCTTAAATACATACTTTTTCTGTTAAATGCACAACACTTATTTGTTAATTCCAGAACCCAGCGATGTAATAATGTTGTCTAAGCACTGAAAATAAAAATGTAGCACTTAAATTGATGGTCAAAGCTAAGGTCAACCTTAAATGTTTCAGGAATAAATCCAGGCCATATTCCTCCATATGACTGAGTCAATATACTTAGCCAGTTCTGCATGCTTTACCAGGAGGGGATACAAGACACACCTCTTCAGACTCTACCTGGACTGATACCTCCCTCTTCGACCTTGTAACTTTGATGTTGAGAATCTGACTCCTGCCTTGTACTTGTTGCTCACTTACCTAGGTTGTATAGCGGTACTCCATTTTTTCTGTAATTGTATTTGAGATGCAATCCTAGTTCAGATTAGTTGGCTCGCGTCACTGACCTTGCGCTCAGCTTCAGCACTATTTGCATTGTATGACCTTTACACATCTTGCTCTTGTGCCTGTTGTTTGCTCACTATTTGCACTTTTGTACGTCGCTTTGGATAAAAGCGTCTGCCAAATGAATAAATGTAAATGTAAATGTAAATGTAACAAGAGAAGTGCTGTAGGGCAGGACAGCAGCAGTACATACCATATTTGGGGCTTTCCTGGGAGGGGTCAATAGTGTAGAGGATCTGTGATTGGCTGGATCCGCTGTGCTCCGCCCTCAGGTGGCTCTCACTGAGCTGCACTGCCTCTCCCTGTCTCACCCAGGCAGTGGAGAAGTACTGAATGTGAGGGCAGGGACCACTCTGCAGAAGGGGGGGGGTTACATTTCAACACAGTGCACACTGTGTTTGCATTCTATATTCCCAAACACTTTAGACTCAAGAGCTGCCTCAAAAAATCTACTCTCACATCGGATGAAAAAGCACTCAGGAGTATCAAAGCTGACAGAGGTATCAAAGTCACCTGATAAGCTTGACAATTATCCTTTTAGAAATCCACCTGCCTCTTGACATCTTTGACACAGGTTTCATGGTCAGGATGTAGACTCTGACTCAGCTGCTGGTGCCTGGAGCACCAGCAGCCAGAGTGAAGATGAATTCAGACAGTGAAATCAGCTAAGAATCAAGCTGTAACAGGGACACCAAAACTGCATGATTGCAAGGAGGCATATTTGGTTTGCCTTATAACACACACAACCCAAAGTGACATGAACAGATGACCCTAGAAAATGGCTCTACATACACAAAAAGAGGACAGCCACATTGGTTTAATATGAATTTTCTGGTTTTCTGTATGATTTTATGTGTGCGTATTAAGAATTTAAAGCAAGCTGAAGCAGAACACAACACCTTAGAGCGTGATTCAAGATGACCTTAGTGAGAAAAAATAGCAAAGACCAGACTAATATGCATATAAATGCAAGCAGTGTCCCCTCAAACATAATGTGGGGCACAGCATTCTAGCCTGGCTGTGAAGCTCTCTCTCCGTACAAAAGCTTTCATTATCAGTATGTCCTGTAGCCTTACAATAAAGAACAAGGCCTTTGTAGGCAAAACAGATTTTTCGGGGGTGAAATTCTACCAAACGGCAGCCTTTTAATGCAGGCTAAGATTCCTCTCCCTCCACATCAAAGCGGGAGTGCAAACAGGCCGCCCGGCAAGGAGGCCAATCTGAATCTAGGATTAATCATCGCTGCCACGGAATAAAAGGATTTCATGAAAGCGCCAAAAAAATGTGCTAAGATTAAGTGCAAATGCTAATTGAAATCCGGGGCCTTCTGCTGTGCGGCTATGAGGATGACCACCACATTTCCAAAGGACCCGAGAGCGCGCCTTGCTCAACAGGAAAGAAAGGAATAATAGAAAGCCGCAAATTAAAACCTCTGAACACCGTAAAACTCATTCTCATTGGCCTTTCAGTACAGTCAGCAGCTGGCACCCATGCTCTGACAACTCACGCGCGATAAGCTGGGCAGCAGTGTAACATGCTATAACAAGGAGGAGGGCTTGTAACTGAAAGGTTGTTGGTTCGATTCCCTGCTGGGGCACTGCTGTTACAATTGGGCAATGTACTTAACACACAATTGCCTCAGTAAATGTCCAGCTGTATAAATGGATAAAAATTGTAACCTATGTAAGTTGATCTAGATATGTTTGTCGTGTAACACAACAAGCTGTGCCAGCTCCATGTGTTTTCCCCAGAGTCTCACGTTGTGCATCGATCCACAAGCCTGAGGATGACGCACACCCCTGTTTATCGAAAAACAAACTGACGCCCCGACGAGGGATATTTGTGTACCCACTTAAAAATGCTCACAATGGATGTGTTGTCATGTCTCGAAAAAGCAATTAGGGAGGTAGCCGGTAATCTAATAAACACCTGGGGGAGCAGATACGGGAGAGAGGCCGAGAATTCAGGAAGGACAGCGCCTGGATCAATGACAGCGGCCGGCCCTACAAACCGCCACGATCTGTCTAGACACGCGCTCCGCCGGGGCGGCCGCCGCCTCCGCCCCGCTCCACGGGCACCGGAGGAGAGGTGATAATTAAGAGGTGGCTTCACTGGCTGCCTGCCAGCCAGCCGTCACCCTGGGTTAGCTTTACAGTGGCACGCATGGGACCCGGCTCTCTCGTCCCCGTTGCCTCCAGGCGATGAGAGGCTACATATTCAGCAGCGCTCAGACAGAGCCCTGGAAGTGCAGGACGCCTCTAAACATTTATGCAAAGGTGTGAAAAGATCATTCTGAATTTAGAGAGGAAGCATGGGCGACTGTGTAGCGTAGTGGTGAGGAGCAGGGCTCGTGACCAGAAGGTTGTTGGTTTGATTCTCCACTGGAGCACTGCTGCTTAGTACTTCAGCACTTAACCCAGAATTGCTTCAGTAAATATACAGCTGTATTAATACATAAAATGCAACAAATGTAACATAAAATGTAACAAATGTAACCTATAATGTAAACTATAACAAATGCAACCTATAGCATAGTGGTTAAGGAGCAGGATGGTGTGATTCCCCAGGGGCACTGCTGCTGTAGCCTTGATCAAGGTACTTAACCCACAATTGCCTCAGTAAATATCCAGCTCTATAAATGAATAACATTGTAAAAACCTGTAATTGATGTAAGTCGCTCTGGATAAGAGTGTCTGCTAAATACCAATAACGTAATGTAATGTAATACATAAGTCAGTTTGGATAAGAGCATCTGTTAAGTGATAGTAATGTGATGTAGTGTGTAGGGTACCACTCGGGCCTGCCCTCCGCCTACCTTCTGCTCCGCACGGACCTGCAGGAGCAGGCTCAGGTAGCTGTGCCCGTCGGTGACCTGCAGCAGCGCAGCGTCGCAGGTGCAGCTCGACCCCCCGTGGATGTACCACACCCGCCCCTGCTCCAGTTCCGGCAGCCGGAACCGCCGCAGCGGCCGGCCGTCGTGGAGACGCGCCAGCCGGCCGTGCCGGGGCGGGTCCAGCACCCTCACCACCACGTCCTCGGGGTTGTCATCGTCCTCGATCCACAGCGCCGACGCCCCGACGACCGCCGCCTCCCCTCTGGCGACCGCCAACGGCCGGTTGCTCAGGGCGACCGGAGGCTGCGTGGCAAAGCAGAGAGGACTTCACTCAGCCTCTCTGAGAGACCCCTACTGGTAGTGGCAGCGTCTCTGCACTTAGCGCTTTATCATCTCCTGCTGCCGGCTGTACTGACACGCTGGCGTTAAAAGGAACCAGCGAAACATCCTCTTTCTGCTATGATCAGAAGCGGGAGCCGACCGCCGACTGCGCCTGTGTTTCCTCACACAGCTCTGGGCCCTAAATAGAGACAGGGCTATTCATATCATCAGCTGCAAATTACATTAGATTAAAGACGCTCACTTATCCGCTACCCAAATACTCTCACCCTACGGGGACAGCCAGGGAGCTAATGACGCACGGGCAGCCCCTGAGGGCTAGCTGTGAGAGGGCCGCTCGTCCCGCCCGCTGCTGGGAGGCAATTAGGTGCCGCTCAGCTGAGGAGTCCTTGCTTTTGAGGCCGTTTGACTAGCGGGCCTGATTTTTTGGGAAGCGTCCCTCTGTGGCTCAGCAAGCTGTTGCGCTCGGCAGCGGAACAGTTTGCGGAGTCCCTGAAAGCAGCCTGAGGGAGCCGAGTGCCGGCGGCGTCCTCGACGTCTCGGTGCCAGCCGAAACGGGCTCCCCCAGGAGCTGCGTCAGGAGCCCCACTTCAGTCAAACTGCAGCGCGACTCTGAGTGCCAGAACTGAGCAGGTATCATGCAATTTATCCTCAAAGAGCAGCAGGAGTTTGATGGATGATGAAATTAGCAGTAAAACACTTTGTATCGTATGAATTTTTTTTACTCAAAGTTCAGGAGAGCTCAGGAGGAAGCACACAGGGGTTCAACCAAGTCTCAGCCCGGGAACCCCACTATCATTTAACATGACAGAAATCAGCAGCCACACGACACAGCCTCAAAGTGACGTAAACATACCCCTCCTTAAGCCACAGAACATCAACGTTTCATGTTTTGTCCTATGTTTATAGAGTGCCCAGAGTGGATTGGCCTTACATTGGAGCTGAGGACTACATTATATTTGAGAAAATGGTAACGCTTTTGTTTTATGTGCCTCCGTTCTGGGCTGGATTCAAGAGCGGGGGCCTTTTCCAAAGTCAATTTTCTCCCTGGCACCGCGCCTCGGTTCGGTGCTGAGCTCCTGCAGGGGCAGCTTCGCTCTGACCCCGTCCCACTCCCTGGGAAGGGAGATAAATAAAGAGCAGCATGGAGCTGTCAGGTGCATAATCCCCGCTTTAAATGCACAATTACCTGCATACAGAGCACACAAGCCACCGGGCTGGCTGTCTAAGAGCTGCAGAACACAACAGGTTTTACTGCTGTACAGAAGCAGCATTCTGCTCAGGGATGCTGCTAAGTAAATGAATAAATGCCAGTGTTCCTCTTTCTCTGTAGTAATATAGCTAAGGTCAGTGGTGCAGGACGGTGACTGGAGCTGGCACATCCCTGCCTCTAATCCCGGGACCAAGCAGGGAGACTGCAGAGAGTCAAAGCTTTGCATCTGTCCTCTCAGACCGCTCAGTTCTGCACCGTTAACTGTGTCTGGCTCAGGTAATGATGGCGCCTCTCTAAATACACCGTGTCAGTGGACCGAGTCCAGCGCCGCTGCAGCCTCCTGGGGCATTTCATGGACTCGGACGAGGGTGAGAAAGCAGGCAAGAAATTGGCCGGAATGCAGACCAAGGAACCTCAACGGGCTCTGCCCCAGTGTCCTCCGGAAAAGCGCGGAACACCACTCTTATCAGTCGCGGAGCAGGTGGGCAGGGTGTGGGGCGGGCGTGGCTGGTACCTGCAGGGACACCGCCCGGATGCTGACGGCCACCGGCTGCGAGAGGAGCTGCGGGTCGGCCACACGCAGGATCAGCTGGCCCCTCCTACAACAACACCAGACCACATCTTCAACAGCGAGCAAGGCTGACAAACTCCTGCAAAACAGGAGCTTCAATCCCAGGGAGACCTCATTTAAATATCCACACATGCCATAAGATATAGACCACGCAGAAAGAGAGTGAAACATCCAAAACATGAGCTACTACGGTATAAAAAATATGGTACAGCAGGCAGTAGGAGAGATGTATCTGAAGTCACTATTCAGCCAAAGTACAGTTTTGAAACCCAGTGAAATAAAACCCAGTGAAAGTTTTTGGCTGGACATTCTAAGCCATTATCATCCTGGTACAATCCACTGGCTGGGTGCGTTTTGTACAGCCAACTAGACACCTTCCCTGGGGTTCTGTTTCCAACCCTTTTTAACTCTTCCGGAAAACTTTTTAATTTCCAACTCTGGCAAAATCTTTCTGTGAAATGATGATTGTAAGGAAATGAAGGATCATTTCTCAGAAGAGAGCCAGAGGTGTCTGTTTTGGTGGAGGGACAGGCAGCTGATGGTCTGTAGCTGAACTCAGTTCTATACTCAGTGTGCATTCTGATCCTGCAATGCCTCTGAAGCACTGCACTGATATTTTGGGGAAATAAAATATTCATTAAAATTTTCTGTAAAACATGCAGGGAAGGAAGGGTGTAAGGAAGCTTATTTCGGGTAAGTGACCTAAACATCGCTCTCACAAGTGTTTCGGAAGTCAGAAGAGGGAAAGCGTACATTTGTCCATTAACAGTCGGTAATACACACACACACACACACACACACACACACACACACATTATTTGTAATCAGCGAGCAGACTCACCTGGCTTTCTCCCTGGAGTGGGCGAAGCGCACGGCTCTGCTCCTCAGGTCGGTGAGGGTGAAGGTGTCACCCCCCCTCAGAGCTGTCCCCTCCCCCTCCCCAAGCCTCAACAGCCTGCCATGGCTCGGGGGCTCCACCACCCGGAAAACCAGGTCCTCGTCGGCGCTGTCCGGGTCTCGGGCGGTCACCACGGATGGGTCGAGGGGCCTGGTTCCCCCGATCGGGACCAGCAGGGACCCGTTCACACACAGCACAGGGGCCTGGGAGTTCACTGCAGAGAGGGAGAGTGTCCCATCCCTCAGCCTATCAGCAAGGTCACAGGCTACCTCTGCCTGTCACACCAGAATCAGCACATTAACTCAGCATTATCATTTCCGCACAGAAATTAGATTGGGTCTTCAAATTAATTTTATGCTCTGCTGCAGAAATCAGGAAGCGATTGTAAATCAGCTGTGAGCATTCATATTGGAAACACAATAATAAGCAAACAATGAGTGGATATCCCTTCCGTCCTTCCACGTCCAAACAAACACTTGCCCTTCATTAAACTTTTTTAAAGACAACCTGGCCAGCCCAGACCCCCTCCTGAAAAGACTATGTGGGAGCACGGGTAATTTACCCTGGCATGTCCGAGTCCTGGCGTTGGAGTAAAAGCCCTGTCCGCAGTCCGTGGTACAAAGGCCACTCTTCAGGAAGGTGTTCCCGCCACACGATGTGCACCAATCAGAGCCCTCACACTCCACACAGTGGGGCGGGCAGGCTGGGGACGACAGCACAGCACTGAGGCTCAGCGGGCCACCAGCAGAGGGCTCTCTATCATGAAGTTCCTACATGGTCAGAGTTTGTGTTCCAGAATATGTGAGATACAATGATGTCTTCCAGTCTCAGGAGTTTAGAGGTTCAGACAGCTGGTCAACTTCAACTTCGCTCACATAGCACTGGTAGGCATCAGCCCTTTGGAAGTGCCTGCCACATTCTGAGGAGTGATGACTTAGCAGCAGGATCCTGGTGTGCTACATGCCTTATGCATGATGCGTTATGCCTTATGTATTATGCCTTATGCGTTATGGTCTGTGACATGCACTCTGTGGTAGATAGTTCATTACATGCCAGTGCTACAGCTGCAGTCTGCTGCATGTCATCAGGGGGGTGTGGGTGTGGTAGAGGGGCCTCACCAGAGCAGATCCGTGCAGAGGAGTCCATGAAGAAGCCCCTCCCACAGTCCTGCACACACAGCCCCCGCAGCAGGGAGAAGGGCTGCTCACACACCTGGCACACCCCGGGACCCTCACATTCCTCACAGCGATTGTCACAGCCTGCCGGAGAGAGGACACACACGCACGTGTACACACACACACACACACACACACACACACACACACACGCACACACGCACATACGCACACACACACACACACACACACACACACACACACACACACACACACACACACACACACACACACACACACACACACACACAGACAACCTCATTTAGGTTTGGATGGCCCAGTCCAGAGAGGACACTGTGGATGTCCACAGCATCTCTTTCTAGCCCTGTTAATGACTACATGGACTCAAGAGAAGGATGCGTAATAAAATGTCAGGCACTGACTCAGACAGCTCTCCCCGTCCTGGTAGGACCCCGTGGCACAGCCCTGGATGCAGGTCCCATCCTGAAGCACATATCCCTCAATGCACTGCAGGCAGTCAGAGCGTGGTGGGCCGCTACAAGCTACACAGCTCCGGTCACACTCTGCGGGAGGGAGAGAGCCACACCCAGGAAAGCAATGCTGAGTCACTCAGTCACATCTACAATCTCACAGCCTGTTACAGAATACAACACTAAGTCACTCAGTTACATCGACAATCTCACAGCCTGTTACAGGAAGCAGCACTGAGTCACTCAGTCACATTTACCATCTCACAGCCTGTTAGATGAAGCAGCACTGAGTCACTCAGTCACATCTACCATCTCACAGCCTGTTACAGGAAGCAACATTGAGTCACTCAGTCACATTTACCATCTCACAGCCTGTTACAGGCAGAAACACAGTGGAACCTTATCCATCTACACACAATCTAACTAGGAGGTGACGTGACCTCTGCCCTGTAGGTAATGATGGGAGTTGGTGTTACTTTAACTTCTTACATTTTGCATCAGAAACAACATGTTACTTCCTTATAAGGTTCTGACAGTAAGTACATAAGGTGGTATGGAGCTTCACTGAAGCTAACCTCAAAAGAACACGACTGCTATTTCTGCACTGTCTTGCAGTGGTATTCTTAGACTGTGTGATAGTTTTACATGACAGCATGAGTTCACCGAATGTATAAAATGAAATAGGATGTCCTGTACCTTTCAGTGCAGTACGTACATCTGCATATTGCAAGGCAGGAAACGGGACTCTATGTCCAGGTGGCTGTCCTGGGCCATTTGAGTCAGTTACATTTTATCCAGATAATATTAAAATTCATTTGAAATCAAGGTCTCCTCACTATGTTTGTGTCTGCCTGCTATCCTTAACATGTACTGTGAAACTGGTTCTGTCCTCTCTGCCTGCCCACGTTACCATAAAATCTGCTTCAATGGATATTGATTCGAGTGTATCATGCAAAGGGAACACACAGCTTAGCTAAGCTCTCTTGGAGTCTGTATGTACGCATTCAAGTGACTGTGATCACTATTTAGAGACTATGTAGCAACACTGTGATTTGCAAAAGCAATCTGCACACAGAGCAGCACTGCAATAATGAATTCTAAGCTGCAGGGCTAGAATGTTGGTTAAGTGGCCACCAAAGGATTTCAAATTAGCTTGTGTTTTTGGTTATTAAAACAAATGAAGTGGTTTTTAATATGTATACCCACTATACTAAAGGTAAGCAACAGCTTTCTGATATTTTCAATGACCTGCAAAGGCACTACTAATATCCTATCAATATAATCATCTCACTTTTCCTTCTACCGTCCAAAGTGTGATGTTCTGTCACCTGTATCAGTGAGGGGCGATAGCAACACCTCGGTTTGTCCAACCCCGCCCACCCTGTTTCCCAGGTAACCCGCCTTGTTGAACGGGATAAGAGTCTCCTGCTGAAGCAGCACTTACAGATGCCTCCCACTCCGAGTGCTGCTCCAGCTCCCCTGTGATTCAACTTCTCTTTGCAATAAAGGAAGCGTGCATTACGCTCGGTGGGAGACACGCTGCTTTGTGCCTCAAACATCATTAAGTCTCTTTCTCCCAAGAAAGACTGAGCAGAAGCAAAACAACCATTCTGCACCTGTGTTTATGTTTCCACCTATACAGATGTGCTCATCTGCACTGCACTAATCAAAACTATGCATACCAAAAATACTCGCAAGGTTTCTCCCCAGTGCCATAAAACATTTTATTTCTAGGGGGTTTAGACCAAGCCAGAGGAATCGCTGCTTAAACTGTCTGACTGAAATACAGTCCTGATAAAGACAGGGTAGAGGAAGTGTATTGCTGTAACAACAAAATGTAAGTTCACTGGGGTCACTCCTCTCAAACACAATTCCTGTCTGTACTGTTCCCTCAGTGGTGGAATGAACTCAACACGGAGGTCAAGACAGTGGAATCACTGGCCATCTTCCAACACAGACTGAAGACTCACCTCTTCAGACTGCATCTCAGTTCCACCTCAATCCCTGTCCCCTAACACCTGCTACTTGTAGTACTTACTATTTATTTTACATGTAGTATTGCGATGTGTTTTGGATTCTGTAATCTAGTGAGTGATGTATGGTAGCATACTTGGCTTCCCTTGTCTAGTAAGGTTGCACAAGTTAACTCAGGTTAGGGCTTCAATAGCGCTCACACTTCCTGGTCTGGGACTGTTGTTAGCCTGGTCTGACACCGTTGCTCATTCAACTTGAATGCATATACTTACGTTCTACTGTGCTGGAAATCGCTCTAGCTAAAAGCGTCTGCTAAATGAATATAATGTAATGTAATGGAATGGAATGGTAGTTATATTGCCCTCTAGTTGAAAATGCAGGAGAATGTGCTGCCCAGTCTCCTGAAATGACTGTCTCACTATGAGTGAAATGAGACAGCCAGCGAAAAACACAAGGCCACAGGTGGGGGATTACCTCGGCAGGTGCGGCTGGTGTGGTTGAGGTAGTGCCGGGGAGGACAGCTCTCGTTCTGACACCCCCCAAAGAGCAGGACCTTGGCAGCATCTCTGCAGGAAGTGCAAACTCCAGCCTCCACACATGTCAGACACTGCCTGTCACACGCTGACACACAAATGACATACACTTACAAAATGTCCCTTTACATAAAGCAAACAACTTCTCACAATGGAATGTAACTTTTTACATGGTATTACATACTCATCCCTATTTAAATTTTGTTTAAATCATTATTTCAGCACTGGGCTTTTTGTCCCTGTAATAGCTGTACATTGAGCCCGAAAGAGAAGTGTTTATTATTTTATGCTGACAGTGGTCACAATTGTTTATTCTAGTTTGTCTCTAATGAGGAAAACTGCAGTAAATGGCAGTTGCAGGGCATACCTCGACACACTCGCTTCTCATCAACATAGTATCCATGGAGACACTGGGAGGAACACAGACCAGTGAGAGACAGGACCAGCGGGGCGGGGCAGGAAGTGCAGGAGAGGGGACCTTCATCACTGCAGCTCTCACAGGAAGCGTGGCATTCTAGGAAATAATGTCAACCAATGCTGGTACTCTGAAATGTGGACAGACCCGTAAAAACAACTCACAGTCCTCTGTCTGCTCTGTTAAGTGTCTCAAGTCAAGCAAGGGCAAACTCAATACTTTCTGTCAATACCTAAACTTCAAGTGTGAGAACACTTTTACCAGCTGCTTTGGAGTGACTTATTTCCCAACAACCCCAAATATTGCATCCTAAGCAGAAAAACATCTCCCACACATACTTAGCTCTCAGAACCAGGTGAATTTGGACAATGCAAAACCTGGCTCAGTTTGTTAAGCTTGACATATTCTTGTCAGAAACGTACAGACTGAGATGCCAATATGTGCCAGTGGTGGTGAACTCTGCTCAAACACACACCACAAGCAACTATCCGCCTTCTTCCCATATGAGGTTCTTAACATAGAAACATTCTAGAATATCAGAGTATTACTGGGGGCACCAGCCAGAGCAAGCTGTGTCAATAAATCAAACAAGAGTGTACTAAACAACATTCTGCATTTGTGACTGTTAAACAACAAGTGTGGCATCACTCTGAATACACCAGGTCTCACATATTCATTGCCCTGGGCTGTGAAATGATCCAATAAGATGTGATCCAGTGAGACAATCCAAGCCCAGCCTTCCAGATTGCCTGACTTTGCAAAGCCATAGACCAGATTACACTCCATATTAGCCAGAGGCTGTCCAGATCTGAGTCACTGCTGAATGCGTAAACCGCCCCAGGGGGAATAAGAACTGGGGCATTTGAAGGGTATTGCTGGGACTCTCATTAACTGTTCACTCCCTGTCATTTATAATGACAGGTTGTTATCATTAATCTGTCATCACACCAATCACATTTATCTAAATGAGGCTAAAGCCATGGCCATACTTACTGCTGCAGGTCCCGTTTTGGGCGAAGTACCCCGATGGGCACTGAGAGACACAGCTCTCCCCCAGCAGGAGGTCCCGGGGCCCCTCGCACCTTAGACAGACGCTCCTGCCCGTCTGAGCGTCCACCACACAGCGCTGGCAGCCTGAATGGCATTCTGGAAAACAGAGGAGGGAAGGACCATGGAGCGGGCTGTATAAACCCGTCATACTACCACATACCATCACATGTTCCTGTCTTTATCAGACAGTGCAGGGGGCAGTTTGCAGACTGGGGCAGACTGCGCTGTGAGGCCAGTGTGCTGCAGCAAACCTGATGACAACAAACAGCACCAATGCATGAGAGAGAGAATATTTACCATACCATATATTTACCATAATTAAACATACACTGTGCGGGAAAATATATTTACTGGATTTAACATTTTTTAAGCATGAGAGATTTTTTTTAACAATTGAGCCTCACAAGCCCATTGCTTTGGCTATGATTTAAGATAGAGGAGCTGTTGGACTGTATCTAAACTCAAAAGCAGGGCCCATCAAAAACACAGATTAATCTGAGCCTTGAATCCATTCTTCTTAGCATGAAGGCAGATAGGAAAGGGGTCTGGGATTTCAGGAAATTAATGAAATTGCGCCCATGGAGAAGAGCACGGGGGCTGTAATTCTAAAACGAGCCGCCCAGCCGCCCCCAGAGCAGTGAAGCGCCACCGGCATCACCAAATCTCATTTCAAAAAGCTGATCAGCACACAACGGGCCGCAATGTGAAAGACGATGAGCGGGCAGCCGAAAAAGCTGCCTCCTCCTGTCCAGTAATGGCAAATAAAAACACATCCTGATGTAGAAACAAAAACACTTGATAAGATGTATGAAAGCATTTATTAATACAGGCATACATCTATAAATGAATACACTGTAAATGTGACACATTAATCAGTGGTTATTTGACACTAAAACTCAGTAGATACAATTCATGCTGATAAAAGAGAGCGACCCCTCCAACCAAGTGTGGTAAGTGCTACAACCCCCTCACCCCCCCAAGACACACACACACACCAATCATAGTTTCCAGTGCTCCAAATGTCGCCCGCAACTCCTGACGTGCCAATGGACCAGTAGCTACAACAGAGGAACTTCCTGTGGCCCAAAACTAATCTCAGTCACAATGTGCAGCAGTCACAATTGGCTAAACTCACTCGGAATTCTGGCATATTCTGACAGAGTAAATGTGGCATGTTTTCAGTGCCTGGCAAACACATGCTCTCAGCACCTTATCTGACTGACCATGTTGTGATATTCAGTGAGCAGAGCTGAACGCTTCCTTTACAGGTTTATCCTGGCCCTGGCCGACATCCCACCGACAGGACATTCCCATTAAAGTTTTAAAGGGTGAGGCTCAGGAGGCCAAACTGCGGATTAGCAGCCATTAGGAGGAGCCTTAATGCAGGCACATTCATTCAGTCCCGTCCTTTAAATATTAAATAGCTCCTCCATTCAAGAACAATCCACCGTCATTTAAGCACATCGCCGGGTCACCTTGTAACAGGAGATTGGCTTAATGTACGGCGGGGTCAGCTGTGGGAGGCACCATTTTAGCGCCCTCTTTGAGAAAACCTCTTTCGGGACTCTGCACAATGGACTTACAAATGCCCTAGCACTGAACCGGAAAGTCTGACCAAAGATGGGACCATCAACGATTTTGCTAACCACCGATTTTTATTATTTGCTTAGCAGGTATGATTATCCGCGGCAAGTTGCGTAAATGAAATCTTTTCATGTTAGCAGTTTATAATCAAGATTTACAGCTACACGTCTCTGTTTAAGAACTTTGTGCTGGCAAGTGCCATTCCGCACCGCCAGCCAGGACCGGACTAATGACTTTAAAACTTTTTTGTTGTTTTCACAGTTGTTCAGATTAGTTCCGCGAAGTCTGCCTCATTCCATCTCACTTAGCGACCCATCTCTGGAGTTTTTTTCCCCCCGGTTATTATCATTCCGGTCACACGCTCATACGGACCTGACTGTTCTCGCTGTGCTACAGGCATTCTTTTTTTACGAGCGTGATTATGTTTGTTCATTTTCCATTCCTGTGCCAAGAATGATTCATTTTCACATTACGTAGTGGTTATTACTGGTATATTCCAACAAAAGCATAGATTGGAACTGTAGCCCGAGTCCACATAAAAAGCGCCGTTAAAATTCCGCGGCAGCGCCGCAGGGAGCGCGCTCACGCTGAAACTTTTATCATGCAGTTCCTTACGTCTGCGGGGGGTTTTAGTGCACAAGCGCACATAGTTCAGTCGCACTGCGCCTTTCCCGAGTAATGAGTCCGGAGACAAGTGGGCACGCTGATGCAATTAGCAAGCCAATCAACAGCGACACAAGTTCAGCTTTCTGAGTTTGGCCCGGAAGAGAGGATTGATTCGTGACTTGCAGAGGATTTGGGTATGCAGAGTTTATTAACATAAAGTACGTCAGAACTCTTTAGGAGGCAGGGTCAGGGTGAACTGTTAAAGGGCGCTCAGGGGTGTCGAGGGGAAGAGAGTGGAATTAAAGTGAAGCTAATGACATGCGCATTTTAAAACATGATCCAACCGTGAGCAAAGTGTCGATGGTGCTTGAAATGAAAGCACTGCATAACAGGAGGGGGTTAGAGGGTGAAGAGATGCAAATATTTAGTAACGGAGTTGGACTAAGGACAGTCAATTAATAGAATTTCATGAAAGCTGAGTTCTCACTCCTTTTGGGAGACTGTAATCATCTAAACTGCAATTAAACCTGAATGTTTCGATCGCACTGTTTACACTCGGGGACGGGAACGTTTGTCTTGTAGAAGAGTGGTTTTTCTGTGATGACGGGAAAACAAATTACAAATTTACCTTTTAATCAAGAAAGGCGCACATGGCATTTAAAATGACCCCCACTGCATTTCATACTTTTAAATCCACTTTTTCCATCGAAAGCCCATTTGTTATTTGAAACAAACATTGACTCCTTATTCTTCCCTTTTGAATCTGTTACACTGTCACCAGTAGGATATTGGCATTCTCTTTAAAGAAAATGACTTTTATATATAAATATCCAAATACAGTTTCAACAAATGACCATGAGTCATTGACTGTTCATGTTTTAGGTCACCTTCAGCCCCTTTCCTGGTAGACTTACACAGACCAGACGGAGACCCATTTAAATAACCCAACTGAATTGAATCTGAATACATTTAGTGATGAAATGACATGGTTTATGACCTCTGTCACACCCCCCACCTCTGATGCTCCAATATGTGTTAATACTGATGAATAGATAAATTCAATTATGCTTTTCACAGCAGTTAGTACTCAGCAGTTCTAGTAGTAGTCACTCAGTAGTAGGCCTTTGCACTGTGGAGATCACTGAGATTAAAGAAAGTGAGTGCGAGCCGTCTGTGTCCTGTCTGAGACTGGAGCCTTCCAGTGGATTGCACTGTGATTTTTAAAGGCCTGCCTGTCCAGATTTCACAGCATAGTATCATAAGATAATAATTACAAGAGGGTCCATTTAGGTGCTTGGTCAGCAACCTACTTTCAGTTGTCACTTCCCAGCCAGGATCAAAAGTCCTCATACCCTCCTCTGCCTCTGCTGCAGCTCCTCAGCTCTCCTGCAGCTGCTCAGCTGCTCAACTTCCCCCAGCTGCTGCCCCAGCCCTTCAGTTCTCTCTGTTGGACACTCACCAGCGCACTCCCCCAGTGCATTCTGGTACTGTCCCTCGGGGCAGCCGGTCCGGCAGAGGCCATCACGGAGAATGGCGTGGGGCGGACAGGCCAAGCAATCTGCCTCCATGGGGCCTGAGCACTCCCTACAGGACCGTTGGCAGGCTGGGGAGGGTTGGGGGAGACAGAAAAGGGAGGGGAGGAGGCATTAAACAGCAAAAACCGCAGCTGCAGAAGAGTGAGCGAGAGGCACAGAGAGGTTAAAGACGACGGCTGCATGCAAATGAGGGTCCCAGTAATGAATTACAAATGGACAGCTTTGAAAAAACACCCCTAAATATTTAATTGATTGAATGAGTTTTGAAAATCTGCAACATCAAGCTTCAGCCAGCGAGTAAAAGCAATCGGCAGGCTACTAAATGACCGGCTTGGCATGAAATGCATGAACTTCTGGATTAAATGACTTCCTTTGGCAAGTTGAACATTTTGTAAATTGCTGACTCTTTGCGCTAAGTGTAATAACCCTTCCCTCTTGATTCCTGTAGGAATAGCCCACAGAGCACCTTTGCAGCACTCTTACAAAATATGCACCATATTAAAAAGCACAAATGAAGTGGACTTTAACTAATAAACTCAGACATCTGCTGCAAAGAGCTTTTTCACTTCTCGACTCTTCGTCTCATTTAAATAACCTGCAGAATTTCTAACAGATGGGGAATCGCGCACAAAAGCAACACTCTATACAATTAAACATTTAAAACGCATCCAGCTACAGTGTAGTTGTTCACTGCCAAATCCCTCGGGTGGCATTGCTTGGCCATTAAAGACCACAGCGATGTGGCTTCCCTAACAATGAGGTGTGATGTCACCTGTAACTGAGAAAGGTAGATTTCTCTCACCGTTGCAAGTGCCGTTGTGGCTGTGGAACCCTGGGGGGCACCTGTGGAGACACTGTCCCTGGTGCAGGATGGCTGGGGGAAGGCAGGAGGTGCAGTCCTGAGCACTGCTCCCAGTGCACTGCAAACATGACGAGTGACACTCTGGAAGAGACAGAGAGAGCCATCACCTGAGGCAGTCAGTGCATAATATTCTTAAGTCAGTGCTTAAAATTGTTAAGTAATTCCTTCATATTCTTATGTCAGTGATTAACACTGAGTAAGTTAGTGCTGAACTCCATGAACCCTGTCCTATTTAATGTTTCTTGAGGACTTTTAGTCAGATTCTTGGGATCTGTAATAGCAATCCGCACATCGTGTACCATTTTATTCCAAATGACTTTGTCTAATGGAAAATGCCATCAGCAGCCCTGACCATGACATGAGGAATTTGATATGCTTTTTTATATGAGGTAAAATAATTTTCGCTTGTTGAAAAAAATTTGTTTACTTGAAAGCTCTTCCAAAGGAAAATGTGTCAGCTCTGTTATTTCTGTACACACTGATAGCTTAGATTGTCTGGATTGTATACATATAAAACCATGTCAGGGGGACATTCCATTGCTTTGTAATGTAAAAATATCAGCTGAGTGCCAGATCACACTATGCTTAAAATTTTACAGTTAGATAAGAGTTTTCTTTTAATTTTTAACATACTGCATACAATAATGAACTGTTTCCAGAAATAATGATATAAGATCTATACAAAGCAACAAAACATAACTTCATACATTTGAAATTGCAAATAGATGTAATAATAAATCAGTTTATATTTTGGTTATATTAATGATATGAAGAAAAACTGCTTTCAATGATCATCGAATTTGGTCTTGTCATCTGCATTGTCAACTCGTGGTCATGAGTTGAGAGAAACACATATCTAAATACACTGCAGGTACGACGAGGCAGAAATTACATCATCATTGTACATAATCCTGTCATTTACTGATATCTGACTGAATACCAGACCCATTTCTGGTACACAGCAAGTGAAGAACATGTTTCTCTCGGAGTGACCGAGATATTGAAAGGAGATGAATTGGAATTCTTTTTGAAGTACACAAGAGTATTGTTTTTGGAGATGCAAAAATAAGATCATACCACTGAGTTATTCAGCAGAAGCTCATGATAGACTCATGGAATGAGGTAGGTTCATGTGGCTGCTATTTGTTGCTTTCAGGTTCCATGGGTTAAATTCTTCAGTCAGCACTTAATATGGTAAGTCAGAGGCAAGATAAAATAAAAGGAACCTTAAAAACAGTTTTTTCCCCAATGCTTCCTCTTAGTCAGCAAAACTCTGATCCCACAGGGCTACAATTCAACAGATTTTACACAACAGGCCTCCTCAAAGTCCACTGTCTCACCATAAAGGATGGTCGCACATTTACAGCTATTACTACTACATTCAAGACCGGATGCTGAAAGGTCATGATAGAATAAAACCAAATAGAGTGCAGCATTTTACAGCCCTTAGGACCAGACTACCAGTAATGACACCCCTTAGACCGGCGCCAAGCCCGAACCCTCCCAGTTCTCTCTCTGCTGTCCCACCTATAAACCAGACAGGAACACACTGTCCCCAGACAGCCCATGGGTGCCGAATGAAAAGCTGAGTGCCTGACTGCTGGGCAAATAGACACTGTCGGTCCTGTGGGGCGGGGGGGAGATGGTCAACACAGCAGCACGGCTTGGTCCCCCGTGGCAGCACAAAGAAGAGACACTGATTTCAGATCTTCTGTTTATATGTCTACTCCTGCAGTTTAAGCTGTCAGCGAACAGAACAGGCTATCTATTTCAGTAATTCAATTCTGTTCCCCTCCCGGGTGCTGCAGGCATATTACATACCTCCGCTGTCTCCCTGTGTTCTATTATTGGAAATAGACGGATAAACAAATTTTGTTTCTTTCTTTGTATTTCAGTTCTGAAACTTAATCCAATAGAATGGGAAAAAAACACATATCGATTTCTATACATTCATAAGTTGCTTAATAACATTTTATAAAAATAGCAGGTATGAGTCAGGAGTATTAAAAGTTTCTCTGTCTTAAACATATACTTCCATAAGACACTCTCTGTCCGGGGGTCTCTTTCCAGTCCATCTTCACTTGTTGGATTCCCTGGAGAGTACACCTCCATTGTATCACTTCTTTTACACAGCTGCCCATTCCTTATATTTACACTTACGTTTTGTTACTTAGCAGAAACTCTTATCCAGAGCTACTCCCAAAGTTAAGCACAAAATTAATTGAAAAAAAGACAAAATGTTACACAAACAAGGACACCACCATGCACACAAACAACACACAACATGCCCAACACACAAGTGCAGCACAAAGGAAGACAGAAGGACTGTACCATTCCAACACAATGCCAACTTCAACAAAATGAAGGGAAAACAGAAGGACAATACCAATTCCAACATAATGCCATAATGCTTTAACTACCAACTCTCCATCACATATCTTTGGCCCCAGGAAGTGAATGCACTGTATGTGGTCCCTGAGGAGTGTTCTACCTTTGTTTACGGGTTGATCAAACCCAACATGAATTTCATTCTTGACCTCCAGAGACTGTTCAATCCATCAGCGAGTGGAGGTGATCCTCACTACCTCTATAGACATAATCCCTGACACCCATAGCCAACAGCATACACCACTGACATCTGCCACCATGACTGCCCTTCACAGACAGCACCGTGGCTGTGGATCCACTGCCCTGAGCTGTGCCCCACAGAGCCCAGCCCTAAAGGCGGCCCTGTGATTCTTTACACGACAAACAGTGAGCGGCAGCGCCACAAACAGGCAGCGATTTATAAAAGTACGAAGGCTTGTTTCGCGTCTGCATTATTTATAACTCAAAGCAGGCCACGGCGAGGCGAGAAGTGTGACACCTAATTTTGGAAATTTAAGATAATGCCGACGCCAGGCTCTGTGTTCGGATCCTCAGCGATCATCCAGAGCATCTCCTGGAGCGCGCTGGTGTGACGCGTTTGCTAATGTGGATGGATTTGTTCAAGAGAAACACCACATTTATTGCAAAACAACACAGTGAGGGATTTACTGTTCTCTTCAAGAGCCGGGATAACAATGAATATAGATGAGTGCACAAAGCACAGAATTATTATTGTTATTTATTCTTTTTTTTCTGCGAGACAGAAAGACAAAAGAATCTCATTCCAAAGGTTACTGTCAATTACACAGAGTCAATTTTGCGCCTGTTGTCACGGAGGCAGATTGTTAACAGACTAAACAGCGAGACTGGCTGTCATCCAGAGAGGGGAAGGAGTATTGAAGGATGTGCTCTCATGCAGGTGAAGGCTGGTCTACCTCCCCACTCACAGTGTGAACAGAGTTCAGAAAGTCCACTGTGTGCCATAGTTTTCCCTGTACCAGATTCATGATTCTTGTAAATTGCAATAAAGACACTAAAGGAGCCACTACAGTATAACCTGAAGCAGCAACAATCAGGTTATGATGACGCTCATAAGATTGCCAGTTTAATAAGGTGTTAAGATTCTAAATGGATTAAAACAGGAGGTGGACACATTTATGGGGCACCAGGGTCTTGTTCAACTTAATATAAGCTACTGCTTCAGTTGATCTAGTTTTTGCCTTCCTTGTTCCTATTATCGCTGCATGTAGTAACTCATAATTCTTTAACCACACAAAACAGTAGAGTAATTAGGAGCTTCCTTCTAAGCTCGAACAGAGTACAATTCAGTGACGTACATATTGCAACAGATAGTAGATTTTCCAGAAAGGAGGAAGTGGTTATGTCTGTTGGGTAGTGTTCTCAGTCAGTCCCAGTGTCCAAAAAGATGGCAGATGCAGTAGCACATGAGTGTGATGGTGGTTTATTGAGTGCTCCTCAGACACACTGCAGCAGTATGTACATTATCTGTAGAGCACCTGCCATGTCCAGCTCATGCACACACACTTGCCTCTGCATGTCTTTCTCATGTCCAAGTAGAAGCGGTCCTGACACCCCGAGATGCAGGTGCCATGACTGGCCCCTCTGATTCTGGGCTGCAGCGCCTCCTCTGGCCGCCGGCAGAGCACGCAGTCCGAGTCCGTGGGCCCAACACAGGAGCGGCAGGACCAATGGCAGTCTAGGGGGGACAGTGGCACCCCACTCAGCCTAAATATCACCCCCTTGACACCCCACTCCACCTCATCACCATCTTCACTCATACACCAGTCCACCTCAGTACCATTCCGACTCACACACCTGAAGCATTTATGGTCAGCGGAGTTATCATCACATCAGTACCAATCAAACTTTCAATGTATGATGTAATGCATCGATCAAATAATTAATGTACATTTACCATTCAAGATCAACATATATAGCAGAGTGATTCAGACTGGTGGGGAAAGTAATCTATGGTTAAACACAGGATATAATGGCATGTCTTAAGTAATCTCAATATTCCTGGTCTGTACTTGATTAAACTGTTGTTCAGCTTATCCAACAGTACTTATTTAAGTTCTATTCTGGTTGTAACCAACCATGGTTGATAAGAGTTGCCGTAGATTTCCCACAGCAGGTTCAATGCTGGATGGAGTCAGAGATGCACTGGAGTGGGCACCATAGAGGAACAGACCCCATACAGGAGGAGGCCCCATAGACTGTGCTCTTACTTTGGCAGACACCGTTCTGAGAATACCAGCCCTCTCCGCAGGAATCCAGGCACTGCCCCAGGTAAAGAGCCAGTGTCCCGGGACAGAGGGTGCAGTGGGATCCCATGGGGCCTGAGCAGGATGCACATGAGCTGTGACACTCTGAGGAAAAGGCAGGGGGTCAAACACACTTCAACAATGTGTGAAATTCCATCCTACCAGCAAGCACAGAATTTTCAACTCAGGACTCATAACCTGTCAGCACTCCAGCCTGAGCTGCTGGTTTCTCCCTGTCTGTCTGCGTGGGTGTGTCTTTTGTTTGTTTTTTCCGTGCATGTGCTTTTGTTTTGTTCTCAGCCTTCGCCCCTCCTCCTGTCTTGCCAACCTGCCCTGCTGCTACGCCCACCACCTGAAGCCCATCCTGCGCACCTGTTCCCTGTTGTCTCATCACCAGCCCATGTATATATACCCCGCTGTTTCCTTTGTTCTTTGCCTGATCGTCTCAGTTTGTTCTCTGTGTCGTTTCTTGCCAGTTGTTTAGTTCAGATTTGCTCGGTTTTTGACTCTGCCTGTTTCTGGTCCTCCCTTTTTGCCTGCCGTTTTGGTTTCTGAGTTTTCCCCTGTGGCCTTCTGGTTTCTGATTTTGGACTGGTTTTTCGACTACGATTTTTGCCTGTGCTTTTGGACCTGACATTAAAGTCTCTCCTTTTACCGCCTGTTTTGTCTGCGCCTGGGTCCTTCCCCCCGTCAACCCTGACATAACCTGTGTCAAAATTATGGATAATTACCAAGCCAGATACAGTTATTCATCTGTGTAAGAACTATTAGGGCCTACAAGCAATGTAGTTTAATGATATGTACTGGTTCACTGTGTTACACTGGGTTTGGTAGACCAATGGTGTCTACTTCACTTTTTCATCCAAAATATGTAAAACGCATTTCAGTTACGGAACTGATTGGCACGATAATATATAGAAATACGTATAATGTAACATCATATTATTATTATAAACCATAATGCAGCGGTAGTACTGACCCCTACATCTGCCATGGCTGTCCCGGTAATGGTGTTCAGGACAATGCAGGACACATTTCCCATGATGCAATGCGGTGTCTGTGGGACAGCTTGTGCAGCTGGGGCTGTCAGGGTAGCAGGTCCTGCAAGACCTGTCACAAGCTGGAGAAGTAAAATCAAAGCAACTCTCTTAGAACATAGGAACTGAGGGTCTGGCAGACATTCAGAGCTAAACCAATGTCTTCATAATCAAATTCAACAAAAAGACGGAAATTTGCAGCGAGTGGCGGATCAGTGGTGGATTACCCCAAGTCAGTCCAGAATAAATACAGCTCAGAATAGACTCCTTACATACAATTTGGAGAGAGTCACTTCTTCAAAATCTTCATAAAAATCTAAATAAAATCTATTGCTAGTTTAGCACACCTACACTGTACTTAACTATATCCATGTGAAATCTGGCCCTTAGGACATCCCAAAATGAAAAGAATTTCATGAAGCTTTGTGCAGTTAAGGGATTAAACTATGTATTATAAAGGGATTTATTGTTATTGCAATGGCAAATTTAGAAACAATCCATGTTCATATGTTTTTGTTTTGCTGTTAGAATACCTCATTAACAAAAATATATTTTTTCCTTCCGATCTGGATTATCCATGAACTTATTATCCAAAGAACTATGAATCACACACAGTGCTACCTTTCATGATGTGGTGTTTGTAACAGAATGAGTTACATAAAACATTCACCATGGCAGGTGCCTTGTCTAGTGTAGAAGCCTGGGCCACACTCTGGCATACAAAGACCATCTCTGAGCAGGAGAGAGGGGTCGGAACACGAAAGACAGTCCTGCGCGCCAGGACCGTAGCAGGTGGAGCAGGAGTCATGGCAACCTGCAGGAAGTGAACAGAGTCATTCTGAGAGAGAGAAGGAAAAAGAGGGTGGGAGGGAGAGAGGAGGAGAAAGAAGGGGTAAGGGAGAGTGCGAGAAAGAAGGAGAAAGAAGGGGAATGAGAGAGAGAGAATGAAAGACAGATCTGTGTTGCCTGCAAACAAGGAAAGGAGAAGGAGAAGAGGCCTCCATAGCATCTTATCCAAGGTTATTTCAGATGGTGGCCATGATTTATTTACTGCGGGACCCAGGATGCACTTCTGCCTGTGTGCGCTGTTTGAAAGGATTACTGTGTGAAGAACAAAAGGCCACCTCTTACATGACCCACCATTCTGGCATTCTATAAAGGAACCCAACAAAGGAGATTCAGAGAGTGGAGTCCTGACTGCAGCTGCTCACTTGGAAACAGGAGCACTTCGGAAGGCTTCAATTACTGTGCTGCACCAACCTCCAATACAGCCATTAGCTAGCAGCACAGTGCAGGAACTGGATTAGAGAGGGAAGTGATGAAGAGGCCCAACTTTAAAGGCACACAATTAACATTTTTTAAATAAATTATTTTGCGATTATTAATTAGTGTGGTTATTGTAGTCTTAACACTACTATGTATCTTTTCTACCTAAATACAATGGTGTACATGAGCTAAATGCTTACTGTGATACTAAATCTGACAGAAGCACAGATATCACTGTTCAGTGACGCATTACAGTGTATAATGAGAGGTTTCCCAGCCACCTTGGTGTTTGCTGTCAAAGATGGAACACCAGCCAAAATGTCCCTATTTCTGTAAGGAATGAAAGAAACACATAAAAGAACACCACCAATTAACATTGCATGGTTATGTTAGTTAAAATGTAACACTTGAAAATGTCTGCTCTTAAACAAGCGGAGCGAGGAGAATAACTGACTACCTGATGGGCAATTTAATAAATTTAAATTATGACTTGTGTGTTACTTGGTAATGTGAACCAAAAAGTCTGTGAATACAGTAAGCAGGGATGACATTGCAGTGAATTCCAGCATTGCATGGAGAGCAGCTCCTTCATTGAGGACTGAGCATTCTGGGCCTGTGAACTGGCCACTGTTAAGAGTGGAGGGTCATTTATGTGCTCGGTATCATTTGATTAAACGCCGATGCAGAATTCTAAAGTTACCCCTGCAGCCCCAAGCATGGAAGTCAGGAAAGACAAGCCAACAGTAAGAGCTCCATTATATCCAACAGCAATCAAGGTGAGGGGCTCAAAATCAGCCCTGAAATAAACCCCTAAGAGGAGGAGAAAGCGATGATGACAAACTTAGGGAGCATCAAATCCATAACCCAGGAACAACTGCACACATCCCACAAACCACAATGCTACAGAGTCTGGCCAGCCTCGTTATCAAGTGGTAGCAATCTAGCTCTTTATTGATGTGCTGGTCTGCCACATAAAGCCACAGAAAAAGCCATAGCATTATACAGGGTACAGGGGGAATTCCTACTCCCTGCTAGGACAGAAGAGTAGGCAGAAAGTACCTGTCAGTATGAATTAAAACCTTCTTCATGGCTTAATCGTTTATGTTGTTTATGAGTATGGTGTTGATGAACAGCTGCACTTGGACAACACAATTACAATGTGTGCTCACTGAATCTCTGTGAATTCATCTGTGCCTGGATTTCCACTGCTGGAGCAATAACTCCCTGATGTCTTGTGAGTTGCAGTGCAGTCACACCATGCACAGGTAAGGATGAGATGAGCTGTGCCATGCACAGGTAAGGGTGAGATGAGCTGTGCCATGCACAGGTAAGGGTGAGGGGAGCTGTGCCACCTGACGGTGATTTTAAGATGTTCTCCAAAGAGCTGACCATGTCACTCCTGATTTCCTGGGGCCATGGGCGAAAAGCTCAGTGACATCAAGGCACATCACATCACTGGCTCAGGGTTTGAGGGCTTACAGATGAACTCTGGAACTGACCCCGAGCTCTCTTCTGTTTCCTCAAAGGCGTTCTACCCACCATTTATGGTAAGACCAGGGCGTTCTTCTTCGGTGACAGACAGTAATGGCCTTGGCAGTCAGACACTGTGGAGTTTAATGCGTGCGCCCCATTGTGTTGAATGTTTTCAGACGTTTCTCCCTTCACTTGCTTTCTTCCATTTAAAACAGCAAGCGCTTATCTTAATATCGCTTTCAACAGGGTACTGGATCCATTAATGAACGACCCTCCTATTCCCTACAGAGACGTAAATTCAGCACTGACGCATCTTTCCAGTTTGTTACTGCATTCACTAACATATGTTAGAAAATCTAAATCGCGGAGACTTTAACAGCGCACGGATAAGCTCATTAAATTAAGCTCATTAAATTAGCTCATTTCATGCATGCCGGTCATCAGTTCAGCTAAAGTAATCCCCACTGTAAGCATCCTTCCAAACACATGAGTAACCCAAGACAAATTGATGAGATTAACTAGGGTATTCTTATGCTGAGGTCTTGGTTTCCCCATGCGTGGGACAGAATTGCCCCAAGGCACCCAGCGAAGAGTAAACTGTGGTAGTCTTGGATCCCTGCCATCAGACACTGCACACATTCACTCCTGAGCTCCTTCTTCCCCACAGAACCTCAGAACCTAAACACAGATCCAAAACCTGATGCTAATGCTATAAGGGGTAAATAACAATCATATCTAATCACAACTGTGACAAATGTTTGCAAAACATCTTTCCCATTATGCAGAATTAATGGTATTCTTAATATTACTGTACACATACAAACTCACTGTATGCTCAAAGTGGTATCAGAGTACTTCCTCCCTTTCACTGAATGCCAGTGTTAGGTATGCTCATTCTAGCCTGAGACAGAGCCCTATAATTATACACTCTACGTCAATGGTTAAGGCTCTCGGTGTTCTGCAGGTCTGTCTTTTACACATTTTCTGAACAGATCCAAATGCCTGCAACCTGCAGCAGACAGCTGTGCTCTTTATAAATGTCACATAGGCAAAGTACCGTCAGTGTTATTAGTGTGACAGCGTAGCAACGTTACACAGTAGGTCATTGATAGCGTCACTGTTTAAGTCCTTCATCATAGCTGCTGGAGAGCTGTGGGACGGGTGAGGCAGGTACTCACGTGTGCACTGTCTGTGATTGGGGAAGAAGCCGCTCCCACACGCAGGCACACACTGGCCACGGCTCATGAGGAGGGGCTTCCGGCAGGAGGTGCACTCAAAGCCGTTCTCACAGGAGCTGCAGGAGTCCTTGCAGGCTGCAGAAAACAAAAGCCATTGCACAGGATTGTGACACACAGGTGGTCACAGGGCCACATGGTCACTCTGTCATGTGGTCACATGGTCATACGGTCACATGGTCACACAGTCACAGAGTCACACGGTCATGTGGTCATGCGGTCATGTTGTCACACAGTCATATGGTTATGCGGTCATGTGGTCACACGGTCATATGGTCATGTGGTCCTGTGGTTACACAGTTGTGCGGTCATGTGGGCACATGGTTGCATATTCATATGGTCGCTTTCTGGTAATCACAGCTGCCTATATGAAGTGCATGCACAGTATGCAGTTTGTCACTGCGATTCTCTCCCTGCACTGCTGAAACAGTTTGGAGCTGGCCCCCCACCTCCACAGAAAGGCCCAATCAAAAAGACAGACTGACTACTGAACGCAATAGACAAGAACATAGACATAAGACATGTAGATGGATTCTCATGGTCAAATACTTTTTTAGATTAATAATTTTTATTGTTGTACATCACCTAATCCACAAAATCCTTGGGGTGGACCCACTCCTCCCTCCCAACAGCAACAGTCACACAATGTAACAGGAAATGAAACCATAAAACCAGACAGTAAGAGCACAGGAAAAGTTGAGAAGAAGAAAGAAACCCTCTCTGGCAAGAATGGAAGAAACCAAAGTAAGCATGTACGCTCATTCTGCATATCTAAATATCACCACATTCACACATTCATGCAAGAATATATATACATGTAAATGTATAAACACTTTCTGTTTCCCACGTACCCTCCACACACACACACACACACACACACACACACACATTAGCACCTGCACACACATGCACACGCACATCTTCACACACAGTCTCTCATGTTCTATGACATTTTCCACAACATTCCACTCAAGTCTGGATCAGACACTTGTGAAACAATGGCTTATTCCCTTTGACCATGGGTACAGCCTGTTCTGTACATTAAAACTTTAGCGATGGTTACTGTCCTTGCTGTCACTTTATACCGGCGGCTCGGCCACAGAGACTTTAAGGTTTATTTCGACCATAAAAGGACGCAAGGCATCCCATCATGCTGTCAGCTGAAGTCCCATCTATGAAACACTTCATAAGCAATTTCTGGGTCTTGCAAACCAACCGCTGCAGTTGACACTCAATCGGTATACCACTGTTTTCCGCAAACAGCTCCCCTTTTCTCCCACAGACTGCTTGCACTGACACCATCTCTTTAATGGACCTAGTAAACAACGGTAAATGATACCAATTACAGTCATTATAGAGTTTGTGTAATGGCTGGAATGCTGACTCTCTCCGTCCTCTGTGAGTGACCTACACTGATGGCCCAGGTAGATACACCTGTGCCTGCATGGGGAATGGTGTCCCACCTGCGCACGTTCTTCCATTCTGGTAGAACCCCGGGGGACAGCTCCGCAGACAGCGGCCACCGTGCAGAACAGCACGAGGGTCTTTACAGCGGTCACAGTGGTCCCAGGTCCCAGAGCACGTCACACAGTCAGGGTGACACTGAACTGAGAAAGACAGACAGACAGATAGAAAGATGAGAGGAAACACTGAGAGAACTCACATAAAAGCAATTCATCACTACCATCCTTTCCCTATCCTGTCTTTTTACACGTTTAGTATTTAAAGTGCATGAGCACCACTGTCATTTACAATTCAGATTTGTGTCTGTGAAATTATTCAAAAAGCAATTTCTGACTCAATACCAGAATAAAAAAATACTCTTTTAATCATGGAATATGGAATACCTTTTTATTGCTTTAGAACAGACAGACCCTGCACTGTAAGATTTGTTGTGCCGATAAATAAATGGGCAAGAACCAAACTGCAGCTGTGCCCAATCATTTGCATTGATTTTATTGCACTCTGTAAGCAAAACTCTCTGCAGAAGAAGCTGTGGAGCAGCTCTTTTGCAATGAGGCCGGACATGAGACTCCAAGAGGCAGGACGCTGAGCACCTGCTCCGCTATTAAAAACCATAATGGCTTTCCCGTCACATTCCGATTTTCGAGTGTTCATTGATGACAGTGAATGAGCTACCCCTTGTACGACCTCTCTCTTGTCAGACACGGGAAACACATGTCAACGTGCCTGGTAGTGCTGCTCTGTCCCCTAACTATGCTGGAGACGCTTCGCAAGAACCAGCTGATGATCAAATAGGTTTATGCTGGTTTATTCAAAGGTTTATGCTGCCACAGAATGGCCTTGAATAAGGTTATGTTACCTTTTAATTCAGTCGTTTTTTTTTAGAATTGAATTTTTTAGAATTTTTTTCTGCACTGAAATGCAGAAATGGTAAAGCAATAAAGGTCCTGACAGCAGGAAGAAGGTCAAGAAGAAGTCAGAGCCATTGACTTGTCCTTCACCAGAGCCTTCGGATCAATAGACCGCATAGTATTCAGTGACACCAAGTATTGGTCCATACTGCCTGATATCACATGGGATTAATTGTACCGATACCGTAATGCGACAAGACTGAGTGAGATCAGTTGGGGCAGTCAGTGCTGAATAATTCAGCCTGTTTTAAAGCGTCTTAACCCTCTTGGAGGTGAGACATCTTCCAGTCTAACATCTTTGATCTCATCCTTTTTAGGAGCTCCAAACCTGACCATCACGCGTGCTTCTGTGTTTATTTCCTCTTTGCACTGGAGGCTTTCAGGCCTTCTTAGCCTTCCCATCAGGCTATTGGGTTTCAGAGATGTTTCTCTCTCTCTCTCCAAAGCAAGAAGTGCACTGTCAGTGCTTTTTCCTCAGCTAACCCCAGATAAGGTCAGAAGCAGAAACAGAGAAACCAAGCCTCGCCTCCGACGACGGGAAATGGGAAAACTAAACAGGCGTTTTATTTAGCAAAGAAGGAAATGTAATACCAGGCCCTCGTCTCCGTCAGATGCAAGGGGATTAAGCACACACAGCCCCTTTCATGCTACACTCAGAATTATTCATACGAGAAAACAGATTGGAATTTTTAAACACGCAAACATCTCAGTGTAAGAACCTAAGGAGCGCTGCTGAAAAAAAAACAACAAAGTGAGTTTTAACAGATAATCTCATAAAGTGGGACAAGAAAGTTGGTGCCATTGTTTTGCGAGTCCACAAAACTCAGCTGCCCCCCATGTTAATACATGCCATGTAGGTAGGCTCGTTGACACGGCGATCGCTCCACACTGTGGTCCCCCCTTTCTGCTCCGTGGCTCACAGCACAAACCCCACAACACCCCCTTAATGTTTAGTGTAAGTGGGTTAAGAATAAGGAGGGGAACTTTGTGGTTTAACTCTTTTAAAGTACAGAAAGGAGCTGAGGGAGTGAAGGGAGAGAAACATGCATCCTCACAGCCCAAATACACTGCAGCTCCACACCACTCATAAACACATCCCAGCTAGGGAATGGGGGATATAACTGAAAATTTTCCTTGACCGACCCACTTTAAATTGCGAGTGTCCCATGGAAATGATGGCGTGGTTAGGAGAAATCCAGCAGTGGGTCTTTAGGTATAGGTAAGGTGAGAGTGCCTGTTTCAGACAATGCTGTACTCATGAGACATGAGCGAAACACTGCAGTTTTACCAGGGGAAATCAGAGCTGAAGACAGAGAGATGAACGGAAAGTCAAGGTTAGACTGTCATGTCTGCCCCTCTTGATCAATCCTGAATGCTGATTGGTTCTCTCATGCTCACCATCATGACATTCGGGGCAGCACCTCCCCTCTGAGGCTACTGCCAGAGTACCTATGGGACAGGTAGGACAGGAGCGGTGGTAACAGGTCACCTGGCCGTCCCGGCACTCACACCTCCTGCAGGGCCCCTCCTCCCAGCTCTCCAGGTCCTGAGGGAACAGAGGAAGGAGCTCACTCACTCACTCTTACTCACAGAGACAGCTCCAAACACCAAAGCTCTACTTACAGAAATGTGCTTCTCTCCCCATAAAAATCAGCTACAGCTCAGTTATTTGACATTAGTAATGGTGCTTCCAGGTGTATTTTGGGGAACTGGAACACAGGAAAGAGATGGTGCAGACAGGTGCATAGACAGGTGATATATGCATCACCCCTGCCTGCTTCTATCCCATACCGCTCTAAACAGGCAACCCAGCCCCATCCTGTCCTGTACCTCTCTAAACAGTGACTCCAGCCCCACCCTGTCCTGTACCTCTCTAAACAGAGACCCCCTGAACCTGCCCCCCTGCACCTCTCTAAACAGACACTTAGGGATGTGTTGTGTAATCTGATAATAAAACTGTGTCAGACAACTCCCCAGCAAGGTGATGCGGTTGAGATATAGCTGGTGTAAAAGGTTGTAAAAGATCGCCCTTCACTTCCAAGAGACCAAAGTGGCTGATTTTGGCATCTCATTCACAGCCGAGACTCAGTATCGGCTTGCACTGTGAGTGCTGTACAGCAGAGCAAGGGGAGGGCTAGATACATAAACAGCATGATCACAGAGGATCACAGAGGGGTGCCGGTACTACATATAACACAGAGGGTGTGAGAGAATGTGCCCATACTGTGCAAGTAATACAAATACTGCTTAGATTTTTATTTATGAAATATTATTTTTATATAATTTTGCAAATATGAAAATCTTCTTCCATAAACATATGGAAGTAGAAAAAAATGTATTCCATAAAAATGTACATATATAGTGTTTCACAATAAGTTATTTGACATGACTGAGCATCTGTGCATTCTTAAGAAGGTAATCTGTGCGTGCCTGTGAGAGACGACTTTCCGGATGGCCTGTGACTGCATCCCCTGCAGAAAGACCTGCTGTGCCATAGGGGTGCGTTCCTTTCGTCATTACCTCTTTGTGCTGGTCCTCGTACACACAAGACTGTCCCACGGAGGCACACTCAGGGCAACACTTTCCAGGCAGGTGGACCAGCTCCTCCCCCTGTCAATCAACAGTGGCGGCCAGCCGGTAAACTCTCCAGTTAGCCAAACGGCTTCACATTCACAAAGATCCCATGGAGCTCTGTCCACATTAATGTCAAACTCAGCTGCTCCTTTACAGCCGGCATAACAGTGGTTTATCATCAGCAGTAAAATCTGCCTTCATTGTAAAATCGTTGCGTAATCTTTTATGTGGCCATGGGTAATGAATCAGAATTAATCTTGTTTGAAGCTAAACCATTTTTCCCCCTTTTGCAGAATTTATGCAGAACTAATTGAAGTTATGAAACAATGGGGGCTAAAAAAACAAACTTAAAAAGAGACTACATAGCATCTTGTGCACCGCTGATGTCGGCCATTTTGTGTTTAAGATTATTCATTTTGATTTGTATTTTTTCTTTTAGTCACAACAGATAAGGGGAAACTCAAAAAAATATTATCAATAAATCAAGTGCATTAAAAAAGATCCAACATCTTGGATAAAACTTCACGGCATGGCTCACTTTGATGGAAAAATCATAAAAGGCATATTGCATGGTAATGCAGTCAAGACTACATAACTGAGTCACAGATACATAAAATAAAATATGTGCAAAGTATGGCAACCCAGCACAGATGAGACAGCAAAGATGGGACAGCAGTGTAGCACAGTGGTAAGGAGCAGGACTCGAAAGGTTGCTGGTTCGATTCCCTGTGGGGATACTGCTGTTGTACCCTTGGGCAAGGCACTTAACCCACAATTGCCTCAGTAAATATCCAGCTGTATAAATGGATAACATTGTAAAAACCTGTAATTGATGTAAGTCGCTCTGGAAAAGAGTGTCTGCTAAATGCCAATGGTGTAATGTAATATGAGGAGAGCAGGAAACCAAACTAGTCTCTGCGTATCAGGCTGATTTACAATGAGGCTAGGGTAACACTTAAGTTTAGTACACTGTTTTAGTATAGCAGTGGACTGATTTACCTGCTATTGCAAACAAATGAAATCTTGAGGTTGTTCATTAATGAAAAGGGAACAGCTGAGTGTCCTCGACTCTCACAGCTGATTTACAGGGTGTCAGTACACTTATTTTACAGTGAAACATAGCAAACAGCTTCTGAGCACAGTGGCACTAAAGTTGTCATTTTTATGTGCAGATGGTTTATTTAATATTTCATTTTCAGTATTTCATTTTCATAAAATCAGTACCCATTAAACCGAAATGTGCCAGTTTTGTTTTTTCTTTTAAACAAAACTTTTGGTAGAGATTACTGAAGCGAGTTACTTGCTTGTCCTGTATTTAGGGTGATAGGTGTCCGAACATGATGTGACAGTGTTGGCAGGGTTGGATGTGACATTCTCTACATAGGAGTACATAACACATGTTATAACATGATAGAGTGTCATGTATCATGCACAATGTATTATGAACACTCAATGTAGCCATTATGCCATGCTTCTGTAGGTTTTACATCTGCTTTATGTAGTTAATTCATGTAAAATGTGACCAAATAATGACACTTGACTTGATCTCCTATATAATATCTTTAATGTGACATGCACAAGATAATGCTGGCACATTAGACTAAGTAAAAACGGAATCTGCTATTGATTAGTAAAAGCTCGTTTATTATGATAAATCGTGTTTTCCACGACCATCATGGGTTTAAAGGTAAGTGCCCTGCCTCCACTTCCTGCAGCTCCCCAGCCACTGCCATCATAATGCTGTCCACACACTCTGAGTATAGTCAGGGTCAGATACATTAGCCTGTCTTTATTCTAGATGAGACACTGCCATCATAATGCTCTCCACACACTCTGAGTATAGTCAGGGTCAGATACATTAGCCTGTCTTTATTCTAGATGTAACACTGCCATCATAATGCTCTCCACACACTCTGAGTATAGTCAGGGTCAGATACATTAGCCTGTCTTTACTTTAGATTATACTCACATCACCAGATACTGAATAAGCACAAACCATACTTCTAGCATTGAGCATTGCCGGGAGCAAACCTTCATTCATCCGAGATGACAAGATTTCTAAAACAGCAGATTGGAAGGGTGATGTGAAGTGGCCGAATTTAACATAAAATGAAATTACGAATTGATTTGTTTAATCAATAAAAGGGTATTTGGGAACCTTACAGCAACAAAGGCATACTGATACAGTCCGGTACCAGAAAACAGATTTTTTTAAAGAAGCTTAATGAATATGTAACTTTTCTCATGGTAGAAGTAGAGCCAAGTCAGTTATCAAAATTATACTGTAATACACAGGGGCTACAATTTCACTCAGCAATCAAACTGATTGATTGACTGAGTGGTTGAGTAACTGATTGGACTGTTGATGAACTGAATAATTCATTGATTTGTTCATTGACTGAAGTCAGTCTAACCACCTCTCCAGTTCCCACTTCTAATTCAACTGCGTTTATTTTTGTGACAGTTTTCATTGTGAATATTCTGGAATATTTCTGAGAAAAAAAAACTGTGTATTTCTTTCTCAAACGACTCATTTACAAGGCAAAACTCCATTGGCCAGGCTTATTTTCATTATTCAGAGTAATGCACACATGTACAGTTACAGTCCAGCTAAGTAATGCACACACGTACACTATCACAGTCCAGCTGAGTAATGCACACACGTATACAGGGTAAAACTGGGCCGTGTAGCAGTTTGCGATGTTTGCTCTTACCTGAGAGCACTCAGCTCGGCCGCACTCGGCCTGCTGGCACAGGACCTGTCCCCAGTCACATGAGCAGAACTGGCAGCCCTCACTCCACACATCGCCATGGTAACGCACCACGCTCTGGTGGAGACAGCTCCCACTGGAGGGCACACACTCCGCACAGCAGTGCCCCACCCGCTTCACTTCTGCCTGACCCTGCTCAGAGCAGAGGCAGAGCTGTTCAATAACTCCCCAGAAGGGGGCGCAATAACGGTTTCATCTCCACAGGTGAAAATGCTGGATTTGGTATCAGTGTATAATGGGATCTTTGCTGGCTGCACAGCACAAAGCAGGAAGCAGCAGAGTGCTTGCAAAGGGAGATATGGGCTGTGTTGGAGGCGGTGTGATCACTGACCTTCTCACAGGTGCGCTGGGGGCAGGTCTGGGTGTGACAGCGTGTCTGACCCTGGTCACACACGCAAGTGGTGCAGTTACTCTCCTGCCACCGCTCTCCATGCTGAGGGCACACGACAGAGTCACAAAGAGCACATGCACACACACACACACACACACACACACAGATGCACGCGCGCACGCACACACACACACACACACACGTCCTTGCGCACACACAAACATACAAACACACATATAGACATACACATGCACATGCACACGCGCACACACACACACACACACACACAGAAAACGCATACACTGCTTCACTGCTCATCTCAAACGCCTGCAGCCTCAAGCATATTATAAACATGGGTGGATTACCAGGGGATATAAAAATTATGAAATGAAAGGCAGAAAATGATTGAGAAAGAGAGAAAGACAACTGTGAGTTAGTAAAGTTGTGCGAATCTGTGATTTTGGACAAAGGGAAGGTCTGTGGGGGCCTTTCTCCCCTCAGTCTGGAAACGCACCCAGGCAATCCAGGCTCCACATGTCGGTGGGAATTAGGCGGAGCTGAGCTTCATTACAAATCTCAAACACTTCAGCTTCTGTTGTAATTGCACTTTTGACAAAGTACACAACAGAAGCCCCAGAGAACGAGCTTCGTCTTTGTGTTTGATAGCAGTAAAGCCTTCAGCAGTATCGTACGCGAGGCAGCAGAATCACCCCCCCCCCCCCACCCCTTCCCTGAGCAGGAGGTGCGCCTGCGCCTCTCATCGGTCTTGCCATCGGCCTTCTGTGGGCGAAAGCGGACAAGTGAGGCACCTGCGACGCGGTTATCCGCAGCCCCGGATTAGCCGAAAACCTGGCGAGCGAGGGGACCCATCAGGGCTGCTTCGCTCTCTGCGCCTCCCCGCCCCGTTTCCCGCACCCCTCGAAAGCTGCCGAGCCATTATCTGCCTGGGCCCTGCGCCAGCGCCTCCGGCCCCCGCCGGCTTCGCTCCCGACAAGAACAAAAGTGAAAAGCTCTCTGATCCCGCTTTAGTCAAGGTTACCTTGTACTCCTTCCCGGGCGCCTGACAGGAGGCTGGCACGCACCGAGGGCAGCACCGTCCCCGCCGGATCACCGCTTTCTCACGCTGCGAGACAGAGAGGGAGGGATAACAGGCTGGAGATGTGCGTCGATACGCAAACGGCGCGGTTCAAGGGAAGCGATAAAGGCAGCGTTCTTTTCCCACCTGGCTCCTGCACTGCGCTCACAATCAGGATGCTGCCAGTTCAGGGCTGTTAGTGCGTAAGGCCAGGATCTAAACCTGCACTGTGTTGCCTAGATAAGTCCAGAGCCCTGCCCATCTCACTACTGCACAGCTAGATGATTGGCACTCATGGTTTTCTGGATGCATAAGTTGTCCGTGTTGTCTTCATTGAGGGATGTGGAGGTAGCCACGCTGCATGCATGGTCTGTGATGGATGTTACATTATGTTTAGTCATTTAGCAGATGCTCTTATCTGGGGCGACTCGAGAATATGCGTATAAAGAGGTAAGGAGGAGAGCAGAGCAGTACTGACCAGCTGGCAAACGACAGGCTGGCACTGGACAGAGAAGCAGTGCGTCTCCCCTGCGCTGCAGACGCACTTGGTACAGGGGCTGGGCCGCCAATCCTCCCGGTCCCGGTACTCCCGGCCTTCCACAATGCAGGACGCTGCGAGGGGGGGGTGTGAATAATTTAAGATGTGGGAGAGGGCGGGTGTTCAGAGGGCTCTGACCTGAGAACAGTTATTTGCGCGGGGGCGGGGATGCTCTGGCCGGATCCCTTCTAGGATCGGGGCTGGCGTCAAAAATCCCAGCCCCCACTTTGTGGGTCAGCCGAGGACGCGTTCAGGAAACAGCTGTTCCCGTCCCGCTCCTAAGAGACACGTCGGGGTGCGTAATCCACAGAAAAAAAAAGTGGTACATGAGCGCCGGGTAATGACAGTCGCAGGGCAGAACACATGTTTTACAGAGCTGAGAGACAGCGGCGTAACCTGAGAAAACCTGCGGCTCAAACAGACAACCCGTCCCGGCGGAGAGGAGCCGCGTGACGCACACTCACAGTCTGTTTTAGCAGCGCTCCCAAAAACTGCAAAGGCAAACTGCAGTGACTTGGACGCAACACGTTTCAGTGCAGTTTCGGTATGATTTCGGCACACCGCCGAGCTGTCTCCACCTCCAGCTGCTCAGGTCACTGAGCCTCAGAGTAAAGTTGCACACAAGCACTTCCATTTACAGCTAAACGTTACACCTGCATGCATTTCATCTGCATTTTACCCAGAAGGCAACATGCTGTGACACCATGCTATTTCCCAGACCAGGGCCCATTCGGCTCACCTCCAACACCCACGCACTTGGGGCAGCACTCTCCGAAATTAATGACGAGTTTCTCATCCCTCCTGCAGTGGACGGGGGCACAGGGCAGGGAGGTGCAGGACGCTCTTCCCCGCAAGCAGGTGCAGACTGAGCACTTGGAGCCATGCCATTGGCTGTCAGGCTGTGGCAGACAGGGAGGGAGGGGTGGGTGAAGGTGGCGGGGGGACAATGGGTGGTTATTAACCATCACTCAGACACCCAGCAGCTCCACTCAGGCATTAAAGCCCCATTACTCCCCCTCAGCTGGAGCTTCCCAGCCCTGACATACTCCACCAACAATGGGAATACAGCCAACCCAATCCACTCACTTCCCAGGTCTTAACTTCCCTTTTATAAATTGTGTGGCAGTCCGGGTAAACCCTCCACATGGTGATAATTTGAGTTTTGGCACTGTTGTAAACTATGAGCCCCGAACTCAGAACTTCATCTGTGCTTGATCATCAATGTAGCTTTCATTTTCATGTGCTTGACTTCATTGGTCACTATCCCTATCATTAGAACATACAATAATATCACCATTTATTACTGAAGGTCTTCTAAGACAGAATGTTTGGCAACATTTGTCATTTTAGAACCATTAATTCACTGAAACAGTTTTCATCCTTAAAACTGTATTTATAAGTTGTGTGATTTATTTGTATGGTATCAATCAACAGTGGTAATTAGGCTACAGGAACCTTCATGGCCCTTTGTATTGTGCGATAAATGTTGGTGTGTGTGTATATGTATGTGTATGTGTGTGTGTGTGTGTGTGTGTGTGTGTGTGTGTGTATGTGTGCATGTCTGCGCGCACGCGCATGTGTGTGTGTGTGTGTGGGTGCATGTGTGCATGCAGGAAAGAATGTTACACTCCTGCATACAAATACATTAACACCTCACAATAACCTTGAAGGTTTTTACAATCAATTACAATCCAATCCTGATGACTGCTCATGCTGAGAGCTACTCTGATGTTATACACTTATCCAACATATGCACGTACTGGAGTAGCTAAAGTGTGATTAACATGGGATCAGCTGAATACTACGCAATAAAACACTATGCAATTATTCTGTGTGTAATAAAATCTTGTTTTAGACCAGAAATGACTTGTGCATTTTACACTGTGGCATATTTAGTTAGCTTTCAGGCTCTGGCTTAGGACAGTAAGCTTTGTGACAGCAGGCTAATTCTTTCAGCAGGAGACTCTCAAGTCAGAAGCTACAGCCCTGGAATCTTAAAAAGACCTGGAAAAGGCTTGTTCAAGGTTTGGCACCACAGATAAGCTTTGTGGTGATAACATGATAGTTGTTCGTTACAAAAATTGGTGGACTTCCATTGGTTACAGAGAATAAAAAAGACTGTTGTAGAGGTGCAGCATTGGCCTTGCTGGTCTTACTGTTCAGAAAGGTTTTGAGATCAGTGTGTCACTCACCCCATAGGTCTTCCCTTCATGAAGACAGGAGAACTCGTATTCTGGGACACATTCAGGACAGCATTTACCGGGAGTAATTCTTAACCCCTCTCCCTGCAAAATAAATTCAAAGCAGGGCAAACAGTAATTACTGAGCACTTCGTGTAATGTCATGTAATGCTCCATGAATTATTGTTAGAGCCCACTGTTATTATACAATGCATAATAATTCATTTGTGGATCCCACTGTTATGTCGGGGGGGGGCAGCAACCAAATGAGCTTATCCTACAAATACTGTGAAAATGAGACAGGGTGGGTATGCTTTGGTGCACATAATGGAAACAGCTTAATTAGAATTCAGGTACAGCCCGTTGGACAGGAATACAAAAGCACTGATTGTGCACATTCTCAGAGGACCATTCTAACAGATTAACCACCTCGATGCACGCCAAGTCACTCCACTGTTTTTCCCGGACCCACCCGTACTGCACTGATCCCATACATCTGCTGCTGTCGCCACTGCCCCATCTTTTCTGAGCTTTTAAAAAAATACACATAAGCACAGAACTGTTGTTAAACTTCACAATGAACCGTGCGATAAGGATCAGCTTATGAATGATTCTATTGCCACACAAGGGCTGGGGACAGAATGGAGGAACAAAGTGTCACCAACTCAATTGGACCGCCGTACCTTCTGGAAGTCACACTGCGGCTTTGGGCAGCGGGTGGCCGTGCAGACCACAATATCAGCAAGGCAGCTGCAGTCGTGGCAGGAGTCTGGCTTCCAGGATGAATTATTCTGCACACAAACAGGGGAGAGATGCATTAGGGTCAGACAGATAACAGGATTCTTATTGCTTGCAACTTCCTCTGGACACAAACCATTATTCTCTTCCGCATCTGGCCACAACTTCCTCCTGCGGGACGTTAAACTTTAAGAATTGGTCTCATTAAAACGGAGGCAATCTATAAAGCTGAGCAAAGGCTTGGAAAATAACTGTGTCCAAACTCTACAGACAAATTGAGTTGCTCCTATGAAACACCCATTGTCCATACAACTTATAGGAGCCATATGCTATGTGGTATGGAATGTTTGTGTTGTGTTTGTATTTGCGTATCTGTTTCTGGGTTTACGGTTGTCACGCATGTCACGTGGGTGTAGGCGTACGTAGTGTTTGAATGAATGAGGGAATATACTCACCTGTTCACTGGCATGGCGGCACGGAGAGGGGGTGAGTAGGGAGAGTGTATTTTTTTGTTGACCGCACGCACACACGCACGCACGCACGCACGCACTTAGTTTGTTGGTATGACCTGCTTTGCCTTGTTTTATACTGCGATAGTGTTAAGGTTTGACATCCGTTTGAAGTGAATTTGTTTTAATCTGTGAAAATAAACTATCGAACGAATGCCTTGAAGCTGGACTTGATTGAATGTAGTGAGTCAGCAGTGCAATTCTCCCTTACTTAGCCTCTCCGTGACTTTAAGTTTGTTCGTAGTCACTATACAACTTCTAAGTATTTGAAACAGCTAAGTATTTGCAACCACTGTTTATTAATAATAAGCAATATAAAACAGCAATATAAGGACTGTTTACAATCTGTATATTGTTAGATGATGCAGGCACCACTTAAACAGCATGGGTGGTGGCTTTGAGCTACATCAAGACTACATCCACAGATCATGCCAGAGGAATCGCCATATAATGAGTGAATACTGGAAAACACAGGCATGGCACTGTAGCAAAGGCTGGACATGAGCTAAGCAAACCTGTTACAAATTTAGAGGCAATCTGTACTGTGTGGTGAGGGAAGAATGAGTGAGTGCTTTGACAAGAGATGCACATGTGCACATGACCACTTGTTGATGTGGTGAAAAGCATGTTTGGCAGCCATGTTGGGTGTGGCCTAGCATGACAAAGAGTATTCTATACGAATTTAGGCACTCAGCCAACACTGTGAGGTCACTAAACAAAAAATTGAGTTTTGCAACCATATTGGGCATGGCTGTGGGTGTGGCTGGGTGTGGCTGGGCGGGGCCAGGGATGAAGGCCCATGCCAGGCAGGTCCAGCACACGTGCAGTCCAAGCCTGATGAGTGCACCAGAGACTTTTGGCTCTTGGAGGCCTTTTCACCCACCCAGATAATCAGACAGACACACACCCTGCTTATAACCTGTGGAATTAGCAGGCTCATGACCGTGGCGTTGAAGGATATTGAGATGCATGTTGTGTTTCCGTCAGGTTTTGTGTTTTCTTTTCCAATATATCGCACACAGAAAATGGGTTCAGCTGGGAAATGATCCAGGCATGAACAGCATTAAAAAATAAGCCTTGGCAGTGTGATCCCAAACAATGATTATATTTTCCCCTGACACTGACAGCTGCAAAGTTTTATTAATTTGGATAGGGGTATCAGTGAAAATGATAAAAAGTCCAACTTCTTATTTTGAATATGTTTTTTTTTCTTTCGTTATTTAGCAGAGATTTTTCTTCAAGTGTAGAAATATGTGGTAGAAATATCCCATCATTGCACATAATATGCAATGTTATATCAGAGTCTCATATCCATGAATATTGTACAGACTCCTAATTGGGGGGTAATTTAATTATTTAATTGAGTGATAACAGCTGAAAGCATTTCAAGGCTCACAGTACCTTTAGTGTAGGAGACCTTTCTCTTATGTCTAGAACAAATAATGATACTCTAGCCCTGGTTTAGCAAATAATCTTTGCTACAAGTTTACTATGAATATCGAGGAAATAAGTTTACTGCACGCTTAGTAATTGGGCATATCTTGACAGAGAGATGAGCCAAACATGCAATTTGAAGCTGACTGGGCACTCTTTAGAGCAGGGACATTTAAAATAAGAAAAGAAGTCCATTCAAGTCATTTGAAAGTCATTTGAAGAACAGTTTTATGCTGTGAGAATTCACTGACTCAAGGAGAGGCAAATTGGAAATAGAAACACACAGATGCCCTAATTTGGATCTCAGGAATAACCTGACAAGGACAGCTGCTCCACCTGAAGTGTTCGGGAGGCCCTGACTAAATTCAGTCCAAGTATCAGAGTAAAACAACTTCCCCAGGTTTCTTTTCTGTTCATTTCAAGCAAATTACTGTAATACCTTTTTCAGTAGGTGGATTGATCTTGGTAATTAGTGTATGTCTTCCTTTTTATTAACACAGAGTAAATGAACAACTACTCAAGTAATAACCTAACCCAATTTTCTCCAGACTGCTGCAACATCTGTTCTAAATACCAAATTAATTTAGACAATACTTCCACCATATGAGGTGTCTGATATTATGAGTGATGAAATGGGCCAAGCTGTAGGAAGCAATCATATACTGTAGTTTATGTCAAGACTTAGTCATGAGAAAACTGAGAAATAATGAATGCAGTGATGGCATTCCTGTCATTTTCTGTGGGTATTGCAATACCACTTTCTCTACTCAAACATATAAGGGTGAGTTATGGGGACTGTGCCATAAAATCTCAAAAAATTGAGATTACCGCTGTGAGGCCATGTCAATAAAAATCAAAATCAAGAAATAATATTTTAAGTTTTAAATAAAATGTTTCCATACACATCATTACAGCAATGAAATCAAGTATCCCCTTCTCCAACAAGATGCAACACAAGAGACCATCTTGCTTTATAATATTGTATAAACCTGCCACATACAGTAATGTGTTCAAATATGGAAGCACTGCTGTATATTGATACTTGTATTTTTTTCAGTTTCTCATCAAGGGAAACACCATTTTAGCTATTTTAGTTTAGAACAAGTCCCCAGGGCAACAGTAAAACTATTGATCAGACCGTTAAAGTAAAGCAAGGGTGCTGATGGGAGCTGAAGTTTGCATTAGAGCCCACATTGGAACCCATAATTTCACAGAGTGAATTCCAAAAAACAGCAAAAGAAATGTCACTTTGATTCAATGCTGCTTTTACACGTGTTATTAGACTCATAAATAGAAAATACTGTCCAATTTTCTGCCCATCCTTGAAAACCCTAGAAACTCTGTAACAGACACAGCAGAATCATACAAAGTCAGGGTCTTTTAATTTAGAAAGAGATATGATATTTTATTTACTACACACATTCACATTCCAAGCCCTGTCTATAAGCTCTGCAATTTTAAAAAGCTGATATTCCTTGTTCTCTGGACTGACCCAGTGAAAACCATGGGCAGGTGAAAATTCAAATTTAAATACATTATGGCGCTAAATTGGCTTACACGCTGTTTAATAGCTTTGGGTGAGACCACAGTTATGCATTTAAAACAACAATAACTCTCTGTGGTTCTCCAGCCTGAGACAGACTAATGCAAACTAATGAGTCCTGATTCAGAGGAGCACAATGCGCATGTCTCTGCAGGGAGATAAACGAGGTGTGTGGCTATACACAGACATCAGCCCGGCTGGATTTATCTGTGCACGTGTACAGGGTGGTCTGTGTGGCTGTAAAGGAAAGTATTTATCCAGACCACTAACATATTCCTTCCTATTGCATCACAGTTCTATTTCAGGTATTATCTTCAGTTATGACATATCCAGTTTAATACAGCTCTGCTACGCATGTCTAGAACAGGCGCTGTAATGATATGAGGTGGTATGGATGGGCCGGCAATGAGGCATTGGAGCCTGACCTCTCCAGTGCAGATAATTACGTTCTCACCAGTCTTCTTTAATCATAAGACGGTGAAAAATATGCACTGGCCCCACACTCATAACAGGTAATGAGACATCACTGGTACGGCATGCGTGCTAGACCATTAACACGCTAACAGCGCACAAAGAAAGGGGTTCACACTTCCCATGAACCCTTACGAGTCTCAGCCTAATCCATTTGTGCCAGGGGGACGATAATGGAGACAAATGGGCATCCCAAACCTGCTGCTTCTCTAATCTCAGACGAGGCGCTCACAGTCTTGGATTTTCACAGCTTGACCATTTTTCATGAATGGCTGTAGGTGCAAACCTCCTATTACAATGTGCATTCCTGCACAGCACTAAGGGTCATCTAAAAATGTGATAGCCAAAACTATTGCATAACCAGATTCAACCCAGCTGCTGTAGTACATGGTCTTTCATTCTGAGCAACCCTTTGTTTTCTTGCTTGCTGAATATATTCCATTAATTTCAGTAATGGACAGAACTCAGAAAGATCTGTGAGTGTTGAATAACCATAATAAAGAATCACAGTAGTTACCCTGAATTTGGGTCTCAGTGACTTTGCTTGAATTTCCTTATTTATGACATTTGACATTAATGCACATTTGAAGGTCTTTCTACATCCATGTCAGTATACGTTATAATTCAGTAATGAATAGTGTCAATAATGAATACTTTAAGACTTTAAGACTTCATGACTTAATACTACCCTCACACTTAAATTATAACCATTCACATTTTTACTTTCCGAAGGTCTTATTATCAAACCTGTAGAAGGAACCTTGCCAAGTCTGCTGACTGCAACAGACCTAAAATTGAGCTGGCCTGCACACCTAAATCATTACCCAGGCAATTTATGTTTCTATCATGAGACACAATAAATCACCTTCACCAGCCACCCCGCTGATAGGGCCCGGCCGCTGATGGACAGAGTCATAACTACAGTTTCTTTCAATATGAGATGACAGCTTGCCTGACACAAACCATCAGCTTGGGTAAGCACATTTTCAGAAGCTATTAAACTGTCTCCACTGGAAGAGCTGTCCAGAGCCACCCGCAAGACTTCAATCAATAGCACGGCATGATTCATGGCAAAACTGGTTCTTAACATATTTCACCATGATTTAACATAAATTTTCCAAACACAATACTTTGAAAAAAAGCAACATTTTTGTCTTAGATTTTCCAAATCTGACACATGAAAAGGGAAGAGAAATAAATGACTCTGTTCCTGCTCATGGCTCTCTCTCTGTGTGAATGATCTGTAAAAGCAGTGTGTAATAGTACACTTTATAAGCAGTGTGTAAAAACAGTGTGCAGTAGATCAGTTTAAAAGCAGTGTGTAAAAGCAGTAGCAGTACAGTTTAAAAGCAGTGTGTAAAAACCGTGCATAGTACAGTTTAAAAGCAGTGGGTAAAAGCAATAGTACAGTTTAAAAGCAGTGTGTAAAAGCAGTAGTACAGTTTAAAAGCAGCATGTAGGAGCAGTAGTAGTGTACTTTAAAAGTAGTGTTCAGTTGTTGTCAGCAGCTACATCACTCCTCTGAGTTTTAATACATTTTCCCTGTGAGCTGGATAAACACTGACAGACAACAGCTGTGCCAATCCTTTGATGGAAGCAATCCATCAATAAACTGTATTAAAATATATTTTGGTTTATTCCATTTTTGTTCTTTTCTGCTTTCCTCACAGCTTATTACAATGTTGTGTGTGTGTGTGTGTGTGTGTGTGTGTGTGTGTGTGTGTGTGTGTGTGTGTGTGTGTGTGTGTGTGTGTGTGAGAGAGAGAGAGAGCGAGAGTGTGCTGTCATGTGTAGGACATACAGTAGAGTATCTATCACTGTTTTATACCCTGAATAAACCAGAAGTGGCATACTGTCTTCATGATATGATTTAATATTATTAAGCCTTTGTTGTCCTTCCTTTTATTGAACAGAAACCCCTCCTTCCTCCCCCAATTCACGCCTGTGCTGTGAAGCTCTGCAGGTCCTGTATATGCATAGTATTCAACATTGCTTCATATTCTGTAACCAACTGACTCACTCGACAGCAGAGCGACACTGCATGACAAATTGCCTCCCAGCATAAATCTGATTACTGTAATTGGTGATAACCTCCTGCAGCCCCAGAGGAGCTGCCCACAGGGCAGGGTGGGCCGAGCCATCACCAGGCTGCAGCAGGTGCACACACACACCTCCACTGTGCCCACCACAGCGGGCTGCTGTTTAATCCACATACCGTACCTGGAGCACTGGGCTCATGCCACAGAGAAGGGGAGGTCTGTTAACAAGCAATTAAGACGAGCAGCTGGGGATTCATCAGCAAACAGGGCGTAATTTCAATAATATTTTCATGTGTGCCCATTTTTTTTTCAAAATTTACTTTATGTGCATGTTGGTCTTGAAAAGATTTTGAATCAGACATCAGTGTTATTTTCTGTTGACACTTTGTTGAAAATGAATCTAACATTTAATATTCACTGACACGTGTAATTGAAGAAAATAATGCTGTTTAGAATATTTGGCCTCTCTCTGATGCTGAGCGCTATGACAGGATTCAGCGTCTCATGTTTCTGACATACGACCTTGAACCCAGGAGTAATAAATTTTCTTGTTCTTCCACTCAAGATAAATTTATCCTGCAGCCTGTCTCCAGTGGCACACAGTGGCAACTGATCTACTGACCCCTCAAGAGCTGGAAGCATTATGAATTACAGATTTTCAGCAATCCTACTTGATAGCTGAATATTAATGTGGAGTGGCTCTGTGTTTCATTAAAATGCGTTTTTATTCTGAAACTATTATAAACCAAAACCCTACAGTGTGTTCCAGGCATTAGTCATTTACTCTGGTGTTACAGTATTTCAGTACCCAAATGGGATCGGCACACGAAAGGGTGATCTGCAAAAGGAAGCTACTGAGATACAGTACCTGGATAATCATTTCCAGGTACTCTGCTCCCTGTGAAACCACTGTTTTAATGTGGTAGCTATAACTCTGGACAGATCAAACAGATATTCTGGGCCAAGACTTAGTACGCTTCCTATCTACACTTCTCATCTACCCCCGTCTTGTCGTTTTGTCTCATCTTGCTGCCATTTTGTCTTTTTCTTCCATTGATTTCACACTACTGCTGGATGAAAACACCTACTAGTACATTGTTTCTGATTTTTTTAAAAATAAAGTTTTTAAAAATGTACGTATATAACGAGACATTGCCATTAGCTAGCTCCATACCCAACACTGAATGCAATATTAGTGAATATTATTGTCACTTTAGAAACTGAGACAGCTCACAGGTATTCATTATAACTAATAGTCGCTCGTGCATACCTAACAACAAAGCAGTGGCGAACCGTCAGGACCTTCAAGAAGGCCCTGGAATCCTCAGGTGAAAAAATAAAAAAACGTATCTGATTAATTCTATAAATAAAATAAAATTTAAATAAAATAAATAAAAATAGCCTCTGTGTTGCTTATCTGTAATATTACAGTGTTACGCCGACTTGTTTCTGTTGTTTTCTGTCCATGCACTGCGCATGTGAGTGATTTTGTGTTAGAAAAAAATGTAACCAATCAGATATTTTTCTACGGTGTCTCTAGGGGGAATATCCTCCATCCAGGGTATTCTATATCCTTAATAGAATGTCCTGACCATTACACTAGGCTCACACACTGCGAAACACCTCGCGAATTTCGCCCTGCGAATTTTCGCTCTGGGGGCGCGGTCGCGAAAACAGCAAGCAGTTTGCCTATCCTGTTAGTAGCAAGTGTAGTTGTGGTGCGGTGACGTAGCCAGCAAGCCAGCTAGCTAGCTATTGTAGCAAGCGATTCAGCTAGCTTGTGAACTCAACCAGTCAACTGTGATGAAATGGCATAGACATTGCGTTGTGTATGCTCTCCACCAATTTAATTACCTCCCGTTTTTTGCCGTTCATGTTCTGAATATAATAAGGTCACCCAGACATCGTAAAATCATATAAATGTTTTCATGCCGACTTTAGCCTGGCTATCCTAGCAATCTGCGTAGTGTATATGGGGTGTCCGAAAACCTTAGCGGTTAGCCTGTCACCTAGCTTAGAGTGTTTAAATGAAGATCTACAGGGGTCTATTTGTCTCAGCTAAGTTAATGTAACATGGAAACATCAACCCGTGTTGATGTAGACACAAATGGTTGCCCATACATCTTTTAATCATATACATGTTTTCATGCTACATGTAGCCTTTAGCCTCCGCCATCTTGGTCAGACTTTTTTTTGTTACTCCCGCCTCTCTAGAGAACGTCACATACCAAACACATCACACGCTGAACTGATTGGTTCTCACGTGGTTTTATTTGCATAATGTTGGGGTTTCGCCAACTCAATTTCGCTTGCCTCGAAAAATTCGCCCCATTCCGCCCCATTCCGCCCAGCCAGGGCGAATTTCGCCCCCATACAAACTTAATGAGAGCGAAACGAAATTCGCTGCAGTGTGAGCGCCCCGTTACACTGTTTGTTACTATTGCTCCAATATATTTTTTTCAAAGTCTGAAAAATTGTGGTTTGTTAGTTCCCTTGCCTTACTAGCCAGCTAACGGTAATTTGCAACGTAGCTGTGTCATCACGACTTCTTTAACATACTCACTCGGTGGCTAGCTTGCAAGATAATTAATGAATGTTCGATCACGTTAGTCAGTCAAGTTATCGTTTCATTTGGGGTTTGCAGGTGACCATACCACCATGGAATCATCAAAAAGAGGAAAGTGGACATAAGAGGGTTTTTTTGGCAAGATTATGAGTAACAAGGTAGCAAGGTAACTCAGTTTATAAAGTTTTCCATAGGTAACAAATATATAACTTGCTTCCTTTAGTGAAGTTAGCATAGTTAAACACCAGTGTTCACCAGTTTATTGTTTTACTGAGATGGTCATGTTAGGCAGCTCAGGCAATACAGCTAGGTGCAGGCAGTGCAGAGACTCAAGGAGCAGGTGGGATTTTGCAGTTACAGTGTCTTTGTGATTATGACAGTGAAAGAGTTTAGACCCTGTTTGGGGGCATTGGTAGCCTGTAGTACATTGGTCAAATATGTCCCCATCAATGTGAAACTGAAACCTACACCCTTGCCTGACAGACTACAAGATCTAAACTGCTAATGTTATGCCTCCAGCTTCACACTCCAGATTTCAACAAGGACTGCCAATAGCTCATGACAAACCTGATGACTGGGAGCTATGCCTCTGTGCAGTGAGTCCAGTGCCAAGCTGCCTTACTGCCGATGACTCGACCGTAATCCTCTCTGAGCCGAGGCTGACAGCCAGTGGGAGGAAGCGGAAATGGCTGGGGAGAAACCTGTTTTCTCAGCCCGCAGACTTTTGACAGCTTAAAGATGCCAAGCACAATGTTAGCTTTGTACACGGTGAATACAGTCTTTTACTGTTCAAGTATTTATTTAGGTTCTGTTCTTTCTTCTTGTTTCTGCTGTTTTTCTCTTTCTTCCTGTTTACCGTGTGTATATCCTGCCTCAGGTGCATGTGTAAGTCAGCACTCTGTATTTTAGAAACTAACATACGTTTCGAGGAACTGTTATTGAAGAAAATAATGAGGCATTGTTAGGATCTTGAAACATTGGGGGCTTAGCCCAGCCCAGAAATCTTTATATTTTCACCTGATAATTGCACCATTTTCAAGTTATTTCAGGGTAAAATGAATATAAAATGTGAGACACTGTGCTCTACCAAAAGGTTCCGGTCAGGTTCATAGGCTGGCTTTCACAACATGAAATCAAAATAAACAAAATGAGTTCAATCTGAGTTCTCATTCAACTTCGTTAACAATGACAAGCCCTGTAACCGGTGCGCTCTCTCTCTCTCTCTCTCTCTCTCTCTCTCTCTCTCTCTCTCTCTCTCTCTCTCTCTCTCTCTCTCTCTCTCTCTCTCTCTCTCTCTCGTGCTCACACAAAATGCGCACGTGCCAAGTAGTGTGAAGTAGATCTACAGCTTGAATGACACACAGAGGACCCAAAATATACTTGCGTTTTTGATCAACGATATCATTATTTTTGAGGGCTTTAATGCATGGTCGGAATGACAGATGAATAGATCCAGGGCTATTTTTTTATTATTCTTATTTTTGTAAAAAACAAAAAAACTTTTTTTTTTTGAGATCCAGGGCTATTCATAATATATTTGGGGCTGTAGCCTCGGATGCCTAGGCCTAATGACACCACTGAAGTACAGGATCTCTGTGCAAGAAGTACAGTGTATTGCAGCGTCTTTGTTCTCTTGTATTATCATCACTGGTTATTACCTAGCAACCGTGTGCTGAGGAAGACAGCACCCCAAAATTTTTAAAATGTTTTATCCTTACCTCATTATCAGCCCACCATCACCCCCTATTCAGAGGACAACTTTATCTGAATGCGTTTATTGTGTATATTATTAACTACTACAAAACAGTTATTCCATTCTTATGGACAGTCACCTCCCCCTGCAATGTGTTGACACCTATGTGACTGGGCACACTGTGATTCTAGGACACACAGAAACATACAGGTACAGCACAGAGATGGAATAGGATAAGAAGTAAATTAAGAACACAAGCAAGAGGAAGAGAAAAACTGTCAAGAAATAACAACTGATTTTAACTGAGATGCTAAAGGGGGTGAAGTACTGTCAATACCGTAATGACCAGCTGAAGTGCATACCTTTTCTGAATAGTTTCTGAAATTCTTTTGATCTACACACTTCTTGACATACAGCACAATCAATTTCTACTTTAAATGTGTAGGATTTTTTAATTGCTGCCATGAGTTGAGACCTTGCTAATACTCTTTCTGCAAACGGAGGTTTTGATTAGTAATTCATCTTTAATTCAGGCTTTATTAAATCACACCTGTACACCTGCAATTGTGCTTTAGAGTTATACAGAGTTTAGTGGTATATAACATAAACCCTACCAACTGAATAACCAAACACAGTAATAATAATTCACAATTAATATTAGATGAAAGGTTAACGGTGGAATAATGTTTGATGAAGCACTTGCCTTGGTTTACCTTGTCACACTACTAAACTTGTCTCACAGTCAGTGTGTGATGCTGTTCCTTCAACAGTCTCTTCATACATTGTAACTAAGAAATAAAACAGCACTGTAATATTTACTGTGTGAAGCTAAGTTAAAAAAAAAAGCTGACATCACTACATTGATGAACAGTGAAAAACCAGAGATCTGAGCGTCATTTCATACATATGATTTACACAAACAGTTCAAAGATAAAAGATGAATAAAGGGCTAAATGTTCATGTCATTTACATTTCCCTTTGAACACCATCAGGTTGTTTTATCTCACACTAACAGTCCTGTGACATGCTGCATAAAATTTTGCTGATGGTTAGTTTAGTAGTTAGTTTAGTGGTTCAGAAAATAATAAGCATGCAGCAGAAGCTAATAAAGGTTAATCACGGAATAGTTCTCCCCACCATAGGGTATATTTTAGGTGCTTCACAAACAGATCATAAGACATAGGAGATTGCTACCATGGCCTGAGCTACCTGGCCTGCAGGTGGAAAGCTAAGCTCATTCCACGCTTGAGGAGAAGGCAGTGAACTTTTGTTCCAGAGACTGGCAGCAGAGCTGAGGTCCTGTTCCAGTTATTGAGCCTGACACAAGGGGAACCTGGAAACGAATGGAGCTCAGATCATCTCGTCCACAGCTTTGCATCTGTTCCTCCACAGGAAGCACACTTTGACTTTGTGAGATTAAGGTCATGCATTATATAAATAACTTTTTCAGCAAACATATGTAAAGGCAAGAGAGAGTGGCAGAGGTAATCGACCTGAAGATGACAAGATGCTCTCTGCCCAGGATGGAGTTTTAGGGGCTTCACACTTCTTTAGGCTCCTGCTGGAACTCAGCTTTTCTAGGCTTTTCTCTCAGCTGTGAGAGGATGCATACCGCCTACATCTAAATATGTTACATCATGCTCCGCTTGGAGACAACTTACTTTCTTTTTTAACTTAAAAAGTGCTTACTTTTTCTTTTCTTTATCTGTGCTTATGTTCAATGTGTTAACGTGTTAATTACTTTGCTATCTTTAGTGTTCCCTTATTTTCAAGGAATTTAACTAAATTGCTGTTTTTCCTTCATTGGCTTAAAGACAGCTTTTCAGCTGTATTTTTTAGTTTTTTTTTTTGTGTTTTCTTAATTTCCTTTGAGAATGTCCAGTGTGAAGTGCTGTGGCAAAAAATAAAGACTGGTTGATTGACTGCTGATTGATTGACAGAGTCAGGAAGAACATGTTCTGGCTCACAGGATTACGCTCATACAGTATGTTCTGGATTAAGATGTCAAACGCGTCATCTGTATCCTCCACTTTCAGCTCAACAGAATCCCACTCCTTGAAATCTCAGTCACCACAGCCTCCGGGAGCCATGTGTCAAGTCACTGTTTTAAACCAGTCAAAATCTGGGTACATTCTCATCACGCAAGTTAGGTCTACCCTCACGGTCATCTCTCATGCAGAGTCCTGAGCCACAGGGAGGCGTCAGTCACATCCAGCAGTTCAATCATGTTTTTAATTCAGAACATGTTAGCACAGTTTATACACAGACGAAACAGACATTACACGCTTGTAACACGCACTCCGTGGCAGGTTATCTACATATGAACCAATATAGCTGTCCAAAGTTTGCTGTTCCTCAGACTAGGGGAGAATCTGGGTAGGCAATTACAGTTTCAAACTTTGGATTTCAACTCCCAGGCAGAACAGACATATATCTGGGGCTTGATTAAGGTGTGAGGTTGTCATGGTCCAGAAAAAGATGCTGGTTGAAAGTTCATCTTCCAAATGAAGGAAAGTTTCTGCACAGTTGGGTACCTGTGCATGCTAAAATAGCATAACTAATCCCAACTTAAAATGCAGTTTGTGAAACAGTTTGAGTTGTGAATGGCCCAGTGTGTAGTCTCTGTAGCTGTGCTCAGTTCAGGACAGCTAGGAGATGGAAAGGAAAGCAAAAAGCACAGTATTGCAAGACAACCATCAAGAACACAGTATTGGCCAGTCTGCAGTTAAGGACTGCATAAAAAATTTAATGCACAAAACAACTGCCCATTTCTGTCAAAATCAATATGTTGATCTGGGACTAGCAACAACTATGCATTTTTTCCAGACATGTGATTCTGTTGTAGAACTGCAGATAAGCCTATGGGGAAAATGAACACACTTTCTTTTCCAGTTATTTATTGGTGATAAACACACATCCCTATTAAATGTTAGGCAACGGCAAGCTGTGAAGTGTTTATAATTATATTACTGTTCATTGGCAAGCACTTACTTACAAAGTTGGTGAAGAATAACTCCAAGCAGACAAGGAAAAAATCTGGTAGTTGTCAGTCACACATGCTTCGGTGAAGGAGCAGGGAAAAGCATTAACACAAAAATGTGTAGCTTTTGTGTCTGGGTCATGAAGGTCACCCTATCTCAGGTAAGCAACATCCTGAGGCTGAGTCATTAAGATGTAATATCCTAAACTAAAATAGGGCAGTTCTGTCCAGACTGATAAATAAGTTTCCTACTCTAGCATTATGTATCTATCTGCTTTCAGGCTATGCCTGACTGATTTGATACCATATTTTCCTCTCCATTACATCCTTTCTCTTGCACATATAAATGGACATGGCAAATGGACTTCTATCAAAAGAGACAGATCACCAGAAATATAGGTATATAGAACAGGTTCACAGACACACAGCCTGATAGAGTCTAGGAGTCCTATGAAAACTGAAAATGCCTACCTCTGTTTCGCATTGCTATGTACAAATGGCCCCCCAAATTTCTCAGCTCCACTCCTAATGCTTCCGAAATACTCTAATCCTGTCCTCCTGAAAGCAATACTCTTGTTAAGCATACTAGTCAGGTATCCTGGCCTTCTGTAACTATGGAAACTCATTGTGCATTATGTTCATCTCATGTTCTCAAGAGTGATACATCCGTAGTTCCTCTCACTCATTTAAAAAATCAAAGTTCATTGGCAATTGGATAAAATCCCTGTTTTCCTGACTGATATGAGAGAGTAAATTGCATTACCTACACTGCACTCTCATAGGGTCTGAGAAATGCGATCAATAAGAAACATGTTTTTCCAGTGTTGTTTTTGTCTTATTTCAACAAGGAACATGACCTCAGTTGAAATATTAATAGCATGACTTAGCCACATAGTTGGGATTGTTTTTGGTTTGAATTACATGGATTTCCTCTTCTAAGGAACAACATAACAAGTCTATTGTCCAAAATTCTTTTCCAAAGCTCTAGTCAGGAGATGTATGTACTTTGTACGAGTGGACAGGAGCAGTATTGATCTGCATGAAGACAGATGGGACACATATATTAGCAGGTGGAAAACAGGTCTCTTATTGATCTTCTAGCTTGAAGAGGAGAGGGTGATTTTTGTGTGAAAGTGCTATGAAATATGGAGATCAATAGAGACAAGGGGTCTCTGCAGGGATACGGCTACAGTAGCAGCTCTGAACGTGTCAGCCTGTCACTGCTCAAAATAGCAACAAAGCATCAAACCCAGAACTCTGCACAAGCCCTTCAGGTACCTCAAGCATTCAGAGAAAAACGACAGTGATCTCCCAAAGTCAAATGCACAATTTCAAAAACCTGTAATCTTTTCCGATGACTTTATTTACTGTGCTGAAAACCCCACAGTCAGAAAATGCGACGAGGTACAAACAAGGACAGAAACGCAGGAGATGTGTAGGGACCCATCCATGCTGACCTAAAGATAAGGTGTTTTCATTTTGTTATCTTTATCCATGCGGACACCAGAAATTCTTGCTGGATGAATAACAACAACAGAGCTAAAAAAACATGGAGGCCTTCTCAATAGTCTGTGGAACCAACAGGATAACACCACCTGCAAGCAGACCTTAGGTCTCATGTGCAAGAACATCACATGAGTAGCACAGAGGGAACATCCAGACCCAGTTTGGCTCTGTCCATGTAGGAGACCTAAAAATACAAACAGAGCCATCCATAAGGGCATTCCTTACATGGGCATTGACAGAGGCTTAATACTTAACCTTTAATCAACCAGTTTCTTTTGGAAATGGCCCTTTTAACAAAAGAGTTTTAAGCCGAAACCTGAGTGTCGGGAGAGAGAGAAGAGAAACATAATTGCAAGGTAAGCAATAGCAGAGAACAGAGAGTGGGTGTAGGGCATGCAGTGTAAGTCTTCCCCCTTGAAAGCTGTGGCTGTGATCAGCGTTCAAATAACAAAGCAAATTCCTCAGCCAAATCAATGGCAGCTCAAAGCTCCCTCACAAAGGCAAGCTCCTCTGACCAGCCTCTAAGAAACATCAGACACATTCAGCAGGAACAGGAATTGTGTATGGGCTGCTGAGGACTCCCACTTTGAAGAATCCTCTGACACATTAAAACTTTAAAAACTGCTTTAAAGCTGCAGAGAAACACACGAAGCCATCAAAGCCCAATCTGTATGTTCCATCCCTCTTTGCGGTGATTCAGCAAAGGACTGATTCATGACCTTCTCTGAACTTCCTGTGCCTGAAGTTTATACAGAACTCATCTTCCAGTATCCTTACTGCAGGACATTCCAGATGGATGTAAACTGTCAAGGGATTAGGTTTTCAGACTGTCCCAGTTGCTGCCCACTTACCTTCCCAAAAAAAAAAAAAAATCAATAAATTTAAACAGTACCTCCTCCCTGGCAAACTACATTTTTCAGCTTCCGCGTGCATAACTTTAATCCTATTTGAAACATTGAGGTCTAAAAATAAAAAGTAAAACATACATATACTGCCAAATTTAACAGGGGAGCTGTGTTCTCCCACTGAAACTAGGCTGGGTTTGATGTCACATTTTACAGTACTGTTGCTCCTGCACAAACCCAGTGAAACAGCAAACCACTAAACAAATCAGTCCCTTAAAAACATTCTCCCTTGTTTCCAATTGATATATTTAAATGTTAACTGGATGCCTTAATCTAGGAAAATAGGTAAGTATTTGCTTATAACTATTTAGCTAGTTGTACAGTATACTAGCTAGAAAAAGCTAGCTATGATGTGAGATAGGTGTAAACAGCAGAGGATAAAGTGTTTTTTTATGCAAAACTGTCTATTTAGCTAACTAGCTAGTTAATGTTCGTTTAGTTAATGCCCTCCACCTGTGTTAATTAGTTATTGGTCTTACCTGCCATTAGTCATTGGTCTTATCTCAGAAGTAGTCACATGCAGGGCAATCATTGCACTATTTCATTTTACTAGCTAGCTAAGTAGATTAACATTCAATGTAAAATTTAAGCATAGTCATGCTCTGAATTACATTGGGCTGTATTTTGCCTGAGAGGGCCTTTCAGATCTCTTATTAATAACAGAACATTAGAACATTCCACATCACAACCTATTGCTCACTGGTTTAAGTTATGAACAATACAGAATCCTCTCTTTATTTTATTATAGATCAGTATAATATATTTGTGCATTGAGAATCAGGCTGTTGTTAGAAATGGGCCACAGACATAACACACCCACAATACACTTTTTGTTTTTTTGTTTTTTGTTTTGTTTTTTTGATTTGGCACAAGCTGCTGATGTCACTGCACAGCGGGAAGCAGCCTCCCCTCCAAGTAAGCATAAAAAGGTGCACTTCTGACAGGAAGGGTTGAAGAGGGAAAAATTAGCACAACCTCTGTGACTATGGACTATGCAGTTTGGGTTCTGGAGTATGCAAATTGCTGTTTTTTTGGGAGATCAGTAAACAGTGTTTGTTTGGAGCCCACCAAGACCGTAGCGCTAGGTCATTTTGATATGCTGTTTGTTTTCACTGGGAACTGCAAGGCTGCATTTTTTCAAGCTTTGAGCTGGACCGCTGCCCCTGTGCCATTGTTTTCAAGTAAACATAAGTAAACTAAACATCAAATGACCCATTGCTGAGACTCCGGTGGTTGTGGAGCCCAGAGGACTGAGCTAGCCCCAAACAAGACGTCAAGAGTCAGAGAGTTCATCCTGGCTACATTAGTTTGTGAGGCCTGCCTTGCAGCACTTTTGGGTTTGTTACAGTAGCTATTGCCCTTTTACAGCCATTTTAAATTTTTTGTCAGAGATGTGCTAGATTACAACACTGTTTTAGAAAAGAAAGACAGTTTGATGAATAGTTTTTTTGTCTTTGTGATCCACAACAGTTGTGACCTTTCCCGCCATCTCCTGTGGATGTCACTTCTCATTGTTTCATGGCCTCATAAATGCCAACACACACAGGATGTTGTCTCCTGCACAGTGGTTCACACTCCACTGCACACGTTTCAGTACCACAAACACAAGCACAGAATTGTTTTTTATCCACTATAATATACAATATTCAAAGGTGCTCAAATGGCGCAGTGGGATACATACAGCTCTTTTGGCATGTTCTCAGCTCGGATCACACAGGCGAGACTGAGGTGGCATCATAACAATGTCTTCCTCCCCATTGAGATGTTCCCCCACTTAGTCTGGTGTACAATGCAGTCTCATAAGTGGATAATGAGGAGATCCTTCTAATTAATTTCATGATTGCTATTACTGTGGTTCTCCTCTCTGATCCTTCCCACGCTGCAAGGGGTCCTGGAGGAAGAAAAGCTCAAGCCGGCACCTTCCACTTCACAAGATTTGGCAGCGGAAGACACTGTCAAGAGTCACCTAATTTTCTCCAGCAGGACGTGGGCATCCTTTGAGTTCATCCTACCCAGCAGGCTGATACCATCTGTAATAAGATGTTATTATTCTGGGCAGGCTGACAGGGATCTAAGAGGTAGATAGATTAACAGGGCCCAATTTACAACTTGAAGAGAAGTTCCAATTAGACAGCTGGTGACTCACCTTAAACTGGTAGGAAAGGAGAAGTTTTCTGTTCTCAGGGTTCATCCATGGGGGATTGAATCGATGAACATCTTATAAAATAGTTTTCCTGGACTTACTTTTATCAACCCACATCAGAACTTAACTTTCGCAACATCTCAAGTTAATGTGGTCACCAGGAACATTTCATTATAGCTTGACATTCCTGAATGTACTTTCAAGTTGCCATACTCTTATTTACTTAATCTTTTATTCATTTTGCAATGCCATCGGCTGTTGTCTCTTGCCACCATTTTATTGACAGCGTTTGTACCTGGGACTGAAACAGTGTAATCTGAAATAAGCTTCTTTGATTCTGAAAGGAAAAGTTCCGCTGGATAAAATGTGCTATGAGATCAGTCAACAGGGTGTTAGCATAAACACCTTATTAGTGTTGTACAGTGTATACACCCCTGGCAGAACTGCAGCTGAAACCTGGCGGGAAATACTACTTGCAAGCAGCATCCACCTTTCTTACCACCTTCTTTCTCCTTTCAAAATTACTTTAAACATCTGCAGTAAGTTAAAAAATATACACTCTCCTCTCAAACTCTTCAAAGTCATCCATCTTTTTTCAAACAGGATCTGATGTGAATTACAGCTGCTCTCTTAACATGTCAATCAGCCTCACAGATCACAGCTGCTGGGATGGGTGAGCTTGTTGAGAACACTCCTGAGCAAATTTATAATGATCCATGCATCCAAAGTTATTTTCCAGAACTGCGAAGATGCACATACTTTGAGAGAACAAAAAAAAAAATCATCATCATAAAAGAAAGGTACTGAATCTTAAGACAGACAGTCTTCATTAATTCTTTATAGAATTAATATAGCATTAGTGCTATATAAGATGGTCATGTGTTATATAGACACAAAGAGGCCAATACATGATATGTGCATAAACCCCACTTACATGCTTCCATGGAAAGTTGTGCGCCTCTGTTACTACTGAGCACATTCAGACATGGGTTATTTAAACTCCTATCTGGGAGATGCATGTTTGTGGGAATTTGCCCAAAATGAGGTTGAGTTGCTTGCAATGAGGAGGTATTTCATTATTTCCCAAGATATGTGTATTTTGACTCTTTCTTTTCTCTCCATAACCCTTCTATGCAAGAAAGGGTTAAATAAGTCTTGTACCACAGTTGCCATCGTGTGTAACTTTGATGGTAGCTAGACAGGCAAAGTCCAGTGAAAATAAGCTTAAAAACTTTCTATTTGAAAAGTTTATATTTTACATACAGGAAATTGAATTTACATTTTATTAAACTTGCACCATTGGATAACCCTTTATAATTAGTCTATGAATGAAACATTAAACGTTTACTTTCTTTAAACACAGTAAAATATTCCCCGTCATCTAAAACATGGAAGCACAGACTGAGATACACATTCATTGATCAACGTTCTACTCAACTAGTGTGATAAATTAATCTGGCTACCCTATCCTGCTTGTTGGTCATACATGTACACATGTACAAGCATACATGCTAATAATGTCCCCTATCATATGGTATTCTGTGGAAGTCATTGCCATGTGCCCTATAGGTACTACGTGTTGCTCAGGTTAGTGAATCTGTGTTAAAATGTCACGTGTTCTCTGAAAACAGAAACTACCTAGCTAGTGACCACAAAAGGAAATCATTTTATTACAACACATTGCATTATAACACTGTCATTTGAAAGGTGAGATCAACATGACAACTCCAGATGTCTGTATGACAATGACATTCCCTATGTTTTAAACAGTAGCCAGCTCCAGTCGGTGCACAGTACAGTGAGGGAGCTGACACAGAACAGTAAGACAGTATCTCTGACAACTTTACTTGCCTAACTAGCTGGAACACTCGAGAGCAATATATTACAACCTCCTGTCTCTGGCAATGGCAAAGGCAGAGGAAATAATCGAGACGCAGGTCACAGCATGAGAGTGAGAGGTTTCCAATGCTTTCATGTGGATAAATTTGATTTGTAATTTATGACGGATCTTCTGTGAAGACCTGGTATCCACATGCTGCAGTCTCAATTATGCTGAAAATACAGTGCTCTTGGTCATGCCCAAGTAGTTCCAGCTAGTGGTGGTAACATTCATTATAATAGGTAGCTAGTTAGCAATTTTTTGTCCTATCCTACCAAGGATACATTGAATATAAGTCAACTCATACCAACAATCATAACAGGACGATTGTATAAATACAGTAAACAGCATACCGTGCCATGAGAGAGCTGGCACAATTGTCCTAGAAAGGTAGTGGTCATTCAGATCACAGTCTGCTTCCTATCCATCAGTGTTTCAGCCAGTTCCCATTCAGGATTTTAAAGCATACAGATAATTTTATAAAAATCTCCACACTTATTTTTAATTCAGCCATAACATATAAAGAATTCAACAATATTTTCAAATATTGTAATCCTTATGGCTGGTTTGATTTTGCTGTATTATTGATCTAATGTTACCCAATGAATAATGTGAGACAAAACAACTCTGAGCTAAGCACTCTTTGGTGTTTTTTTTTCTTTTTAGAATAAAAATATTTATTCCTGACATTTTTAACTTGTAGCACTTTATGAAATATTGAAAAGTCTCATCTCGGTGCCTCAGAAGTTATCTGCTCAGCTGTCATTCTTAAAGTGAGTGCCTTCTGCATTCTGCAATGAGGGCTAGAAGTTAGTTAGTCCTCATTGCAGAATAAGGCCACCAGATATTCTACCAGCCATCAGGCTTTGAGGAAGAAAGGAGTGGTTTTCCCATGAAATATATATTCACAGCTGGCAACTTTGCACCACCCATTTTCAGAGATGTGCAAGTGAAGTCTGAATTCCAGAAACTGAAAAACACGCAAGCAAGGTGTGTAACAGAAATGCTCAATTATTCACTTTGCCCCATAGTGAATAAGTGGTGATTGCAAATATTTTACTTCAAAAAGAAACTGTTTTTTCAAAAAAGAAACTTTTTTGTACTAGAACTCAATGACATTGAAACAAAAGTAGAATGTTTTTACAGTTGAAATTCACTTGAGGTGAGGAACAAGCCTTGAGCAGAGTTTAAATTGCCCTCTAACTTTGGCAGTGTTAATACATTTCACTCTTCGCCTTGAGGTCAGGACACAATTATGTGTGAGAGTACCATCTCTATTATGAAATTGCCAAATATCACTATATTGGCCTCTCAACAACTTACACTAATGAGCTACATGACAGTCTGTTGTTATTCCCACCCACACTGACCCCAGTAATTCAAAGCTCTGCTCTCAGCGCTTGCAGCACCATGCAATCTGACAGCCCTTTCAAAGAAGCTGTTGAAACAAGTCAATATTTCAAGGGCTTTTAATTAGCTTCCCCTCCCAAAATAAAACACTGTGACAAAGGAAAGCAATTAACAAGACTCCAAAGTGACAACAGCAACATTGACAAATTCTAACTTTACTCAAGCTAATGGCCACCCAATAATGTGTAGCATCCAAACTTGCATTTGTACTCTCTTCAGGGTGATACGATTGGTACACTTCTTGACATGTGCATTTTGAAAATGAAGGGTCACAGTTCATAACATCACATCAGGGCTCAGCTGAAACAACCTTTCCTGCCTCACCTTGCTCATCACTTTTCGTTAACTCCTGGTGTTGCAGCAGGTAGTGACGGTCACATGGACAGATGGCCTATGACCTATCATGCGCCACAAATCTGCAGATCGCTTTTGTAAGTGGCTCTGGAAAAGAGCCTAAATGACTAAATGTAAATGTAAGTGAGTCAGGAGCAATCCTTGTAAGCCTACAGAATCCCCCTGGAAATGTCAGTGAGAAAATATTCACTTTGCCACACTGCAGTGAGCACTGATGGATGCAGAGGTTGTTACCAGAAAGAAGCGAGGAAAAAGCCTGCACACTGTCATTCTGTCACTGCGTAACAGCAGTATGTGGGAAACAATACAGACCAGAGTCAAAGGCAGACAACACAAAGGACAAAGACATCCCTTTAAAGAAAGAGAGATCAGAGGACAAGAGTGTTTGGCTCATTCAGTGCTGATATAGGTCCATAGTAATATACCCGTGTCTAACAAGTTATTTTCTCCACAAAACAGCAACCTGCAAAACAAGCAGATATACAGCTGATATTAGCTGAAGATACCATCTCCAATTTATTTTTTTTGGATGGATGGCAATTCTTCCTTTGAAAATAGTGTCCTCCATTGTTCTTCCCTCTCAGTTCCCTGTATTGCACAGAAATATCTCACAAAAAGCTTGCAGTTTCCAGCCTCCTCCAGTCTCCTGAGTGCATTTTTCAGGACAAATAGGGTGTGGAAAAATGAGCACAGACTGTCCGCTCATACATCGGATCACAGCGCGTTTTTTAGACAGGGGAGAAACCTACACACAAGTAGCTGGGAAGAGAAAAAGACAGCACACTGACATTTTCCATACTATTACATTGTTCTGAAACCATCACTAAGGATGGCATGAGATGTAACGCCATTTTAATCTGGCTAAACTGGCTTCATTGTGTGAGCTCATTTGTGATACAAAGAGATAATAAAGGCAGCATGGTGTGTTTGTTGCTTTTATAATCTTCCTTTTACAGTTTATTCACATTATGCACTTCTTTACTGCATTTATCCAATGACCTTTTTTGGTATTTTTTGGAACGAAACTTACATAGGCCCTTGCACTTGTAGGCCCTTGCCACATAATTGGCTGTGGAAACGTGGAGCATAGATACAGCCCGCCTGCACCCCCCTGTCCCCTGCATATTCCCCGGGGGCTGCAGGCTGCTGGCCCAGCACTCGGGCTGGTGCGAGGGAGCATGGCATGTTTGCATGGGAGATTGATGATTCCCGCGCCCCCGGGCCCCGCTGCAGGCCGGACGGTCCCTCTGCTGACTCAAACGCAGGACGCTGCCGTTTCCAGCAGGCAGATAAATGGCGCCCGAGTGCTTGCGGAGCCGCGGAGGGCCCGGGGGTGTTGGGGGTGGGGTTGCAGGGTCGACGCGCGTAACCGCCTGCCGTTCCGCTGCAAGGAGGAGGGGGCACGTCTCTGACACCTCTCAACGAGGCGCAGCCCTCCGCAGCTTTATGTTCTCACCTCGGGTTTTCATCTCCCTCATTCTTCTGCTCTGAGCGGCCCAATTATTCATCCGAACGGTTCCTCTGAGGACAAGAGCCGTTCTCGGGCTTGTCACGGATCCTGTTTGTTACTGTTCATTGAGGCTGCCAAGGTAACGCGGTTTACAGCATCACTGACAGCTCAATCTGTGTCTGCCTGCATCTGTCTATGATGGGTTAATGTTCCTGCGTCAAAGAAAGTCACACAGTTCTTGGCTGCACAGAAAGGAGAGCCGTACATAGGCTGATATTGTATTCTGCAGCCACCTCTCTGGGCTTGTTACAGTTGGCTCTGTAATGAAGTTGAATGGGATGGCATTTCTCTATTTAATCAGGCCTGGAGTGATAAGTCAATTTGGTGCCTGACAGTTTCTGAGATTTTCTTTCACAGCTGCTTGGCTGTAAAGTTAGCAAGGCCACTGACAGAACAGAAGAGAGGGGCATCTTTTATGACCGCAGATAAGTGTCGCTACAGTTGTTTTTATGACCTTTCATATAAACTGTGTGGGACATGATGTGATTTGCTGTGACACGCACAGCTCTGTCCTACTCTTCAGAACGGTCTCAAAGACATGAGGTGCATACAGGAGCCCAGCCCTTTTGTAGGCTTGTGTGAAGTCTCTGATCCACACTGTGGGAGTCATGTTCCCGTAGGATCACTACAATCCAGACACCCCCTCACCTCTTTCCAAACACAGTACTTTCGCACTCCCCTGTTCCTACTCCGTTAGCCCTGATACTTGAATAAGCAATATCAAGTTCAAAAATGTGCACAGAGTTATTAAAAAATCATGTACTTTGCAATTGGCACCATGACATAAATGAAGCAATAAAGATATGTACGCCTGGGGTCTAATTCAAATAATGTCTTTGATACTCTGCCCACGCTCCAGTGCACACAAATTACAGCACTCGAGCTGGCTTTAAAGTGCAGCAACAATTTTTCAGACCGTTTCTTCCATTCCATTCGATTTTTTTTATTACCTTGACAGTGCTTACTCATTTTTTTCTTGTAGTACACCTTTAAAGTAAACCACATCCCGTGCCTCTCAGCTTCCTTCATTTAATTGCGAGTCAGCTGAATAACTGGGATGTTGCAGCTGGAGAGGATATGCTAGTAATTAGGTGAATAACTGAGACACAAGCAAGCAATGACTGCCCAGACCTCCAACACAGTGCCTGAGTAAATACTGCAGTCTGATGTAATCTCCTCATAACAATCTACAGTGGAATTCAAGATTTTTTTCTCAGACAGGAAATTCATAGAATTTGAGTCAATTTACCATACACGAACATAATCTGCTTCCCCTGTTTCCATACTGTCCCTAATACACACTAAATGAGGTGTTATCATTGTATTACACGTAGTAAGTCCATTATGTTTGAAAACTGTTGTAAATGCTGATATGTTCATTTGAGTTGGCATGAAAAACTTAAACCATGGAGAGCTAACCCTTTTGGTATTCAGTTCGGAGAGATTTGTTGAATAACAGAAGGGAATGACAATTTATGGGAACTCTAACCCGACATAAAAGTCACGATGGTATTGATGAAACTGTCCTCACACAGGAAACAAGAGACATGATATCTGTCAACGCTGGCACGCAGATAAAATGAACTGCATCAGCTTTGTAACATAAGGATGTATGCAAGTGCCACTGTTTTCATTTTCTATACAGTGTTATGAGTTTGATGGTCACTGAAATGAACAAAAGTACTCTGTAAGAATGAAAAAAAATAATGTTTGATTAAATTCATTATTCAAAGGTAAGGAAAAACTGCTTAGAGTTAGGTTTTATCTGGGCCTGTGAGTAAGACAACATTGCAGTCCTCCTTGCAGATTTTCCATTAATAAAACATTTTCTCTGTTTGAGGAAAGTAATAATTAAATATTTCCTCATGAAAAGAAAGTTTCTGTGGTGAACTTTTGCTTATATAGTCAGTACAGTCAATTAAGGGTGATTAACGGTGAATAAATGTTATAAAGGTTTAACTGTTAGGACTTCATCTAGCTTTCTTGTCATCATTCATGATTTTCCCTCCTTAATACAATTTTCCCCAACACTGTTGTTGGGATCCAGCACATTCTCTGTGAGGTTCTGCTTCAAAGAGCATATAATAGGTGGAGCTGCCATGTATTGATTGGTTCAGATCAGTGAGTCACTGATTGCATGTAACAGCTTCACCTATTAAGTGGTTCATGAAGCCTCACTGAACCATCACTACTGTACAGAATAACTGCTAATTGTTTCTAATACAGAAATTGGAAACACAGTTCCCTTTCTTACAGTGATTCCATTTCAAACTAAATTGATTTCATGACAGTGGCTGCATTTTAAACAGTTGTATTATAATGAAATTTGGAATGTCCATGATATTCTATTGAATCTTCCCATTATGCTTTTTATGATTGTATTTACAAGTCTCCTAAATATACTGAAAAGTACCTGGGGATACTTTCATGACCATGTTCTGTACAATACATAAAAATTTTGGAAAAAAACTACTGAGTGCCACTGAGGGGAAAACCATCTAACTTGAGTAGGTCTTGTGGAAAATTCCAGCCTTCCAGGCTTTGACCAGTAGTTGTTGACCACATCATCCCAATTTTTCCAGCAGCTTCAAACTTGCTTTCTACAACCTGTTCCAAAGAGAATGGAGCAGTAGCTGCATAAAAGCAAGCAGTGTATGCACAGAGGTATTACGAGAAGTCCCTCTTCATAGCAGGATGTAGTGCAATATGCAAAGTTTGCATCTCAGCCATTAGGAGACAAAGGCACATCTCATATTGCAACAGCTAAATTTACATCCTCTCTGGGGAGCCAGAGACAGAAAACTTCCGAAATGGTGCATGTATCATCTTTCCATATCATCTGCAATACAGGGAAGTCATTTTGACAAGCATTTTTTAAACATATAATAAATTACAGGATCGCTGTATCCCAGTCCTTGCCAAAGAGCAGGCTTTTGGCAAGCTGCTCTGTTAAAGCTGCCACAAATTTGACACATGTCCAAACCTTCACATATGTCTGCACAAGCAAATACGTTTGCACAAGCAAATAAGTTTTCAAGTAAACAGCCATGGAAACATTACAGCAAACAAATGTGCCAAACCTGTGACCAACAGGTTTATCACAAGAATACTTGTGATAAACAGTTGTGATAATTGAGAGGAAAATGATCACTTTCAGCATTATACACCCTGTGCTGTGGTACAGTATGTTTTAAAGGACACAGTAAGGGCCCCTGGATAACATACATCCAAAAGACATCTACAGCACAGTGTCCTCAACATTACACCAGGGTAGTGGCATCCCATTTGGTCCAGAGCCCCAGAGCTCACTGCTTCCTCCACACAATCCATCAAAGAGAACTGTGGGACCTGTGACCACTGAGTGACTCACCCCTGGATTTAGTCAACATAGATCTTCAACTCTAACTTCCACTAATATATCAAACACCAACACAATATCTTTCATTCATTAAGGTGATCAGAGCATCTCCGTGAAAAAAAGAAGCACTAGGGTGGAATTTTGCGATGAACTGTTTAGTTTGCCACCAATCAGTGGCAGATTTACAAAAGGTCTGTGACATACAATTGTTTTACTAAGGGAAACCCATTAGGAGACAATCATTTGACTGGCATATTTTCAGAAACAAAGAGACAAAACAAAGACTAAGGATGAGAAGTAAAATGGAGGAAGAGAAGAATCTCCCTGAAAAAAGCACTTGTCTGGTCTGGGAAGATTAGTGGCTTTCTTTGTCTACTACACAAGCTGGGTGTTTGCCAAAGTCTGTACCACTCTACAGTGACTGGTCTGCACTGAGTAAGGCAAGGACTTAGTGGTCCAGAAAGCAAACACAGTTATCCATTCACTCATGCACTGGGTCACTCTAGCGATGAGCAGAGTCATGGATTGAGAAGACTATGATTTCAAAGAACTCACACACACAAATTCATGTTCATAATTAAGACTTTTGACAGTAATTGTTCAACATTATTTATGCTGTCTAGTGTTCATGAAGCACAGAATAAAAGTATTATCTGCTAAAATGAAATATATAGTTTTTTTTTTAGTTTCAGATGCTAGCTAATTGACATACACAGAGCATCACCTTCACCTTCTGCTCTTTAGAATATGAGTCACCATACACCACACATCAGTTAGTTATCTGCTAGTGGAGGCTGAGAAATACTGATAAGCCCTTTGGAATAACAATGAAAATGTTACTCTGAACTACCAACCAATCCTTTCATGGCAGTCCCTCCAGGACAGCAGCCATTTAACAATAAAACAAATTGATTTATTTATTCAGTCATTTAGAGAAAAATGCATTCTCTTTTTGCTGGTAAAATATCTGTGAGGTGATGTGAATGGGGGTCAGATTCAGTTTATCTACAATGCACTGAACATCAAGCAAGTTCTATTGAATGAAGTAAATGTTACTGAATGAAATGTAAACTAATTACTTAAACATACATCGAGATTAGACGGAATCTGGCCATGGCAACTACCATGGGTAGAAGTGCCTGAACATCCATTTCTTCACACAGAAAAGCAGTGAATGACAATACAGCATTAACTGTCCTGATAAGTCATCTTTCTGAAAATAATAATAATAAAATATAGCGCAGCACAAGTGAGAATTGAGGCAGTATGCGAGAATGATGTTAATGTTGGTATGACAAGGCAGGGTGATCCCCTGCACAGGTAAGGCTGTGTTCCACCTGCCTCACTGCACCTCAAGGTGAATGGGCCTGCAGGACACCTCCAGCCTTAAAGCACAGAGCCAGGTACAGTCAGAGCCAGGTACCGTCTATCCTTCAGTCAGCCATTCCCAGTCTTGAAGCACAGAGCCAGGTACAGCCTGTATCTAAGTCAGCTGTTCCCTGCTGCTTTTCCACTGATCTGCCTCAGCTGCCAGGGGAGTATGCACTACTATGCAAAGCCAGAGGCTGACACTACGTTGGCCAGCCCTAGATGGAATAGCAGGTTTGCCAAAAGCCCAGACAAGTTAAGGGAATGTGTGCACATTTACCATATATTAAACACCATAAACAACACATGTAGTCAGCATCATATCCTGTTATCTGTGGTCTCTCCAGAGCAAGAGTGACTAAGGACAAGCACCAGGATGTCTTCCTCCATGACCCGCTGATGAGAAAATGCACAAGCCTGGTGAACCATCATGTTCAATTATTCACACACAGGTGCAGTACAGGTGGATATGGGCAACAACACTATAGAAAAGTTCAGTGCTAAAGGTCAGCAGCACTTGGGTTAGACTCCATATAAAATAATATTATTGATGATGATGATGATGATGATTGTTATTACAGAAAGGTAAACAGACAGCCTTGGCATATGAGTGGAAGCCAGACTCATGGCTCATGGGGAGACCCACTGCTTCTATGAAGTGTGGCTTGCATAAAGCCCTGGAAAGCCAGCATGTGCTCCAGGCACTGCTGACCCTCTTTGCCACTACAGAATAATTAGGATGGCTTTTAGATTAATCCAACCGAGTTTTACAAATGTAGCTATCCCAAATAAACATATTATTTGCAGTCACAGTCAGATCCAATTAACACTCAGAGTGGGAATGCCTCACAGTTACTTTATTTATAGCTTTTTCAGAAGAAAATTGATGTTCTTATCCATTAGAAGCTGTTCCACATAAAATGTGACATATTATTTAATGTTCAGTGGCCAGAAGCTGTCAGTTCATGTGAAGTAACCCCTTTTGTAAGAAGCATGCCTCACTAGAAAAGGCTTAAAATTTTAATAACAAAATGACAAGAGGGAAAAAGTGTAAGTACATTTTTTAATGCAGAATTTGGAGTGCGAAGCACTTTCAGAATTCCCTCGGTAGGCAAGCGTTAAGTGTAGGATTACACCGTTGAGCTACAGACTGTAAATAACATTTTATTCATCCAAAGCACCGTGTACAGGTACCAGAACCAAACATTTGGTGTTCTTTTTTCCTGTTGCTAAGCAAATAAGTAGAAGCAAAAAGCTCCATCCTAATGTGTCTACATGTTTGTGACAAACAGAGTGAGAGTTAACATTTATGATGGCGACTCCAGTTTCTACAGCTGAGATTCAGGCTTTCCGTGCCTTACTGTATCAGTAACTTATTCAGCATCTTTGCAATGACCGGTCACGCGTGGTGTTGTGTTCCTCTACATATCACAAGTCCCCACAGCATCAAGATCAAATCGACATGGGAAGAATTTCATTCCATTTCTGTATTCTTCTAATCTCTCTGTATCTTTCTAATCTCACCCCAGAACATGACAATATGCCATCCTGCAGTCCACAGCTAAACTGGTTATATTCTAGCTGTGGCCTACATTTTCGATCCCTGCAGGCAAGACTACATTCGGTGCCAGGAATCCATGCCCCACTGCACAAGTGTTAAATCTGAATGTCGTGCTCTGAATTGGATGTAGGGTGGGAGAGTGATTTAGTAGCATGAGAGTATTAGAGTAAAGCATTGATGGACAACTCAGGACAGGTCATCTCCCCACACCTCAGTCCTGCGTTAAAGACATGCTGCAGCACTGGCTGCCAAACTCGGCTGGAAATGGACATAATTGGTCAAGGAGTAAATAAAAAAGCCATCATGAGGCCTCCTGTGTGGTTCAGACAGTAAAATCACTTGTTTCAAGCACAGGCTGAGCCCTGTGGCCCGGGTTTGTTCCTGGCTGTGTCTTCAGCCGACGATGACTGGGCGTCCACAGTGGCAGAACAAACTGGCTTTATTCCACTGGGGATATGGGGATGTGTAAGTATGCCAAAGGTCTGTCTGTCATGTTGCTCATTAGTGACCCTTGCTGGTAAGTCTGGGAGCCTCAGTCTGCCTGTATACAGCTGCATTCAAACTGTCCTCCTCCAATTCATGTCTGTACCAGCTTGTCATGTGGGCTGCCGTATGTAAAGAAGTGGTTTGCACAGCATCGCATGTTTGAGATGAGAGTATATGTTTGTCCGCACCCTCCCAAGTTACCAAGTAGGTCTACTTAGTTTTTTTTTCCCTTGACGTCACAGGATGAGTTTATTTGGCAATAGAAATAAAGACTTAAAATGTATGTCAAAAACCTTCTATGGAAAATACACAAGCATTCACACTAGTGTTGGTCTTTCCATTATCAGGAAGTAGAAAGGTTCTGTAAATGTCCTTCAAAAACCCTAGACTTGCCTGTTCAAATACCTCTGTATTGATCAGCTCTTGATTTATTTTCTGTTTTTTCATTGTTAGGAAAGTACAAAAATAAAGTCCTTTGGATGGGTGACAAGTTAGAACAGAAACAGTATAGAAAAAAAACAGAATAGAAAATGTAAAAAAAATGTAAGTGTTGTATCAGTGTGCCAAATATGTGCAATAAATGTTTTTGGATATGACTACCTCTCTGATTACAAGTACTAGTTGAGTATAGATTAGGGACATGTTGTCAATTCACTGAAAAAAATCATACATTACAGAAAAGTTGCTAGCTAGCTCCTATACGGTCTTATTCTGTGGTCTATATTTCTTGTATGTTTGTAATTTATTGAACTCCGTCGCAATATGATTTATAGGTGATCGTATTTTACTCCATCTGATGTGCCTATGCTCAAAAACACTTTTAAATTGTCAGTTCTCATTGTAACATCTCAGCATGTCAATTTTATTATCTGGTAATTAGTCCATGGACAAAACCATGTAAGACGCATTTCCCATATATCTGGCCAACTGAATGCAAATCCATCAACAGTCCCAGCAATATTCCCTCTTCACACTCTAGTACAATATTAAAATGACATCACATCTTACCTCAATCGCCAAAACATCTTCAAAGGCCCTAATAGACTAATTCAAGACAACAGCCTCCTTTCATCTAAGGTACCATGAGATGGGGATGTTATCAGTGAAACAAGAAAACTCCCCTTTTCCTTTAATTTCCAGCAGACAAAGGGGTCTGGGCAATTTTTTTGCATGTTTCCTTGGATACATAAACAAGGCACACAGAGTCCTTTCCTACACAACTCCAGTGGTAGAGCCTTCCCAAAAAATCATATCTACCACCATACATATAAGGGAAACTTCTGGTCTACAAGTGCACTTAATTACGTAACTGACTCATGAATATGACATGGGCCGACACTGAATTGGGCATTGATACCTCACAAATTCCTACTGACTATTTGGAAAAAAATATTAACATAACAGGTACCAGCCTGCCTTAACTACACATCCACCAAACCACTCAGAGTTCTTCGCAAGTAAAAACCTGCCAATCTGCTGTCAAACATCCTGATCCAGCGCTGTTCTCTTAAATCCCCCACCATTAACATTCACAAAATCAGCAGGGGCGCATTATGCATGAAGCACATGTACCCGCACAGATCTCCAGCAACCGCTATGTCTAATAATCCTGATTGATGGCGCGTGGACTCATCAGCCAGCGCCTTCTGAAACAGTACCGGGCCGATACGCCTCTGCATTATTTATGACTCAGGAACCTATAAGCTTAGCAGATGACCCAAAATCATAATTACAAGCCAAGGATAGAACTGTGAGCAGAAATCTGATCAGGGTGCTTATGCAATGCAGGGCAGGTAAAGAGAGGAGAACATCAACCTACCTTGAACAGGGAACCCTGATAAAGACACGCTCCTGTAACAGCGAGGAGAAAAAAAAAAAAACATTAGTACTGTAGGTGATGGTAAGAAGTTCATAAGTTCATGTGAAATATCAAGTCATGGTGGCAAGACACAGGATCTTGGCTGACTCATGGCAGGTTTGGAATATTCACCATTAAATCACGAAAACTAGAGGCTTCAAGAGAACTGTTTTGAAAAGGGTTCTGTAACAAAAAACTGAAAAATAGGTGATTGTCTTATAATGTTTAAGTGGTATGTATAGCTTGTCTTTAGTGTATGAATCCAAGAGCACTGAGCAATTAGAGCAGATGCCAGTTGCACTCTGAATTCTTCAGAAAACATTTAAAGACAAAAGATTGCCCAGTTTGACCAGGAACTATATTTTGCTTACTGTTAACAAACATCCTAAATATATAAGGCGTCTTTATCCTGTATATTTGGAGAGATGAGGAGTTGGGAGATAACATGCCCAATCAGGAAACCTGTTGCTTGCGCATCTGTCCAGACACCCTACTGTTCTCAAGACATGATCTGGTATGAGGTTGGCTAAGGTGCTGGATGATACCAAATATGTAGGCAAAGATAGACAAAGTTATCAAAAAGCCAGGGTTGTCTGGATTTTAATTTAAAAAATCACATCCAGATAACTTAACTGAACACATCCAGATCACATCCAGATAACTTAACTGAACAATCTGGACCTGAAGCAGAACAAAAACAAGGGGTAGAATAGTTTATCCCTGGCTTGAGACTTTAAAATGTGATAAATCTGTGATAGCTGTCTTTCTGATCCAAGGAATGGCTGCCAACCCACAAGCTGGTGATGTACCACACTGTTAAAACCCCTCTCAGCTTCTCAGCTTTACTCTGAGGCAAGATACACCTGTGTGTCTGAGGTACTGGGATTGTAAAACAAAATGTAGCAGGTTGTATTCCCAAGTGAGGCAAAGATTTTATCTCCAGGGAAGACATCACCACTGCACTGCTGGGCAAGGTACTTGACCTGAATCACTTTTGTAAACACCCTTAGCTACAGATGGATAATGCTGTACATAAACCTATGTCAACTGTACAAGTAGCCCTGGAGAAGGGTGTCTACCGACAGATGAATGACATAATACAAAATACCGTGAGCTATATTTTTCAGTTAATCTTGAGTGTACATCGACCGACGTCGATGACAAGTAAGCGGCTTTGGGCTGAGTTGGGTTACATGGTACAACATAGCAGGCTCCGTGAACATTTACTAATTTTGTAGGACGTTCTGAACAATTTAACCAAGGAAACCCTTTTTCAGATAATACTACTTTAAGCACGTGCGGTGTGTGGTGATATCACTGCGTGTTTTATCTTAAGGAAAAATACGTACAGTACATTTGCAGCTGCAGAAAATCAGAGTAAAATACTGTGCATTAAGCAAATATAGGCTTGAAACGCAAAATTAAACTTCCTAGATCCTAGAATGAGATCTCACGGAGATACATAAGAGATATTTCTTTGAAATTAATAGCGGAAGAAGCCGACAACCATATAGTGAACGGAGGCTCGATCTCACTTTTCATCTCGTCTTTTCGGTTACATTCTGAGAATGAGATCGCTTTGTCACAACCAGATTGTTTCACAGAAAGGACGATAAACCCATTGTGCAATTAAATCTTAACCTGTAACAGATGTTATTGGAAAAAACTGAACTCCAAAGCAAACGCATAGTTGTGTTTATTTTAACACACTGATCTGATTTGTGATATTTCAATACATACAACTAACTAACGGTATTTTATTCTCATACGTAGTTTTTAACAACAGGAGTTGCCCAGTCTAATTTGAGAGCTGTGCGACCGATGCAGCGAAGATTCATCATAAATAGTAAGTCGCCAGGTGCATCGTTTATTCTGGGCTTTCACATAATGCGTTATGTTGTTGCAGTCGCAACAATAACTGACCAATTCTAATCTTCAGCTGAAGCTCCCGTCTTGAGGCCGTGTGTTATCGCGCAGAAATGCTCATTACGTTTAATAGTAATCATCAAAAAGTTGCATATAGGTTAGTATGTTTTTGTCAATGTTGAGGACACGATTGTTCAAAATTGGTGCTCATCTGAATTGTCAGAAACCTTATTAAAGCTATGACAACTTCTTCATGTGCATTACTAGGAAATTTGTGCGCACTTAAAAGTCGTCATTGAAAAATACAAAAGTGTGGTAAAACATGCTATTTTAATTTACAAAACAAAAGGTAGCTTCCAAAGAATTATACCGCGTTGTAAATCATGCCACAAGCATGTACATGTTGGAAACAATACAAACCGTGTATTCCTCGAGGGATGCTGACAATACCAGCCAGAGCCGCAAGAACGATCCACGCACTCGTAAAGCCCATTGTTGGCAGTGAAAAGATAATATCCAGCAACGAAGAAGAATCTCCTTTCATTGCAAAGGTGAACTGCAATTCACGCCAGTCATTACTGAGCCTTAGTGATGACGGAATTCTTAGAAAGTAAACTTGAGATACGTAGACAAGACATGTGGTCCAGCTACCTTGCAGTCTAGTTCCCAAATCTGATATGCAGATGGTGACAGGTAGGCAGGTAGCCAGCGAGTATCCACTCGGCGAAAACCATGTCTTGCAAATGCAGTCCAACTGATTCTTGTCGACACCATCAGAAACTCTAAAACCGTGCGCATTTCACCAGGTCGGAGAAGACTGTCATGTTCCGAATCTTCCTAGCAAAAACAGAGCAGTTGATTATACGTATAGGCAGTGTTACCATCTACATTATGCGATCTTTAGCAGTGTATAAAGTACTGGTGGGAAGGTGTAGATAATCTCAAAACAACATATTAGGTGCACCAGGGGTGTTTGCTACTCTGAATTTTGAGTAAACCCCTTTAATCAAATTTGATTAAATTCCTTTATTCCAAATCTGAGCGTCTGGGGACGTCTTCGGAACAATTTGCACATTACTCGCGCAGAAATTAAGCAGTAGACAGAACTGTTAGATGCAGTTCTCGCCTTGCAACTGTACTTGGGTCTCGCAGTTCCGTTCCGTTCCGTTCAGTTCAGTGAGAAGAAAATGCATTTTGTCCATAAAGCCCGGACAGAGGCACCGTTGACTCACTGGAGGAGAACGTGGTTCCTGGTTTGTGCCGATGAGTATTCAAAAATGGAACAGCAATCGATTGTGCTACATTAATATGTCAGCCTCATGCCAGCGTGTTACTTTTGATGAGCATGACAAGCGCAAATTTAAGTGCCTTTCAGCCATCGTTTGATTCAAGAAATTGTTTTTGGTAGTGAACACCTGCGAAACTGACAATCCAAAAGGAAATAATTTGCTGCCATATCGTACCGAAGGTTGTCCAATGAAAATATGTACGGGGTCTTAAAATAAATAAACTTGCAAAGCAAGAGACATATAAATTGCATATGTCACGACACAATAAACGCAAAGTATGCGATGGTAATTTGTATTACCACCTGTAATTTCGAGGATATTTGCGTATTTATTGCATACGTGCTCACAATTATTTTTTCCTCATTCCCGAGCAACTGACTTGCACATTTCAAAAAGAAGTCTATATCTTCTTGAAACGGCCTTAATTCTCACCTACATATATTGGTAGTACATACGCCCGATTTCATGTAGACTGCATCTGCAGATTCGTCTAATCTACACATTGATGTAATCTGCAGATTTATTTAGGGTGGTTTTACACACTCTTATAAATATTCCACTACATGTAATTCAATACCAAATACCCTTGGGGATTCAGTCCATCTACAATGTTGCCCAGATGCACGTACGTTAAAGGGCATATTTAAGGCCCTGAAGGGACTTTTCGTCATAGCTTGCAAAAAAAGTAAACTTCATATTTTGATTAATTATTAACAGTTGACGTAAACAGTTAATATTACGATTTGTCCTCGAGCGCCACATAAAAGTAGCATGAAACCCCAGTCAATTTATAAACGTAAATATGAACGTTATGATTTAGTTTAGCAAAAACAACAAAGAGAGAATAATAAAACGCTTTCATCTGACGTGAACATGAGTGACGTCAACACAAGGGCATATATACCCTGGGGTATAATATGACTCGCGATGACAAACTGAAAAATTGTTGTTGCAGTCCAGAGTGTTCAGGCGCTGCATCAAAGGTTAACTGTACTCCTCAGCATTTTTTCATTTTTCACCTCATTCTGCCTCAGCACAACATGCTACCCCAAGTCATAGATCAGTTCAGGCCAGACCATCTGGACGCCTAAAAAGAGATACTATTTCTGTATTGGTATTTAAGGGTAGCAAAAAAACACTAAGCACAGTGCTCTCTGCCTGCCATCAATTCATCCACGCTGCCAGAGCAGATATTTCTCTGCGTATCACATTGTTATTTGCAATGCAGCGCTGCATGCTGTTGTTTAATGGTACCAACCCTCTGAAGTATACAGTATAAAACTTAATCTCGTCCTCCTTCCAGACCAGGAATTTCAGTTGGGAAGGTATACGAAGGCTTGAATGACAGGGTATGTTGTGTTGATCATGCCAAGGAAAAGTACCCTGATGTACAAAAATTAGTGGACCTTACATTTCAATAGAGCTTTTCAATCATTACCATAGCACTACAGATGAAGAGGATTTAATAAGAGTTGTTGTTTAAATAATTACACAAATATCTGTAAATTTTACTAAAGGGGAAAACTTACTTATTCACTTAAGGCATAACAGAAACTAATCTACAGGTGTATTTAGACTTATGGTTTTGTATGTGCAATATTGCATCATATGCACTGTGTGCTACAGCAGAAATAACAAAAGCATAGACTGCCATCAAGTGTGCTTTGTAAGTACTGCAACATTTAATATGATGGTTAGTTCCATGGTGTGGTTTGTGTAATTTATCTCCCTCTCAACTCCCCCAGAATACTGGATCATAGGCTTTTTTCAAGTGGAGAACAAAGAATATGCTTCAATGAACCTCACATGAAACAATAAAATGTATTCAGTATCAATATACCATGTTGAAGATTCTGAAGGCACACCTTCTGCTGGCCAGTGATTGGCTGCACAGCCCCCACAGTCTTAAGGGAACAGCCAGCCTTTTTAACACATGTAATAAACTGTGATTAAGTTCATTTCCTGCTTTTCAGATAAAGATGTCTAGGAAATTACCTTCGGATTGTACCCTCATTACAAAGTTTGTTACATCTACAAGAGCCATCAATGACATCACTTTGATAAAGATAATAAACAGAACCATAAAACAACCATCCATACTGTTTTAATTCTTGGCAAGCACAAACCCAGTCTCTCCAAGCCAATTTTATCACATCCAGCCAATATAATCCAGTCCTATCAATGTCTGGCTGAGGCACTGTACACTAAGGCTAATTTTACACCACCTGCCCAGATATTATCACTTCAATTCATTTAACAAATTGGATATATTGTTTTTATATAACTTGAGGTAGACTATATAAAATCGTAACAATATAAATCAATAATGAATAGAACCAGTGAGCACAGACAATGACCACATTTTAAATTAGATTTTCTCATTTTCACAATGCAGAATTAGATCCATGTTTAGACAAATGTAAAACATGAGTTTCTGTCTGGCAGACACATCTGAAGTCATATTTTATTTAGTTAAGAGAGTTGGGTAGTAGTGAATACTGGTAAACTGAGGCAGTCATTAGCATTTATCAGCACTAATAACTATTCATACATGTTGCTTTACATACCTGTATTTTAATCACATGCAAGTGAAATTAATAAGATGTTTGTCTCATAACACTAATTTGCACACACCAGGATGCACAACCCACATACTTTCAAAGAATCATTTCCTTTCCAGTTGCAGGAAGAAGCTGTGCACAGCTGAACTGCAGGATGATGCTAACAACTGCATCTGATATCCATCTCAGCCAACAGTCCTGTGAAATAAAACGTTGAAGTCAGAGGCCACCTTCAAATATCTTTACTGCAAAAAGGAAAAAAAAAAACACTTTTGACTCCTATGCAGAACAGTGCTCATATACCATACCTACGCAAAGGTTTTAGGACTTTCTCTTCTGTGGATTTCCATTGGACAGTCATGTTATTGCAATGTATTACTTATTTGCTTAGTAGAGTGCCTGATCACCTCCATATTGCATCCACACAGCTACCTGTGTATTTGTTCTGAAGGTTAAAGAGTTAAAGCAGCTTACTAAAGGGTTCAACAGAGGTCCTTCCTATAATTTGAAGCTCAGAATCATAACCAGGTTCTCTAACCAGGACACCAGATTCTGCCCATTGTCCCAGTTCTCTGTTACCAGTTCCTTTTTCTCTAGTTTTCATCTGGCAGATTTTCTCTGTAGAGTTTTTCATTGACTTATAGACTTCTTAAGTTTAACGGTAACATATGCCTATTACAGAAATCATGCATTAAGATATACAATACCACCTAAAATTAGCTATAAAGGCCACCTGGTCAATATTTATAATACTCTCGACTTACCTGTGGAAATTTTTCCAGATACACTTCAAATCAGAGTTATTATGTATCCTTTTGCCTACTTTCATCAAACTGGTACTACAGAGCCCTGGTACATGGGATGTAACTCCTCAAGTGTCCCACTTCTAAAAGTCTATCATACATCTGTCTGTTTTTGTTTTTCCAAAAATTGAAAAATCTACAACTTGCTCATCAAGACAACAGTAGGTTGATTTATAGATGGCTTGCTAGCTACATGGTAAGTCTAAGGTAAAATCCTCAACTGAAGAAGTAAAAGAAATCATGGATTGTAATACCTTGACCATGAGGTGTTACCATGCATATTGACGGACCTGTTGGACCACATGTCTGGTACAGCTGTCGGTGTGTTCAACAAGATCTGTTCCTTTCACATGTCAGCCTGGAAGAGCTGAACAAAGTGCAATCATTAAAACACATCTAACAAGTGTGCCAATGTCTGTGAGAGCACAGACACTGACTGTCTGCATTGGGTAACAGATGGAACCATTTCAGGCATTACTAGCGATGTATTTTCTGTGTTCATTCATTTACTGCTGTATGAAGTGGTGCTGTGCTTTCTGATGCTATTCAGGAATTACATGCCATTTAGATGGATCTCTGCTGGCTCATGAATGGATTGGTCTTTTCAATAAGATTCAAGTTCCTTTAAAAATGGATCCCCACAATGGTTGTATAACTGAATATTTACAGGACCATTCATAAGTTCTTCAGCATATACAACCAAGCATCTTTCTTATATGGAGATCGATTGTGATACAACCAGGACTGTATAAAAATAAATACCAGAAGTCATGATGTACATTTGGTGGCAGCCAAACGTAAAAAACAAAAGAGCATATTTTATTCTGTGTACGAGATGTCAGTCTGTTACATGTCAGATTTCAGATCTTGAGGTGAAATGAGAAGAAGAGTTATTTTAGAGAGCTTTCACCAGTTACTGTACCTCTCTAACAAACTTCCCAAAGAAGTGACTGACAGCCCAAATATGTGGATACTATTTCTGCATCATTTATTAACACCATTCAACATTTGACACCATTTTTTCCTCATATTCCTTAAAGACAGCAACAGTATATATTTCAGTATGTAGCTGTTGGAGTTTCCAACTCACCAGAGATCGGCTTGTGGCAGTGAGCTCAGCTTGAGAGAGGTGGCTGAGAGGAGCCCTTGCCTAGCCCCTTAGAGAACATCCATGTGCTCGGCAGGCGAGACCTCTGAGCTCTCCATGTCGTTCTCCTCTCTCTGAGATTTACAGCAGATGGAGCACAGAAGCACCATGCAGATGACCAGATACACGGCCACAACCAGCCAGACCAGAGCCCCGAACAGGACAAACGACAGGAGGTTGCCGTCCATCTCATCAATCCATCGACGTAAAGTTTGCGCTCCTGAGTTTTGTCCCGGCACCAAGTGAGAGGCAGAAAGGACACGGCTTAGGTCTTCATTTCACTGTGCCGGTGGCAACAGCAGGAAGTACAGCTGACTGTGTCAGAGAGACCAGGTCCATTGTATTCCCCTGATGGGAGTGCACCTTGTCTCTATGGTAGGCTGCTATGAAACAGATAAGTGGCAATGCTGCCATTAGCTTTCAGCAAACAGTAATCATTTTCTACTGTCAGTGCTGCAGTCCACCTATTCAGTCATGTTTATGCATGAACAATATTCTTGGCAGAAGTTCTTCTCAATTCCCTTTTTATCAAAGATTGCAAATATTCAAACTGCAAACCCCATGAATAGTGAGCTACAGTGTCTGAAACAACCCAGCTCAGAAGGTTTTACCACACTCTTGATTGTTCAAGAGAAACTGCTGAAACACTTTCAGCATTACCAGAGGACAAACTTTTTTTGTCCTTTATTGCATGTATTGTGCAACACAAGCTCTTTACATACATTTCATTTTAGAGAGAAGTCCTGCTTTAATCAACCAGCACTTGTGGGAGTGACATGTGGACATGTTGGAGGTGTTTAAATAATATGATGTTTACCAGAATCCCTGATGGGGGTTAAATCACTTTGTGGCAAGTGCCATTCCAGCTCTTTTGTGTGTATAACATTTAAAGAGAACACAGAAAAACCTCCTCCACTAGGGTGCACACAGTCTACCATATATCTGCGTGTTACAAATGCTTCAGATTCATGTTTCGTAAAACATGCCAGTGTTCAAACTCCAAACTGACTGACACAAACACATTAGTAGGCTATTAGCACATTCTGATCCTTCCGTGAACACTTTGTCAGAACGTACAGTTACAGCCTCTCTCCAGCAGGTTTGCATGGTCCACCTTTAACAAGTGCTTTTCTGAAATAAGAAGCAAGACAGCAGAGATAACAGCAGAGATAAGGTACTCCACACACCGAGGCATGTATTTTTGATAAATTAGTGGTGACACCAGTAAGTTGCCTACCATTTTTATTTCGTTTGTATCAGCTTTCATATTTAAATTGTTTGTTTGTAACGTCAAAGTATAAGGTTTTTTTCCCCAGTTCAACCACTGAGAAAATATCACTGATCCGCAATCGCTGAGCTTATTCATTATCAAAACGGAAGAAATCAAATGTGGGACTTCCCTCTGAATTTATCAGGTGCAAGGTCATCCTGACATGTTTTGACTAAAAAATCACACCTAGGCAAGCAGGACGTGTTTAAACCGACTAAGTCAAATTATGACCATCTAACTAACACAAGTGGATTCCAGTCTGTAAATATCGTATCATCTATGGATCGGCTACTGGTAGTCCTGGCGCATCTTTTCAGAAACTCAAATAATTCAACTGACCCCTTTGTCTGCTTAGACCAGAGTGGGAACATGGCAAATTAAGTCTACTGACCCACCGATCAGGGTTATTTTTTGTCTACAAACATGTGTGCGCGCAAACACACACTGCTGTATATTTACCACACAGGTACAAAGTGGTGACACGGCTATCAAAAATTAATTTGTACATTAGCCTACTATCACTCGTTCAATGGTCTCTATGTACCCCAGCGCTTGTAGTCCGATATTACAGGCTACTAATCATACAGGCCTACCAATGCAATGGATAGATTTATGCACAACTTCATTTCTGATCAGGTTTTACTGAGTCGAGGTTGCAGCTGAAACAGAAAGTGCCACAACTTAAACTGAAAATCTTGAGAGAAGGAAAGTTCGGGGAGCAGTAAATGTGTTTTAGCTATTGTTGTGGCAGTTTACAATGTGTATCGATCTCCGCTTGGATCTCATCTTTCTATAGAGGTATGTGACCAGTTACCTACAGCATTATAGTAGGCTATTGTACAAAAGAGATTGTGGAAAACACGAGGTTTGCTACCTGTTAAAAAAACACTTAGAGATCGAGTCGGGTGCTGTCATCGCCCTGAAGTGACGTTAATGACTTGTGTAGAATGAGAAAAGTTGAACTTTTTTTCGCAGTGATCATAAGAGGGGGTTGGAGGGCGCACTTTGGCTATGAGCGGCCGCCATCATTGTTGTCCTTCCTTCAGTCTTTCACTAACGCTCAGGAGCTGAACGGCAGAAAACTCTGACTGCATGTCTCTAAACATTTCATCCCCGAGTCTTCTGCACCGCTCACTGAATGCCGGTACGTTGTTTTTGTCTGCGTTAGAAAAAAACACCACCTGTTGGTTTTACATGTGACTAAGTGGATTTTGCGTGCTTATTTTTGTGCGCTCCTTGGACTGCTTTAGGAGGATCTATTCTGAGAGGCTGTGCACGGTAGCGCTGCCTGGCTGCGAAGGCAAGGCCCATGCTATTAGCTAACTCCCAAGTGGCAGGAGCATTAACTTCTAAAGTTTGTTTCGCGTCAAGAACAATTTAAGTACTGATGTAGCCATGAGATGTACGCTGCACAATTTGCGTCACGCTGTCATCGATGTTGAATGTTTCAGCTAGATGATCACAGCCGAACCGTATTTCCTCTGGACAGCAGGCCCGTCTGTATAGGATTCCGCACAGTTCGCTAGCGTTAGCTAGCTAGCTAGCTAAATTGCTAATCTTGGCTTCCCCGACTACGAGCCGTCTAGCTAGCTAATCTAGCTGCTAATTGTGATGCCAACGATCTTGCACAGCTTGTTAACAAAGAATCTAACAGGCAAGATAACGTGGCGAGCTACAATGCAATCTGTCCGAACTTCTGACGTGTGTTTAGTATGACATAAAGAACTGTAAAACACATGCTGAACTCCTGCGGACCCCTCAGAGGTCGTTCGCTTTCAAAGTTACACAGCTGGCTAGTCAGCTAGCTAGTTAAGGAAAAGCTCAACAGTGGCCAGAAAACAAGTTGTCGGTTTCTGTGCTCAGACAGTACAAGGCGCCTCTATGTTGGTTAGAAACGTTTAATATGTTTGATAGTTTTCTGACATATGCATTGCATAATGCTTGTAGTGTAGCGATTTTGAGCGAATTGATTTCACAGTTGGTCAGATGCGTTGTGATCCGCATGTGTTTGACAGCTCGATTACACAAGCACGTCATGAGAACTGCTGGACAGATCGGGTTCAGTTTGGGGGTTCTCTGTACATGTTGAAAGTGTTAGAAGCTAGGATCATAATTGCCAAGACCCAATTAACAATAAGTGGCGCCTGGATTCATTTAAAAAGCACATTTTTGTGATAAAACAATGCCGGATGAATGTTAATTCGTCTGCCCTGTAACTATTCAGACAAAAGAGAGGCGGTGTTTTAAAATGACGCTTGAGGCATAGACGGTATGCATGTCTAATTGGTATTATTTTTGGAGGGGAAAATAGTTTGCATATCTCAGATGCAGTGCAACTGCTGGCAGGGTAAATTACTGACAGCTGCGGCTTACCTGCAGCATAAACCCAATGTTTTGAAAGTCTTGTATAAACACAGGCGGCTGCGGCTTTTAGTGTAGTCCAAGCAGCTCTACTGGCCATGCTGCTAGATATGTCTGACTGGAGGTAGACATGGTTATTGTGTTCAGACTGCATCAAGATAACGTGATGCAGGGGGCAAAACAAGTCCATTTAGGGCTAAGACAGGGTGAGGGTCACGCGTCTGAAACGCAACGATGACGTTTACATAATGCATGATAGCCTCATGGCTCTGGGCCAACAGCATGAGCTCAAGCAATAAGCTTCTGCTCTGCCATGCTGCCAAACCCTATCCCTGCCATACTCAATGCATTTGCCTGCTCCCAGCACTGTGTGTGTGTGTGTGTGTGTGTGTGTGTGTGGATCTGTCTGTCTATCTTGCTATGTGTGCAAAAGAGAAATTAGACAATGCAACTTGAATTTTAGGTTACCTCATATCAATTTTTTCAGGCTCACCATTACAGCTGTATTATAACTGATAAAGACCACTTATAAATGATTGTGTTCCCTTTGTCCAGTAGTGTTTCCTTGCTCATTACATACAGTGGCATTGCTATCCTTTTTATTTTTGAAGTGCATCAGACAAGTGGTCATAAATGGTCCATTAGAGTGATGGTAACATAACTGGCCTGCTGAAATGACAGATAACACACCCTTGTATCTGCAAGATAGTCTGTCAGAGCAGCACAGATACCGAGCTGTGTTTGTCTGCACGGTAGCCTCTGTCAGAGATTGCTTGTGTAGATACCACTGTCATATATCTAGAAGGGGCTCCTGAACCAGAGGAGGAGCTGGGCAGGCACTTTTGTCAGACTGAGCACAGAAAACACAGTGCAAAACCGAATGTTTGATAGATCGATCCCAGGTCTAAAGATAATATGTCTTCTGCAAGTCTTCATTGTGTGTTATACTGTGTGGAATATATCTGTCTGCTGCTGTGATTGTGTGGCTGTGTTCTGAAGCATGTAAAACCCTCCTTATCTGCGTATTGGCAAATCCATGCGACTGTGCTATGCCAGTGGATACGAAGTTAAGCTGAAGCACCAAAGTTGTATACAGTACATTATGCAAAGCCTCTTACGACTTTTACAACAAGCAGCTTTCATTACAAACTATGTCCCATTCTTTATATCCATGTAAATCTCTTGCACTTAATATTGTGTATTTATAACTCACAAGTGGACTAGCAGAACAGAAACAGTCCTTAGCTGACTGGTTGCAGTGGCTGACATTGTACACTGAGATCACAAGTTTGTGGTTTTGAACCATTTTTCGACTTGAGAACTGTACAATGAAATTGCAGTATGCACTTTATTGTATTTGCTTGGCAGGATGTGTGCAAGAGGTACTGCCAACTCCAGGGGTCAGTCAAGGTTAATTTATTAAAGGAAGGGTTATTTTTGTTTTCTGGAGGAGCCTATGTTCTCATGGCACCATGTGTTGACATTTTCCTCTTATGTCTGTGAGAATACGCACGGAGACAAACCTTCTCAGAGACTTCCCTTAAATGCAGGGATGAATGTGCAGTTCCCCCAGTAAATGCATTGTGGGGTTTTCAGATTTCTGTCCTCTGCATAATCTCTCTTATACTGTAGAAGGAATGGTGAAAGAAACACAGCAAATGCAAACACAGAAGCACAAGGAAATATGACTGAAATGGCAATCTTGTGTATTTCCTCAGTGCATGGACTTATTTTGAGCTGCACTATAAAGAACAGAACTCTACACTGTATTGACCTTAAAATAAACAGGCACAATGGAGTGAATGTAGTTTTTTTCATGCAAAACACATCCCTGGTGTGCTAGACAAACACAGGGCTGGTCCATGTAAAATATTCCCCTTCAATGTGGTAGGTGAGAAAGTATTTATTTATTAGGCATACCCTCTCAGTCATTTGCTTGGCCACCATGGAAAGATTTGCAGAGTGCCTCTCCTTAAGGAAACAAGAACAGTTGTGTAGGTGCGGGTACAAGGATAGACTTACATGTCACCCTGAAAAGCTGGTAAGTATACAACTGCAGCCATTTTTAGTATTAATACAACAACCATAAAAGCAGAATTTCCGTAAACGGGCATGGGCGCAGTGCTTCACAATAATACAAAATGCAGAATAAATGTACACTGACTTCCACTAAGTCGCTAAAAATGACCTATTAGCACAGCATAACACGATGTCAGACTTCACTGAGAGTAAGGGGTGTAAGGGCAATAAGAGCACAGAGTAGGGTACATCTTGTTTCTATGAGCCAAGCTGTAGTCTGAACAGGTATGTATTGGAGGCAGTTGTTGGGTAGGTTGTGAGGAGTGCACAGATTCTTCTTATGTTGTAATGAAAGAGTCTGCAGGCTCATGTTGTTTCTGAAGGAGAGCTTCCCACTGAGGGTAACACTGGTTTCTGAGTTGCCATCTCTTTGCTTCCCAGATTAACAGGTATGCCAAAGGAAAAATATGACCCCCCGGATCCTCGCAGGTTGTATACCATCATGTCAGCGGAGGAAGCAGCCAGTGGGAAGAAGTCACACTGGGCAGAGCTGGAGATCTCCGGTCAGTTCCGCTTTCTGATTGGTCCCCGATTTTCCTTTTGCTTTTCTCATATAGAAGGAAATCTATGCTGTTGAAATGTATAAGCATTAAAAGCTCATTTGAAAAATGTAGCCTTTTTTCAGCCGTTTGCTGAAAAATAGTATGGTGTTTACTGGAGAGTTAATGCTTTAAAATTTGTTTTATCCAAATGCCTTTAACTTGTGAACTGTTGTCTTGTTGGACCAGGGCGGGTAAAGAGTTTGAGCAGCTCGCTGTGGTCTCTTACACACCTGACCGCGCTGCATCTTAACGACAACAGCCTTAGCCGCATTCCACCCGAAATTGCCAAGCTCCAGCACCTGGTCTACCTGAACCTATCCTCCAACAAACTGCGCAGCCTGCCGGCAGAGCTTGGAAACATGGTGTCTCTCAGGTGAGGGGAACAGGTGAAGGTGGCGCGGTGTCTCTGCTCTGTGTGGCCTCACCTTGACACAAGCATGAGCGTATTCAGGAGTATTCTCCTGGTCTTCAAGTGTATTCTCTCTGTGACACACATTCACATGGATCTGCAGAAACGGTCTGCCTTAAATGAGACAAACACCAGTTGTGAAGTTCTCACAGTAAGGATGGTCTCCGTTTTGTCTTCTCTGTTTTTCAGGGAATTGCTTTTAAATAACAATCTTTTACGGGTTCTACCTTACGAACTTGGGCGGCTGTTCCAGTTACAGACCCTAGGTTTGAAAGGTACTCTTATTTTTACTTTCAAGGCAAACCAATTACACAGCATTCACCTCATTGTTTACCAGTAAAATGGTAGCAATGCTGTATTTCCTGTCTCCCATCATGCAGTGTAATCTCCACTGTAATGTGTGGAATGTGTACAACAGTGTTCAGAGATTCTGGATGAGCATCTTTATCTGCGCATTGGAGTTGTGTGTACAATGAGTACAGTATGCATGCTGTACATAGGCCAGGGCCAGAAAGAACATGAGGCAAATTAAATCCTTGTGTTCTGCATTTGTCTATTTACAGGAAATCCTTTATCGCAAGATATCCTCAAACTCTACCAGGAACCGGATGGAACTAGAAAGCTTCTCAATTACATGCTTGACAATCTGGCAGGTACTGCACTGATTTGGTCACATTCTTTGATCTGTTTTTGTCAGAGCCATACAGCTGAAATGGTAGAATTTTAGGACTTCCACTCATGCCCCAGAAGATAACTGTGTTTGATCTGGGCTTGCTTTAGTCCACCCTGAGCAGCTTCCTCCCAGACCATGGCTCACTCTGAAAGAACGAGACCAAATGATTCCCACAGGTAAGCTTCATTTCTAGCCTCTGATTTTATATATATATGTGTGTGTGTGTGTGTGTGTGTGTGTGTGTGTGTGTGTGTGTGTGTGTGTGTGTGTGTGTGTGTGTGTGTGTGCAGGGACGGACTGGGACTAAAAAACAGCCCTGGACTTTGTCCAAAATAGGCCCACCACAACCAGCACGCGTACACACAGCCCCTAGCAGGGTTGTCATGATACTATCTCACAATACTATACCAGTCAAGGTATCACATTCACAATAGCAAGTGACATCAGAATACCACTGATGCTGATTGGAGGCAGTGTTTATTATTGTAAGCTTTCATATAATCTATTAAAAGTATTTACCTCCTATGATGTATTTCTTGACCAGGCTGGAGGCAACTGTATTTAACCATGCCCTCACATTTGACAGTGCTTTGCAGTGAGTGCAATTAGATTACCTCGACATATAAAGAACAGATTACAAATAATGACAACATCTATTATTCTGGTCCAACTACAACAACTGAGAGAAACGAGGGTGCAGGTTGAGAGATTATTATTGTTTGTGAGTGAATATAAGGAGCTATATGACATGTCAAATCTTAGGTGTTGCAATGCCGAACATAAAGAAGCTAGCTATGTAGTTTTGTATAAAATAGTTAAGTGATGAGGAAAATAGCCTTTCTGATACTTGCAGTAGCTAGTTGGCTAGCCTCTATGATCGGATACAAAGCGGAACTGAGCGTTCCGTTCTTAAGGTTATAAAGTGTGCATCGCGTGAGCTGCTTTTTTTCATATCAGCATAAAAAGCGCTGTAGGCAGCGCTTTTTCCTCTCAAAAAAGCGCTCAGTGTGAACGCAGCCTAATGTAGGCTAATCGTGCAGACCTAGTTGATAGACGCTAACTACAGTGAGAAAGGGGGCAACAGCAACCTGGATAAATGTAATTGTGTCCCTGCCTGGCTACTTACCAGTACCACTTGCCCATATGAAAGTCCCTCTGCTGTCTGTCCCTCATCATCATGAGCAGCCTGCAGATGTTGCTCAGGCTCAACGGCCACCTGGACCTCAACACTCTCATTCGGTGATTCGGTGATTACGTTACTGCTGCTGGCAGTGGCACTGCAGCCAAACAGCTCCGGCAGCTTTGGAGTTTTATGTTCGTATTTTCTTAAGGCCTATTAATATATCACCCAATATATGCATGAACCCACAAATCAGGTGCATTCCCGCTGAAAAATATGTTTTGGAGGGAATTTATTTTCCTATAAAGAGTGTGATCCTGCTTCGAACACTACCGTTTCACCATGGACCGCAAAGTAGCATAGGAACTAAAGTTTAAGAAATGTTTCACAGCAAAAGAATATAAGAGGAACACATCTGCCCTGATTGGCTGTCGCTCGACTCTGTCGCTGCTCATTAGCATAAAGTTGAACGTTGCTTAACTTTTTTTGTCGCAAATTCGCCACGTCGCTCAGCATCGCCCAGCGACCATTGAAAATGAATGGCTTCCGGCCGCTTTGTCGTTCGTCGTCGCTTACGGTGTGAGCGCGGGGTAAAGGTCGATGAACCATGGAGTCAGGCCAACAGCCGTTGGACGGATGGCCGTTCTGGACTTTTCCAGAACGTCCAGATGGCCAGTCCGCCCCTGTGTGTGTGTGTGTGCGTGCGTGCGTGCGCGCGCATGCATGTATGTGTGTGTTTGTTTATTTTAAAATTATTTTTTATTTTTAAATGTCTTAATATGAATACACATATACAGTGTATGGTTGTACACACACACACCTGTATTTCATTACTCTGTTCTGTTGGTAGTTGGTTGTTTTAGTCTGCAGTTGTATATTCTCCAGTAACTACAAGCTGATGAACACTTTCACAGCCATCCATCAGGGTTTAAGTCATGTAGGTGCCAGAGGGGCTGTTATGTAATGCGGTCTTTGACGAGCTGTTCCCCCCCTCCACCCAGCCGTGTTCACAGTCATGTGTTACAATGTGCTGTGCGACAAGTACGCCACCAGACAGCTGTACGGGTACTGCCCGTCATGGGCGCTCAACTGGGAGTACAGGAAGAAGGGAATCATGGAGGAGATCGCTAACTGCGACGCCGACATCATCAGTCTTCAGGTGAGCTCAGAGCCAGATGCTTCCCTCTGTGCATCTGCTCTGTCCTTGGCCATTTAAGCGGATGGAATTGAGAAAACCTCAGGCTAAACTCCTTCAGCGAGTCAGGTGAGATTTCTAGGATGCAGAGGTTATCGTTTGCGCTGCAGTTGATCACGTGCCCCTCATGCAGAAGCACATGGTTAAAAAAATGTCACCTGAGGCAGGGTTTCTGCGCGTCTGCCCGAACGCCGGAGCGCTATGGACAAGCATGATGGACTGCCTGAGCAGCTTGTGGTAGGACTGGCAGAGAGGTTCTTTTATAACTGTGCCTGAGAAGGAAAAGCCCTCAGAGCTGTGGAAGGAAGAATCTCATTTGGAGCAGTACTGAGCGCCCTGGCAAGGTGTGTCTTACCTGCACAGCTCTCCAGGTCCCAGAAGGGCCCTGGGCAACATTCCACAGACTTACAGAGTTCACTGAGTCCCGGCCTGTAAAAGGCTGAGGTGCTGTTGGCAGTCTCCTTACCCTGCTCCATCTATGGGTTAATCTAGATTTCCTGTGGAGGTCTCAGGGCAGATTGTCCCCATCCCACCCCACTTCAGATGTTCCCAGCATGCCAGCATCCCCACTGGAGCTAAAGGCCAGCATGGCTTCTGTCTCTGACCTTGCTCTCAGCTTATCTGAGACTGGTGCACGGCCTGGGGAAAATCTGGTGGAGCAGCGATGGGAACATTCTTTATTCTATATTCTTTATATGGATCCCCATTAGCTGCCACTAAGGTAGCAGCTACTCTTCCTGGGGTCCACACACAACAAAACACAAAACAAAACACACAACGAGTCTCAAAAAACATATTCAAAACAAGTAAAAATCAATTAAAAAACTAAACATCTCAACACATCAAATTGCATTCCATCGTGGTTGTTCAGGTCAGTTAGTTGATATTAGGGATATTGTTAATGTGTTTTTTTAGTAGTTTTTTAAAACTTTCCTTGCTGGGTGCTTCAATGATCATAACTGGTAACTTGTTCCACATTGAGATGGCCGTATATATTGCAGATCTGCACACTGCATCTGTTCTGCGTTTTGGTTTCACTAGATAACCCCTAGTAGCCTGCCTGGTAGTGTGACTATGTTGACCTCTCACATAATTTAATTGTGAGAACTGACAGTTTGGTTGTTTACTATAACAGATATTCCTAAAGAAACCCATTAGATTGCATGCCAACCTCTGCTCTACTCTGAGTCATGAGAGACTGGTATGCACTCTGTCCGTACTCTGCCTCACACCTAACGGACAGGGCAGTGCAAGCCTTGCAGCTTTATTCTGAGGGCCATATTTCCCGTAATTCTGCTCTATAGTTTATTTGGGGATTGAAGGGGATTTGTTTGTGATGTGAGAGGTTGTTTGGCGTCAAAAACTTGTTTATGTTTTTGCAGGAAGTTGAAACCGAGCAATACTACTCCCTTTTCCTCCAGACGCTAAAAGAGCGTGGGTATGACGGCTATTTCTGTCCAAAGTCTCGTGCCAAATTAGTGTCCGAGCAGGAAAGGAAGCATGTGGATGGATGCGCAATATTCTTCAAGACCGAAAAGTGAGTGGGAAATGGCCCCTTTCACCGCTTTATGTTTTGTTGTGAACACTTGCAATAATCGGTCAGTGTTCAGTCACCTGGTAGTTAGCCTGTGGAGGATTATAAGTTTAGAGCCAAGCAAAGTCATCACTGAAGCGGCGCCCACTGCTTGGCCATTTGACAGACTGCCAGTCCATGAGTTCATCAAACAACTTCCATCCACAGAAATCGGTATAAGATAAAACCCATGAGGTGTTCAGATGTGGAGCACCTCATATTATTTCATTAGGCAGTTTTACTGTGTGTGTTCTTTTTTGGCTGGTAATTGAAACAAGCTATTTCTCCCATTCATACTATTTTAAATGGCATTAAGGAAGCCTTATTATTTTCCATGTTGTGGTTGGGCCATAACTTCTATGATTAGGAACATTAAAGGTATTTGTTTCAAAAAGTTCCTGTTCCTGTACCAGCCTTGTGAATTGCAGCTGTGTCTCCCCTTGAATAGCACTGTCCTAGTGTTGTGAAGTTTCCACAGAGTTGAAAAAACAGCATGATTGTTGATGGGGTTTTCTGGATTTTGCAGATTTACACTAGTGCAGAAGCACACAGTCGAGTTCAACCAGGTAGCCATGGCGAACTGTGAGGGGTCGGAGGTCATGCTGAATCGAGTGATGACGAAAGACAACATTGGAGTTGCTGTGCTGTTGGAGGTCAACAGAGACCTCTTCTCTGGTGGTAAAGAGCTCGCCGTGTGTTACCATGTCATCTTTAAATTACCAGCAACTTAACCCAGTAGCAATAATTATGTTTGTAGGGAGGAAAAATATTTGTATATGGCAGCGTTTCCCAAACCTCTCCTGGAGTACCCCTTGTCCTGCATGTTTTAGATCTCTCCCTGCTCCAACACAGCTGATTCAAATGATCATTTTGTTATTAAGCAGCTTCAGGAGTTCATAACAAGTTAATCATTTGAATCAGCTGTGTTGGAGCAGGGAGAGATCTAAAACATGCAGGACAAGGGGTACTCCAGGAGAGGTTTGGGAAATGCTGGTATATGGTATAGTCTGTGTGTTTCTTGTTACATCTAATGATTTGTAATGCGTTTTTGTAACTGATGTTTTTCTCTCAAAAAAACTTGTATATTGGTGTCCCAGTATTTTAATTAGTGACAACAGATGTTAAAAACCATGTAATATTAGCATAGATTGGCAGTGACATCTGTTTGAAAGTCCCTTTAAATAACAGTGTTTCTCGGCTGTGTTTTAAGGGACAAAGCCCTTTCAGGAGAAACAGCTCCTCCTGGTGGCCAATGCGCACATGCACTGGGATCCCGAGTACTCGGACGTGAAGCTGATCCAGACCATGATGTTCATATCAGAGCTGAAGAGCATTGCGGAGAAGGCCGCCGGGTCCGAGGGCTCTGACTCGCCCACAGCAGACCCTGTCTCCATCCCCATCGTCCTGTGTGCGGATCTCAACTCCCTGCCCGATTCAGGTAGAGCGCTATAGAGCACAGCACCTGTCTTGGCTGCTGTCAGCCAACAGGTGTCCAGCAGAAGGCTCTGTTTAATAGGTGTTGAATGTGAGCTACTAGAATTTCCGCTGCAGTTGTGCGAGTGAGTAATATAGCCACTGTAACCTGAACTGCTACTTGTAATGGTGCTGCTGTTTATAACTATAATGTGTAATATAGAAGCTATGTGACACTGCATTAGGGTGTCTGCCAAAACAATAAAGGAGGCAGTTAGTAATATTACAAAGGCTAATGCAGTATAGTGCCACTCAAAAGTTTGGACACACGTGATTAAGATGATGGGAAACATGCATTCAGTGACATCCAAAGACTTGAAATTTGATTGATTGAAATGCTTGAAATTTGTTTCATAGGCATCAACTACTATTTATATTTGTCAATATATCAATGTCTTTCCAAAAAAATCATTTAAAAAATATTTTTTAATTATTTTGAAGAATCTGAAGTAAAACATTTTTTGGTCACTGCGTAATTCCATTTGTGTTATTTCGTAGTGTTGTTGTCTTTACTATTATTCTAAAATGTGGAAAATAGTAAAAATAAAGAAAAAACCTTCTATGTGTAGGTGTGTCCAAACTTTTGAACGGTACTGTATATTGAAAACTGGTCGCACTTGTTTGGTTTTTCCCCAAGGCGTGGTTGAGTATTTGAGCAACGGCGGAGTGGCGGAAAATCACAAGGACTTCAAAGAGCTGCGGTACAGCGAATGCCTGACCAACTTCAGCTGCAACGGGAAGCACGGGAGCTCGGAGGGCAGCATCACGCACGGCTTCCAGCTGAAGAGCGCCTACGAGAACAACACCATGCCTTACACCAACTACACCTATGACTTCAAGGTAGGGCCGCCATCGGCAGCTGCGGGGTCCTGTCAGCTGTCATGGGGCTGCTTGAGCTACTGTGGCATGAAGCTGTTAACTTCACGGGTCCTGTGTCTTTTTTTTTTCAAGCCATGTCTCTCCCGCTTAGCCAGCTCCCTGTCCTTTTACCCTGGTGTTTTACATTATATTGCATTACATTCATTTAGCAGACACTTTTATTCAGAGTGACTTCCTACACAATAGAACAGAAGTGTGTCCATTCAATGAGAAACAGTGTCAGACCAGGCTAACAACACTTCCAGACCAGTGAGTTTGAGCACAATACCATTCAAGCACTACCACGTTAATTTGTGCTAAACTGAAACTAAACAGCCTAGAAACTAAGGGAAGTCAAGTACACATGCCATCAGACATCACAGTTACTAGATCACAGTATCCTTAATGCATTGGGATCCTACATGTAAAATAAGAAAGTAATGCAAGTAGCAGATGTTAGGGGGTGGGGATTGAGGTGGAACTGAAATGCAGTCTGAAGAAGTGGGTCTTCTGTCTGCGTCAGAAGATGGCCAGTGATTCTGTTGTGCTGACCCCCATGGGGAATTCATTCCACCACTGGGGGACCAGTAGAGACAGGCATCGTGGCTGAGAGGAGCGACCCCGTCGGGATGGGACAGTCAGTTGCCCCACGGTTGCAGACCATAGTGATCTGGGTTGTCCATACATTTTGAAGACTCTATTGTGTCTTCATCTCTTTCTAGGGCGTGATCGACTACATCTTCTATTCCAAGACTCACATGAGCGTTCTGGGTGTGCTGGGGCCCCTGGAAACGCAGTGGCTGACAGACAACAGCATCACGGGCTGCCCCCACCCCCACATCCCCTCCGACCACTTCTCCCTGCTCGCCCAGCTGGAGCTGCACCCGCCCATGCCCGCCCTCAATGGGCTGCACCTGCCCGTCCACAGGTAGTGCAGCCCCGCCTCCTGCCCCGTCCCAAGCCCCGCCTCCAGAGGACATGCACAGCTGTAGAGTCACGCCCTAGACCCGCGCCTAGGAGTGAAGTATGGCTTTCATACTGACGACTTCCCCCCAAGCTGCTCCTTTTTTAACGTTTGCACATGGATATTATTCTTTTCCTCTCGAAAGGCTTGATACCAAATTAGGGTTGGGATTCTCGTTTTCGTTCATCTTACCGGAGACTTGCTGCTTTGAGGTGTAAGAAATAATAATTGTCTGACTTGAAGATGTTCGCCTGGAATATCAGTGTTTATCCTCAAACACTACTGGTGCTTGACTGTGAGAGCTTTAAATTGATATTGACCTTTTCCCAGCCTTGCTTTTCAGCTGTGCTGGTGAATAGTACCCTCAGATAAGTGTGGCACCTTGATCTTTAACACTATTACGTGTATCAACACACTGACATCTTGAGAAACTACCTGAAATGTCTCCTTGCATGTGGTCAGTAAGAATTTATAATTGGCGTATGTGGAAAAATTAGGTAATGAAACAGGATCCCAGCCCTACTCTCAGAGAAAAAAAAACATTTGATGTCCTCATGTTGCTATATCTCTACTATGCATTTTCTTACATTGGTTTGATTTGCTTGCAAGCAAGTGTTCTCATGAATCAGAGCAGTGCTCCCACAAATCAGAGCGGTGCTCACCCGAATCAGAGCAGTACTCTGCTTTCAGATGACGTTGCTACAGTTTCTGGGAAACCATGAAGCTGTTGGTAATATCAGGCCTTTGCAGATCAACACATTCAGGTGAATTTATGTAGTGTCTATTTATTTAAAATGTTCACATTCAGATACCAAATACAGTGTTTTTCTCTGTCATATATTTGTAAAAACTCAAAAGCTTGTGTCCTGCCATCAGGTAGGAGTTCCTTTACTAGCACCTCCCCCTATACTTGCTAACAGGTAATATTAGTCTGTACTTAACCTCCTGTGCCTCCACAGTACAGTGAACACTGTTACTGTAGTGAGCTGTAGGACAGATTTAAAGAAATTAATATTGAACTCATCAGTACTCTTGGCTGAAATATTTAAAATTATTTGGACACATTTAGGAAAATTTCCAAACGGACTTTTGAGTTTTCTGTTCAAAAACTCCAACCCCTTTGCACAGCTAAGCAAATACATTGGACATATGCAGTAGCTTATCTTTGTAACAATGAAAGAAAAAAATTTAAGGAGCTGTGGTTGTAACTTAAAGCATGTTTGAATATGCAGGGTCACGCTCTAAATGTCCTGCACAAGCCTTAGTGAAATTGTCACCCCTCAGTTGAACATAAATAAGTCCTAATAGGTCAAAAATTTTACATTTGGTTCTGTTTGGCATACAGTTAAGTGTTTTTAAAATGCTCAGAATGCTTGTTTTTCTTGGCACTCATGAATGAAGCCATTACATTAAAGCACATTTTTTTCCTTTTTTAGGTATACAGTTATACCTTTTAGGTGAAATTTACACCCATAGTGTGTGATCGTAGTTGTTTATGTGTGAACCACTGCTTGCACGATTTGTCTTGGTGATGCAGTCCCGGCTTCCTTTGCACTTGAGGGTGATGCTAACTGAAACGCCTCTAATTTCAACAGCTGCCGTCTGGCACCAGCATGAGGCATGAGGCCCATACTTCACTCCCAGCACTTTGTGAAATCCGTTCATATTAAGCGGAGGTAGGACCTCGCCTGCGATGATTGTATTTTAGCGAGAGACGTCCATTCTGTCCATTTTACAGCAGGAGGTCCGTTTGGGGGGGATGCTCCACTGTCTGCTTCAGGTTCCCTTTTCTTTGACACGGATGTTGACAGTGGTACACACGGGGTTTTCTCTCCAGCCGAGTACCACAGTATAGGCCGTTATCTTTGAGGCTGTCAGACTAAGTCCTTCAGCTTTGTCATGAGAAAAGGCAATCCGAGCAGCGGGTAAAGCCGATTTTTAACTGTTTTATGTTTTTCCTTTACTTTCTGTTCCCTTTTTCTTCAAGGGATGCATTTTTGTACGTAAATGTATGGAAATTGTATGATACAGTATTAAACGTTGGTATTGAGTGTGTTCCATATTTGGAGGGAAAAAAATCATGCTGATTTTAAAGGTTTTCCTCTGTGAATATTTTTCGCTGTGGTGACTGCTGCATTAGTCGCTCAACTGACAGACAGTTGCAGTTGTTGAAATTACACTCAAGCAAAAGCTTTCAAATGCAAGTCCAAAATCTACCCATTTCCAGCTGCATTTCAAGTGACTCTTTGATTTTTCCCTGTGTTGTCAAATCCTACAGTCACTTGGGTCATGAACACCATGGAAAGGCAACATTTCTATATTTGTATTTAATAAAAATTGTTTTTAAGAGCATACTCTTCCATTTTTATAAGACCGTGCCTGGTTTTTACAGTCTCTCCAGCAGCGTCACTGCCTGCCACTCCCCAGAGGGTCAGGGACCTGTCCAAATCCAAACCTCCTCTGCCTCTGCTGGGATAGTCTTTAACTGGTTTATTTAAAAGGTCCTTAGCTGAACACTTCCTGATGGTCAGGTCGTGGTCAAACGGCGTCAGTCCATTTGCAAACCCTCTTTCCGGTTTTCACCTCATGCCACCTGTGGCTTGTAGTGATACTGCATGGTGTAGTGCAACATATCACTTATCGTGTTTAATAATGGTGTGTGACTATTGGGAGAATTCTTATATGATAATGACACACAACTTCTACGTTGCCATTTTAAATTTAGATGGTAGTTATGTTAATTATCCCTTAAGGTAGATGGCGACTAGTAATGACTTATCTGAAGACGTCAGAGGCAGATTATATAAAAAAGGTCAAGCTTCTTAAACTGATTGACAACTCAGAAAAGATTGTTTAATTAATCAAGCCCCAGCTGACATTTCGTTTTGTCAGAGAAGCCAAAAGACCTAAACCCCCCTCCCCTCCCCCCAAAGAATATTCTACATTTTCCCTGAAAATATGTTTAAAGGTACGTTTAAGCACTTAAACAGAATATGCAAGGCCGTTGAACGCTGGCCGGAACATGTGAGTGGTGTGATTAATTTGGAATTTCAGGGATAGGATTGTCAGCATTTGGCGTTGAGCAGTTGGTGTTTTGATGGTGTTGCTGTGTCACCTGTTTTGTGTGAAGTTTTAAATGTTGCTCAGATATTTTCTCTTAGAGGAGATGTACACTTGTAAGTGTGTGGTAAGAAGAGTACAATGGGAAATGTGAAGGTTGAAGTGACTCTGTGTTGAAGGATACTGTCCTATGCTCTCATAACGTCCAGAAGTGTGGTCTCTTCTTAATTATACTCCATTTGTAATCATGGTTTTATCATTCTTAACCAAATCTGGGTTTAATTAGGAAGTTGGTATTTCTGGTTTGACTCGTGTAGGGTCTGTTGTACAGTACTGTACCTGCCTCGTCTGTCCTCCATAATCGGGCATCACATTTTGGTACAGCTCAGGTGAAGCTTCTGCTGACTCAGTTGTGTCAGATGCTGACAGCCATTCTTGTGCATTGGTAAAAGAGATGCAGCATTTCTCTTCTTAATACCCCTAAACGATCGTCTGCAGTCATGATTCATAGTGGAAACGAACCAGCATCAGACAGGTGTCATCAGGGGTTTTCCGGACAGGTGCCTGACATTGCAGCAGGTCTCTGTGCACTTTATATTCTTATAGTTGTAGTAAATGATGCCAGCTGACCATCAGAAAGGGCATCTTTGACAACCCAAACAATCTCTGACTTTGACTGTAAAATAGTGGATAAAAACCTCATACATGTAGATATTGGTTTTAAAGTAACACTGTTCATCTTTTTTCTTGCCTTCAAAAATACTGATTTTGTCAGTCATACTGAAAACCAAAGTCGTTTAGGTGTATTGGGGATGGTATTGATCTGAAATGCTGCCCACTCCCTTTTATCGTGTACCTAAGTCAGGTTTGTGACCACAGGAGCGGAGAGTGATCATACACCTAATGGGTCAGATGTTCCTCATGGATATATCTGACTTTGGGCTTCTGTATGCTGCTCACCAGTGCCCTCCCCAGTCCTTCTCATGTAATGACACAGCTGTATGGCACAGATCCTGGAACAGTGCTCATTGAGCGGTATGCCATTTGGTGGGTTGAGGACACCCACACAGGGGTCAAAGCCAGGCTGTGACCCACACACCTATCTGTAGTTCACCAGACATCTCACGGATGCTAGCCCGTTCACTTGGTGCTGTGGCAACATAGGCCTGCTGTTATCGGTGGTTTTCTCCTGAGGCCTTTTCGATGAGTATGGAGGCCCCAGCTGGCCAGTGAGAGAAAGCAGTCCTGCCTTTTATAATTAGTTCAGATAAGCAGTTCTGGGTAGAGTCGCCGTGGACAGCAGTGTCCAGACGTGCTCTTTCAGGGGCTGCAGTGTGCACACAGCGTGGGGTGCCTGGCATTCCTCACTGTAATGTTTCATCTTGGTTTCTGTCTTTCTCACCACCTCCCTCATGTAGGCAATAAAATGGCTATTTTCAAAAGCAGTTTGCAGTTTTGTGTGTTCTGTTTTACTTGCACAGTATGTGTGTCTGTGCTTTGTGTGTGTGTGTGTGTGTGTGTGTGTGTGTGTGTGTGTGTGTGTGTGTGCGTATATAGAGTTTACAAATATTCCATAAAAATTGACATTGGGTACCATGGCAATAAAAATACAGGGCTCCTGGGTGGTACAGTCTGAAAAGGAGCTAACTCTGAGCACAGGCTAAGCCTTATAGCTTTGATATTTGCCAGTGTGAGAGATGGGCTTATGCATAGATATTGCCGAGAGGTCAAGATGAAACGGGATGGAGACTAAACCCCCACCTTGTCGTCAAATTTTTTGTGTTTTACTCTTTCAATATCATATTTCAATACATGATGTGCCCTTGAAGGAGGATATGACATATTAAACTATTTAGATGCAATAACTGTGAACCAGTTGTATAGAACTTGATGTAGACAAGATATTCAGTACTTCATGTAAAATTGCTTAGTTCATATTACATTAGAATCTGTTTATTTGCCTGCATAACGTATGGCAATGCTAGTTCAAGTCACAGCTTAACGGTTTAAGATCTTGCATTAAAATAGTTCTTAAAACCAAACAACCATTGAGGTTGTTTGGTTTTAAGAACAAACGTTAAGGTGTCTAAGCTTAAAGGTCATGTTTGTTGGAACACATCCATATGTATAGCTGTTGAGCTGTATAACAGAGGGCTTGCGGACTAAATGCCATAAACACAAAGAGGACAAGAAGGGACAATGGAAAACCCCATGAAAAGTGTTGATTGATTAAATAAAGTGTGGCAAAAATTTGTCATCCATCAAATGCATCAGGAGAATCCATGTCAGGGATTAGATGGTATTTGATGAGAAACGTGGGCCTCCTCTGCCTGCAGCCTCTACCCCAGATTTTCCCTGTATGGGGGAAGGGTTTTTTCCTGAGCGTGATTTTAGAGAGGCCGCACAGTACCCTCTCACACAGCCTGCACCCTGAGGAACAGTCAGCCGTCTGGAACTCCCATGGGAAGGTGGGTCTAAGGTAATGACACTCAGTGTCCACAGAATTATTGGTCAGTCTGGATTCTCAGCTCCAAATGTACTTTCTTTCCCTTTGCAATTTAAGACAAAGGTGAAGAAGTAATTACATGAAGTGAAGAAAATTACATTAAGCCATTTAGCAGATACTAGAGTGATGTATTGCACTCACAGAGATGAAGATGAAAAAAAATCGTAATTGCCAGCAACACAGACTTTTATCCCTGTAAGATATTAGCTCTTCATCAAAACCATACAGTAATTTTGAGTTATTGAGATGATATGTAGCTTTTACACTTTTAAAAGTGACTGCCTGGGTTTAGTTTTGAATCAAAGTAGGTCATAGGAAAATGTGGAATTATTTGAACCAGAAAATCAGGTCTTGAAATTCCAAAGTTCCAAAGTGTCAGCTGAGTCTCACTGCCTAAGTCTGATGTTCTATTATTAGACTATAGACTATTATTGTTGGCATATAAAGTGTGCTTGGCAGATTGCCCTGAAGGTTTAAGTACATCACAGCAATTTTCCATGCGTGCAGAATCTTGTCACAGTAAGGTAGGTGTGCCCATTGATTTAGAACACGCAACTACGGAAACATTGCACAAGGCTCAAAGTTTGAATAGACATAGGCTAAGATACTGACATGCTGTGGCATGTGCAATCTGTAACTTAAGGGTATAGTATGGATAGTATATAGTATAAATATACCGTTGATGGCACTGTGATGGCACATTCCTATTTGGAGATGTTCAAATTGTTCTGTGAATTTACTTTTTTACTTTCACATGCGTGTTAATGTCAGATGATCTGGTGTGAAGCCGCCTCAGTGGAATAAACCTGCATTCTGCTTGTTATAATACTGGATGACTAACCAGCACCATTGTCCGCTGTCAGATGAAACTACAGTCAGCTCTGGAACACTGAAATGCTGCACATTGAGAATGATTGCAAAAACTCAGTTTGACTTTCTATAGTATGGTGCATATTCTCCACTTTTAACCAATGGGTAACAAAATAAGCACATCATCAAATACATCACAGGGCCATTTTTAACCCAACACTACCATGTAATAACATTTACCATTTTATATTCCAATCTCTAACCATCTGAAAGCCATCTTCCACATAAATGACGCTAATCCTTCATCAGATTATATTCGAGCAACACCCCCCCCAACCCCCCAAAGTGGCAGTCAGTTGTCAAATGTTCAACAGTGAGGATTCATTTGGCTTTACAGCTGCAATTCATCTCAAATGACTTCCCAAAATTGACAGACATCAGTGCATTCACACACTTCAATCTATTTGACATTGAATAGCAATGTTATGTGTATTTAAAATGAGTAAAACAGCTGAATGGCTCCATATTGTTTGTGTAACTCAACTTCTGTCTTTCATAAACAAACCGTAGTTCACATGCTCAAAACCACATCTGTACCCATAGGGTCATAAACAGCACCATCTCGTTCAATAGGTGTCTTCCCAAGAGGATGTGTTTAGCAGAAGAGATGGTATTTTACAGGCAAAACAGCATATTCCAGGGTTGAGTGATCTTTGGTTTGTGTGCTAATTACCTCCACATGTCCATGGTAGGAATGTCTTTCTCTGTGTGCCATTCATAAGGTGTACTGGTAATTTGAGCACTGTTAGTTTTACTCTGTCACATCAAATGAGTTTATTAAATGCTGGGTTCAACATGAATACTCTGTTTTAATGGGAAATGAAAGGCATACACAGTATTTTGATGTTTTTTAATCATTAAACTGCAACGTTGCAAAGGTCAATAAGAATTTAAAGCAATAAGAATTTACAGATGCAAATCAAAGTTTTTGTAGAAGATCAGGAAATGACATTCATTGTTTCACGGTATTAGAATCAAAATGAATTTCTAACATGTTTGATCCTTGAAATGGTACACTGAGTCTTCAGATACAGAGGAAGCACACACAGATGTGTGAGGTGTGTCAGAGCGGCTCCATCAGTGCAGCATTATTTGTGCTTTTTATCTTTGCCGTGGGGAATCCTAATGCAGAAAGATGATAAAGACAAAGCTGTTAGGGTTTTATTATTCTTATTATTGGCACAGTGATCACACTAATCAATGTGCACACAGGTGTATTTGCCTGTACCACAGTGACACAGATGAATGAATGTTGATCAATATGAGAACAGGAAAAAAAACTTGACTTTGAGTGAAATATGATTTTGCATAATAAAGAATGCCCACAGTGTTCAAGTGACACACCTTCCTCCCAGGAACTTGGTGACAAATGCTTGCATTCGCTGAGTGGCGGGATTCAAGCAGCGCTCCTCCTTTGAGCCCTTCAGCGTGATGCTGTAGGAACACCAGGCATGTAAGTAGCACCAGGTTATACAGACTAAAGCACAGTACATAACTAAAGCACATCACATACAAGAGACTTAGAATCTGTAGCACTGAGAGGTCCAGTAAGGACTTGCCCTTACAGAATTGGTATTGCATGCTGTTTGAAGGAGCACTCACATGATCTCTGTCCGATCACACGTGGTGGTCGCCGGCAGCACCTCCACTCTGCCAATCAGCCTCCGGGGAATGAAGTCAGCCATGGTTCCCAGGCACTTACAGCGGCCGCTCTGGAAACCTGGAGACCCTGGAAACCAGGCACATCTATGAGTTCAGTTCATTATCCAATTACCTTCCCACCTTCTTCTATTGAGTTCTTTTTCACATTGGAACACACAAAAAAGATACCTATCAAGGAAATACATACTGGTACAAAAGAAGAGGAAGATGATGACAGCTTACCTTCAGTAGTGGCAGCAAGGGCTACCACAGCAAGAAACAAGGCGAGCACCTTCATGTCGGGAAGGTTTCTTGCTTGTCGTATGGGTAATCAGAGAGTGGAGACCTCTATTTATAGTCTCATTTCATTTCAGGGGGCTGAAGGAGCCGTGCCAGATTGGAGGGGTTCCCCGTGCGCTCGTGTTTATGCGCAAGGCTCCTGATTTAAAAGAAACATCAGACACCTCAGTCAACATAGCTTCTTCTTTTCACCGCTTAGTTTCATTGTTTATGAAGAAATGCAATTCTTAAGTACCCAAGGTTTAGAGGAAACGGGATAATGTTTTTCATTCACAAAAATAGTCAATTTAAGCAAACAGTTAAATTGCTTTCAAGAAACGTCACCTTGCACAGGTTATTTTTCTTGGTCTGAAAAAGCCTACAACACGTGCTGCAGAACAATTAATCTGCAGTTTATCTTGTCACAGTCAATTACACACTTGTCCACTGAAAGATTTTTCAGACGTCTTTGTTAACAGGTAAAGCATGTGCAGGATTTCAAAAACATTGATAACAATTAAAATAATGATGATAATGCAACACTAAATTAAAACAAATAGGAAAATCCCTCTCAGTCCTCCACTGGAAAGTTGAGAGCATTTCCTCTTTCAGACAGAGAATAGTCTTCTTATACAACAGAATGACACTCGATCAGAAATATGTTTTATGAACTTTAATGATATGCTTTTGGAAGAGGATTGACATGCATCTTTTTTCAGGTTAGAAAATTGAGTAAGGCAATTATTGACAAGCACCTGGAATGCCCTTTTCTGGTCCTTAATGAGAATTTTTAGAGAAATTATACTGATTAAATCAAAGATTTTATTCTTCCCCCCTCTCAAAATATATACTCAAATTTATTGGTTTGTATAATGAGCGGTTGACTCCTATTTTTGTTCATTTACCCCATAACAGGTGAATTTTAAGTCCTTTTAGTTGTTTGTGGGTATACATGGTAATAGGATTTAATGTTTTCTCTGTTAGTAAAACATTTGCTTATTTTTTGGTATCTTTTTTTGGTAAACATCTTTAGCAATACGAAAAGTGAAACAGAGATGTTATGCATGTGACTGTGTAATAGTTTGGAGTGTGGAACTTCTACACCATGTGTCTGTTTGGGCTACTTCAGTTTAAAACGCTACACAGGATCCATGATTTCAAAGCTAACCGTACTGAAATATTCCCAGGTTCAGAAAGAGGATGTGGGCACTGCACTCACTCCCAATCTGACACAAGTCTCAGATAGGTCCCACACTTTCTGAATTTGGCTCTTTACCTATAAAAGAATACAGGAGCTTCTAGAAGTTGATCTCTCCCCATGTCCACATGTAGCTAATTGGGGGCAGGGATGGGGGGTTCACAGCTGAAAATGCAGCTTTTAACACAGAGCAGGCTAGAGTGTTTGCATTCCATTGCATTTCTATCATTACTGTCTAAGGAAGGACCCTAATAGCCTGGAAGTCCCCACACCCCTTCCTTTTCAAGTTGCTTGGTTTTTTTACTTTTTTATTTATTTAGATTTTTTAAATGTTAGTGCAGATAGCAACTACTGTATGTATGACTTATGAACAAAGATCAACTTTACCTTCTGCTTAAGAGCATAATATAACTATGAGGATATCTGTTCTTACTATGAAGCGATCATTATTTATTATTATTGTTGTTGTTATACTCGGTCTTAGTATTGTCATCTTATTTTAGGGAAGTGGAAAGGAGGCATTAAAAAGCAAAAAAATATATATTTGTGAGATGATAACTGGCTGCTCATTGTGGTGGTGCTAGAGAAATTCACTATGGACATTAAAATACATGGCCTGACATATATGTCCAGCGTTCCAAATCTGATTTATGCAATACTTACGATTTACATAATGTGTAAATTTATTTGTTTTACTTATTTTAAGGCTGTTTGGAGTTTAACTGAAGGTGCTCAGAAAGCAAGGTATCCAGGGAGGGAAACTCATCTCCTCCCTCACTGCCTTCGGTTAGGTTCCACAGCCTCAGGGTGTTTTGGCATGAACTATTTTCCATTTCATCGATAGCTTCTGTTGCTTTTTCCAGCTGTTGCTCAATTTAGTTGATTTTTTCATTGTCATCCAAGCATATTCTTGCAAATGTAGATCACCTGATACTTTATGATTATGATTATGATTATGAACTTTATGATTTTTTTTATTATGTCAGTTCCGATTGTCAAAGATTAGTTTGTTCATATTGTTGTGGAGTTCCAGCTTTCGGTATAATTTTGGCTCTGCTGAATGTCAGAATTATTACCTGACTGGGCTGCCGCGGCAGTTTTCAGATCTCAGGCTCAAGGGCTCAGCGTTGCTGTGTTTTGGCTCTGCTTATTCTTTCCCTTGAATGGTTTTTTTTTTCAGAAAATCTGTGCTTTTGCATCAGCTGTTTGTTGTCAGCGTTTTAGTTTGAAACCAGGACTTTGAAAATAATTGTTACCTGTCTAAAAGGTTCTCAGTGTTTATAGCGGTGCTAGGCTCAACGCACCATCTTAACTCCTCCCTACTCATTTTATTACATTTTTTTCTACATAAATTTTCAAGGCTTAGGCTTAGGCAAGACACTATCCAAAACTTCCTTTTCCTTGCAATTAAATTAAAGTTATACCCCGCGTGTGTTTTTGTTTGGATGTTTTGCATTCAGTGAAAGTCCCGGTTAAGAACACCTTTTGTTCACTGATGAGGTAGGACACTTTCTGTTTCTGTTCTTTACTTCTCTGCATGATTTATTGCCACAACCACATCATTCAAACAATCAAGGTAAGGATTAATTGAAGTGAAATTAAAGTGTGAACTGTACCTTTTCTCCCTCATTGCATTCTTGATGAAATTCTTAGCAAACTGAGACTCTGGCTTTAAAAATTTCAGCTTTCTCTTTTTTGAGGATAACACTGAACAAACAAAGGAAAAGCAATATGCCAGTTTGTATAGTTCTTGTCAGTGAGCACAAAGTGATTTTCTTCTGGGAGTAGTACCATGTCAGTAGATTGCAGTAGCTCTGTAAAACACTTACATGATTTCCATGTGTTCACAGGAGGAGCTGGGAGAATAAACCTCAATCTTCTCAATCTCTTTTGGTCGAATGAAGTTCACACCAGCATCCATGCACTGACACCGACCCCTGGGAGATATGGCCATGTCTGATGGGGGGCATAATTACTCTGTCTCACGTCCCAAGGTGACTCATTTATAAACCTTGCAAGATATGAACAATGACAATCCTAGTTTATTATCTGATTGTCAATGTAACATTGTAGATATTTAGCAGAACCTGTGCCCTCAGGCCTTAAAGGCATATTGAACTGCACTCCTCCTGCAGAGATTCCTGATAATAAATGAATTAATTCATATTACACTACATGACGTATGATTTGCTGTTGAGAAACTCTCAACCATTTAAGCTGTACTAGTTTTCACATCTACAGACAGCAGGCAGGCAAACAGGATGAAAGCAGGATTTATTAGCGGAGGAGCTGAGCAGCTGAAGTTTAGAATGAAGCTTACACTGCTGTGTTTCTGCTGTGGCATACATTATCCCCATGATGCAACAGTGTCCATGAGTAGTGCCAAAAGAGGGATTTTCCTTCTGTGTTGGTTCTTCTTTCATGGAAGCGTTTGCGATTTCTCAGACAGTAAAACTGAGGGGGTGGGAGTGAGAGTGTTGTTTATTTAATGTGACGATCCTCAAATCTTGCAGAGCAAAGTGGATTTTAAATCATTGCTAAATATTTAAATAGTGTACAACACTTCAGATTAAAATCATTGTTGAATCATGATTTAATACTTTTTACATTATTAAAGAACATGCATGTGTTTAGGCATTAAGGTATTGATCAAAAAATGGCAATAACTGGAATTGTAAATGGATTGTTTAACTTTTATGGTCGCTTTCTTCAAGACCTCCAAATGGCTAGTTTTAAAGTTGTGAAAAGGTGAATGAGTTTAATTGTCATTAATTGTCATAATGGAATAAGTATCATCAATATTTGCCAGCTTTAATAATTGCTTTCATCAACAGTTCCAACTGACTGGATCTTTAAAAACATCAATTGAAATGATCTGTGTAAATGAGCTTTTATCAGTGGGAATGTTGTTGAATATAGCCAACCACATAATTTAAGTAAGCAATGAAGCAGTTCTTCATTCTTATTATACCGTATGTATTGTATCAAGATTTCATTTTTTACTTACAGATAATATAAATATATCTATATAAATATTTTAATTGTGCAGATGCAGGATAAACTTTAACTCATTGCAATGCTGCATAGTGGGGAAGAACCACAACCTGAAGAGGACGAACAACATTACTTTTTTCATATATACAAGAAGGTATACAAGAAGGTCTTCCACCAGGCTCTGATTTACATCGGACAAAGTGGAAATGCCTTAATAGATTAAGATGTGGTGTTGGAGGTTCAAAAGTATGACTAAACAAATGGGGATACCAAGACAACCAGGATCTCACTTGTACATGTGGTACAGAACCACAAACCATGGAGCACCCACTAAGATGTCCATCATTGGAGCACCAATGCACAGCATAGGATCTTGCAGAATACAATGATGTTGCTGCAGAATGTGTTCAGTTTTGGCTGAATCACTTTTAGCTTTGTATGTGGACTCGCCAAGAAGAAGAAGACTTTTTTCATATTGGAAAAATAATAGTCATAAACTTTTTCAATTATCCAGAATCCATGGATAAACTTTAACTAACCAAAATAATGGTTATTGAGGAAATCCCCAAACTGAACTAGATTAACGACATTACATAAGGATAAGTGTGATGCAGCTGAATCAAAGCCACCAGTCCGGTTTCCAAGGCCGTGGCAGCAGCTGCGTAATGAAATGGGTGATTTCCAGGAAGGCATTGACCTCCACACACATGCAGCTCTTTATCCCTCAGGCTGTGTTCTAGTGGAGGAGGAAAGGAAACTGAATTTGAAAAAACACAGGAACTGGAAGTCTGAAGAGGCAATACAGCCAAATCACTAAAGGGTTTGCTAAGTGGATGTATGTTAAATTTTAGCTTGAAGTGAAACACAAATGAATGAAATATGTAACATTGCTCTAAAAGTGATGCAGAAAGAAATGAATCTGTGTTCATCTTTGCAGTTCACATTAAATTTTCACAGTTCATGTTGTTAATGTTTTATTTATGTGTTTATTTTTTTGGTATTAAATTATCTGAAATTGTGGGAATGTCAAATGATATTACTTATGTCATGTTGATTTTGTTCTTGCAGGCCAGATTTGTTAGTTGTAAATTGGTATCATATTCATGTCAATATTCTGTGTGGTAGAACTATATGATCTGGACCTGTGAGTAATTTGCTGAACATTAGAAGCATGTTTATTGAGGCATTAGGACTGATTTTAAAGGTGCATCATTCAGACTTCCATAGGTATTGTTATTCTGTATGGCATTATTCAGACCGAGTTCTCATTGGCCCGGTTATAAGGCCAAAACCCTGTGAGATTTACTGAAGTTATGGCCTTACTGTCATATCCACAATGGCTATGTCAGTAATATAACCCATTTTCAAATGGATGGATGAATGAATAAAAAGAATTCTCAGTGATTTTTTGAAGGCAAAACCAATAGGATATTGTGGCCAACTCATACTTTAAAAAGTATCTGTATTCAGTCATACACTGTTCAGGAGGACTGAGTTCTCATTTGCCTGAGGATGTTAGGAAAGTTGCTGTATGTATCGTAACAACATAGGTAAGCCTGTTATTGTCACGTTATTGTCATGTTACCAATACAACTGGTTAATTTCAGTCTGGCCTCTAAATTTGTGTAGACTCTAGCTTATTCGAGTTCATCCAATTGTGGATCCGTTTTATAAAAGTGACATGGCATCCAAACCCATGGTAGATTGTAAACATTGGCATGGATAGGGGGTTTGATATCTGAAGGAAAGAAAAAAGGAAATCTTGTTAAATCATGTGATGTTATTTTTTTCTTAGCATCATTTCTCAGGGGAATATCGGTTCGAAATGATTTTGTCTCGTGAGCTCCATTTCACGTAGCGTATCTTGATCTGGATGTATCGTCCCATGCCTATAGATTACTAATAAAAATAAAAACTCTATAACATTTTAGTTTTGGAATATGCAACATTTTTGTTTAACCAATAAAAGGTCTTTGTCAGATATGAATATATGAAAGAACATATAGCAAACATTTATTTACACCAGATACAAATACAATTGAATAGCAAAAAGTTTATGTACAGTATGTCACTGAAATTAATACCACATTCTCATATAGACCAGCAGGCTAAATTTACAAAATTCACATTAGGTGGACTTTGTCAGAGCAGAAAACAAAAGACATGAAACTCGAGTGGCACTAAACTGATAATATGGGAATAAAATAAAAATTGCTGAACAACATTTATAGTTAATGTAAAGCCAGATAAAATCTGCCACAGAACCGCTTCAAGAATATTCAATGCACCTCTTCTTCATCACTAAATATTATATGAAATTCTGGGCAAATTCTTGGACTCTGGATTCAGGCACCTCTGCTTCCACTCTCTTTCAGGGTAACACTGAACAGACAAACAGGGAGAGCAATATGTTCATATGAAGGATTTATGAATACAGTAAAAATGGTTTTTATGAGGGTAGAATTGTAATAGTTAGTAATAGCACATGATCTCCATGCATTTGCAGGATGAGGTAGGAGAATAAACCTTGGTGTTCTGGATCTGTTAGATGCCTCCAGGTACTGAAAACTGAAACTGTGAATCCTGCACACATGGTCAGGTAATTGTAATTTTTCTTCATTCATAAACAAACCATGAATATTAATTTCACGATCAATATGAAATAAAGTATAGATTTGCTGACCAATCTGCTCTCTTCCCTTACATAGCAGAAAATTACTTCTGATTTCATTACTGCAACATACTTACATCATCTCTATGCATTCACAGGCCAGGAAGACCAGTTGGAAAAAACTTCAATCATTTTGATCTGTTTTGGCAAAACAGTTCAGTAGTTAATTTGTGAATCTATTGACTGGCTTCTGACCATGCCTGGAGGGGAGTAAAACCAAATAATCAAGTCTCACAAAATTCTAATGAAGCTATGAATCTTACAAAATTGATATTGATTACTGAAAATACCTTTTAATATCAAAGGTATTCCATGTTCACTATCTGAGTGTCAATGTCACCTTGCAGATATTTAACAGAGCCTATGATCACTATAGGTACATTTATCTCTCCTCATAGAAATTTGTGTCATATTTGATACAAACCGCCCTTTCAGAAATTCTCAGATTTTCAAATTGTAATACCTTTGACATCCACAGACAGCAGGCAGGCCAGCAGGATGAAAGCAGCTGATCTCATGGCTCTGGCAGGTGAGTTTTCTGTTCTTCTTCATTCTTGGCAGCTGAAGAGATGAAGTTGTGACTGAATGAAGGAATCTGCTGTATATATATTAGGCAGACACTGTTCAGTCATGGGACTGAAAGAGGAATGTTCCCTCTCTGCTCACTCAGCTGGTTCTTCTTTCATTCCTTCAGTTCCCCATTTCTCAGAAACATTGCCTCAGATAGTAAAAGTGAGTGGCAGGGGGAGTGTCATTTGATTCATGTGACAGCCATTGCATGCAGCAGAGTAAAGTGGATTTTAAACTATTATTAAATAAAATAACTAAAATAATGTACACCATTTAAAATAAAAAGTATTGTTTCATCACAATTTAAAACATCTATGTGTACTTAACAAGTTAAAGAACATGCATGTGTTCTACTGTTAAGGTATTGATGACAAAATGGCAATAATGGCAGCTATAGATGGATTGCGATGCTTGTATTACTACTTTCATCAGAACATGAACAGATGAAACTGAGCAGTATTCTTTACATTTCAAGAAGACACCCTAAAGCTGTTAAATTGTTAGTTACCTAATTAGGAAATCAAAAACACAGAACAATATTTTAAAGTTGGGGTAAAAATGCTGAATGTGAAATATGGATATATACCTCACCTCTTCTTCCTCTGTGCATTCTTGATGAAATTCTGAGCAAATTTGGACTCTGGATTCAGGCACCTCTGTTCTGCACTTTCCTTCAGGGTAACACTGAACAAACAGAAAGAACACTAAGTTCTTGGAGATTTTGTTCATGAACACAGTTATAAGTTGTTCTGGGAGTAGTGTCATATCAGTAGATAACCCTGTAAAATCCTTACATGATTTCCATGCATTCACAGGAGGAGCTGGGAGAATAAACCTCAATCTTCTCAATCTCTTTTGGTCGAATGAAGTTCACACCAGCATTCGTGCACTGACACCGACCCCTGGGAGATATGGCCACACCTGATGGGGAGAAAAAAATAATCACATGTTACAACATTCTTCATTGTAATGAAACTGTGAATCCTGAAAATCTGATAATAATTATTAAAAATGTATTTCATTACCACTATAGGTACAGTTACCTCTCCTTATAGAGGCCACAGTGACTTCTCCCGATTTACACAAATCTGAGTCATATTTGATACAAGCCGTTCCTTTGAAGAAATATTCAGATTTTCAAACTGTAATACCTTTGACCTCCACAGACAGCAGACAGGCCAGCAGGATGAAAGCAGCTAATCTCATGCAACACTGTTCAGTCTCAGGACTGAGAGAGGAATTTTCCCTCTATGCTCACTCGATAGGTTCTTCTTTCATTCTTACAGTTTCCCATTTCTCAGAAACAGTGTCTCAGATAGTAAAAGTGAGTGGGAGGGAGAGTGTTATTTTATTCACATGCAGTATAGAGCAAAGGAGATTTTAAACAACTGTTAGACATTGCTGCAATAATGTACACTATTTCAATTTAAAAGCTATTGTTGTCTCATGATTGACTGATTTTATCCAGTTAAAGAACATGGTTGTGGTCAGGTATTAAGGTATTGATCCCAAAATGGCAATAGCTGTTATTATAAATTGATTGTGAAGCTGTTATAGTTGCATTTTTCAACAGCTCCAAATGACTAGATCCAAAAGTAATGCAAATGTGAATTATCTTTTGTCAGTAAAAATGCTGGGTGTTCAATACTTGTCTTAAAAACCACATGGTTTAATTCCAAACAAAGAGGTAATATTGTAGAAAGCTGTCATTTACCTCATATTTTTACCATGTGAGTATATATTTAAATTGTGATTTTGCTTCAAAGGTCTTTGTAATCATGATTTAGTAACCGTGAGTGCATTCACAGAACCAAGCTATGCGATTAAAAGGCTATAAATATTTGGCAATACAAGGGAGGTCATGCAAAAACATGTTTTGTTTTACACCGTGGAATATATATAGAGTATATAAACTCTTTAATGATCCAGAGTTCATGGATATGCTTTAAGTAATATAATTTTAAGCTTAGTGAGGAAAAGACAAGCCCACCTGGTTTTCTGCAGTTGAGAAATGAGACGTTTCCAGGAAGAAGTGGAGCTCCTGACCTGCACACAACCTCTTACTCTCAGGCTTTGAGCTTGCAGTGATGGAACAAAAATTGAATCTGAAAAACAAAACAGGAACAGGATTTATTACAATGATGCAATCCAGTCATATTGAAATATTGTGTAACATTTCCATAACACCATAAAAAGAGTGGTTAGTGGCTTAGTGCCTAATATTCTTACTTTAATTGTAAGATAGTGTAGTTATTTTAGCAGAATGTGTTTATTTGTAATATGTAACAGTCTATGCAGCAGTCCCTTACCAGTCGTCTGTGGTTTTGCCAGCCATGAATTCCACTTAGCCACTGTTTGCTCCCATTTTGGCAAACATGATTGTTCAGTTTATCTTTCCACAACCTCAGTATGCCAGAGGTGAATTTCCAAACCATTTTTGTGTTTTTTTTCCTACCCAATGTGAGAGCTGAGTGCCTTCTGTGTGATCATTTTGTATTCTTTGTTTCCACCTGCATGTATAAAAGTTATACACAAAGATTTATTCTTCACAAAGCCCTCTGTGTACTCTCCTGAAATGTTAAGGATGCTGTATCTTTCCTGAGCGGAGAAGATTATCTGCTTCACGGCCTTGACTGGTTTCCGTCCTGTGTGGGTCTAAGGAAGTACACAATCCATGCCCGGTCAGCAATAGATATGGTTTCACCTGGCTCAAGTTTAAAAGAATGTATTTTAGGGAGTTTTTCATTTTTAATTAACTCCTAACTGCAGAATATTTCAAAACACAATTATAACTTTTCTGCCTGGATACTTCCTAGAAATAACGTATGCGCCTATTTGAGACGTGCAAAAAAAAAAAAAAAAAAGTTGTAAAAAAAAAGTTGAAAGTTGGAATTGCTCTGACTTCTCTATGCGAGTTGTTGGATGATTTTTCCCCTGAGAGCTTTCAGAATAAATTGTCTCGGAATTGTCTCACTGCAGTCTGACTCTGTGTCATCACTGAAGTTTCTCTCTAGAAGTTTCTTTCTTTCCACGACACCAACCATAGTATCAGGTGCAGTCTCACTGGAGCAGTGACATGTCATAGCACGAGTACAGGGTATATGTGAGGCTTGCGTGTCTGCACGTGAGGCACAAGGAGGCCGTGTGACTCATACCAAACTGGTATTGCTTGTATTCGGCCTTGTTTTATCTCAGGATTTTAATTCCTGTTTTTAATATGTCATTTCAACATTCCTAGTTTCTAATCATGAGTTTGTATATTTAGTGAATGAACTGGCAGCATGTTTAGGATATGATTTGACAAGCATTCCCACGATTCCCTCAGCCCCAGTCTTCCCATTAACCCTTTGCATCCCAGACAGCTGATTGGTCAACCACTGGGTTTTGCAGGAATATAACAGATGACTGGCTAAAGATTGCTGTGTAACCTCTTTTTCTCATCACACTTGCAATAAAACCTGAACTGGGTGTGAATGTATTTCACTACTGGCAAAATGCACACATACTTGAAAATCATCTCAGAATGCAGGTCATTATTACACAGAATCCAGGTTAAAACTCTTCATGTGCATCACAATGGTGGGTACAGTATCATGTTACATTATTTAAAAAGATAAAATAAATGAAGAAAATGAATCACAGGTTTACTTCCTACTGTGTGTAAATTAGTTGTAAGAAAGGTTGTTTGAATTATTAAGAATACATGGGTAATCTTTAACCAATTCGACAGTTGTTCTTGTGAGGAAAAACACAACTTGAAGAGCTCTCTGGGGAGGGGGGTGCTTATAATCTGCACCTGTAGTCATGTGTTATTGCCTGCTTTTTGGATCATGTGTGGGCATTCCTTACCAAAAACTAACAGACCATCTGTGCTTGCTGGACAAGCTTTAACTATAACTCATAGCAATTTAAGGAGGGACAAGAGAGAAAAAAGCTTGAAAATCATTGCAGTAGTGTATTTGGACATTCCTAAAGGAAGTCTCCCTTTGTTTGCAATGTGCTTTCAGGATTTTTGCTGTCATACAAGTATTTAGTTGATTAATAATCAATATAACCTGAAAGTGTATATACTGTGTATACTGATATTGACCACAGAAATAGTCCTTTACAGTTTTGGTGAGGAATTAATGTGTATGTTTGCTCATTTTCAACAAGCAATGTGACTGCTGTAGAATCCAGACCTCCTTTGTCACAAACCATATGAATGAATGGATGGATGAATGGAAGACCATCACAGTTTATGGTTAACATTTTTTTATTCACAACATACTAAATACAAAGCAATTGATCTGTAGAAAAGTTAACTTACAGAATGTCATTGAAATTCACTAGGTATTGATATGTAAGAAACACCTTACTGATCTACAACACTTACATTTACATTATGAAAACATTCACAGTTGCAAAGGAAAAACAGCACATTATAACCAGAGTATAACTTACTTTGCTCAATGGAAAACTTTGTCACCATTAGTGGTTTTAGCTGCCTTAACATCAAATAACGTGATTGTCCAAAAGGCAATCATTGCACCAGTTTCATATAAATCCTTCCATTGCTGTTTCAGTCAGGTCCATAAGACAAACAGAATGACAGAAAGACACACAGGTTGATCACCTTACCTCCTCCTCAGTGAAGGAGGTAAGTGAATAGCTTTCACTGACCCTCAAAAACAAATACTTATTCCAGTTTTGAAAATAAAAAGGTAAAAAGTCTCAGTATAAAGAATAAAAATATAATTTAAAGGTAAAAATGTATTTTATACAAGATGTTTAGCTTAGTTTAACCTGCATTTAGTTAATGTGTTTACATTTTCCGCTATGAATCCAAATCACTTTAATCAAATTTCTTGTCAATATGCAACAAGCTGGAATGATTCATCATCAGTATCTTCTCTTAGAGGACACTGGAAATGCTTTGTTGATGGAAGATGCTTCTTCACTCCAGTTTCCTGAAATATGATTCATACAACTGTTAGTTACATCATTGGGAAATCAAAAACACAGAACAATGTTTTAAAGTTGGGGTAAAAAACCTGAATGTGAAATATTAATATATACCTCACCTGTTTTTCCTCTGTGTATTCTTGATGAAATTCTGAGCAAATTTGGACTCTGGATTCAAGCACTTCTGTTCTGCACTTTCCTTCACGGTAACACTGAACAAAGAGAGAAAGAGCACTCAGTTCTCAGTTCTTGTTAATGAACACAGCTATAAGTGATTTTCTTCTGGGAGTAGTATTATGTCAGTAGACTACAGTTGCACAGTAGAATGCTTACATGATTTCCAGGCGTTCACAGGAGGAGCTGGGAGAATAAACCTCAATCTTCTCAATCTCTTTTGGTCGAATGAAGTTCACACCAGCATCTGTGCACTGACACCGACCCCTGGGAGATATGGCCATGCCTGATGAGAAGAAAATAAAATGATCACATTACAGTATTTGTATACAGTACTGTTAGTCCTGCAAATATATTAATTGTTGCACATATCTTTCATTATCAAAAGCACCCTCATGCACTGAGTGTGAATGTGTTTTTAGCCAGTTTTACAAACTGCCATTTAAGAAATTCTCAGATTTTCAAATTGTAATACCTTTGACATCCACAGACAGCAGGCAGGCCAGCAGGATGAAAGCAGCTGATCTCATGGCTCTGGCAGGTGAGTTTTCTCTTCTTCTTGGTTCTTGGAAGCTGAAGAGATGAAGTTGTGACTGAATGAAAGAATTTGCTGTATATATACTGTGCAAACTGCATGCCATGATGCAACACTGTCCAAAATAGGAATTTTCCCTCTCTGCTCACTCAGCTGGTTCTTCTTTCATAGGAGAGTTTCCCATTTCTCAGAAACAGTGTCTCAGAAAGTAAAAGTGAGTGGGAGGGAGAGTGTTGTTTGATTCACATGCAGCAGAGGAAAGGAGAATTTAGACGATTTTTCAATATTGCTGCTATAATGTACACTGCTTCAATTTAAAAAGCATTGTATGTCATGATTTAAAGCAATTTTACCTGTACTTACTCAGTTGAAGAACATGCAGTTGGTTTGTTATTGTGATATTGATTCCAAAATGACAATACACAGGATTCAAAATGGGATTCTTGTTTTCCGTACGTGTTACTTGCCCCCATGCTTATAACCCCAGATTCACCATTAACCCTTAGCACGTGTAGCCTTGGTTTGGCCTTTTAGGAAGGCAGCTGTTTGATGTTTTTATCTCAGAACCTCAGTTAAAAGTGTTTTTGAAAAAATTAAACTCCAATTTTATCATGTAGTATTTTATCTGAATAAGGTCAACTAAAAGATAAAATTTAAACATGTTGCAGTACAAAACTATGTTATTAAAATGAATAAAAATATGGCAAAACAAGACAGATAAAGTTTGCTTTTGCATTATATAAATATTTATTAAGGGGTCTTTGAATTATGCAGAATGCTTGATAAGCTTTCACTAATATAAGCTTTACACTTTGGTTTTAAAACCCATCATGACAACTTTGGAGGAAAACGACAACTCTGACAAATCTTACTGTACAGAAAGAGAGTCTAATTGTATATTTTCATGTTTTCTGCAAACAACCAACCATCCCAGTTTTCTGTAGCCATCACAGCTTCTGGATGATGAAACAGGGTGATTTCCAGGAAGGCATTGCAAAGATATGCAGTGCTTTACCGCTCAGGAGGAAAGGAAACTGAATCTGAATCTGAAAAAAGAAGTAGCTTTCCTGACTGTGGATGCAATTCAGTCAAATCGCAATATTGTTTCTCAACAATTTTACAACATTTCTGTCGGGCTGCCAGTCAATCCAAAAATGAAGTTTATTGTTTCCTTATTACTCACTGTGTTGGTGTTGGGGGTGGGGTGGATCACAGCAGTTGAAGGGGATTTGTAGTGTGTAATGAGTTTTATTACAGAGTTTGGAATAATGCGTGAAACAGTATAAAAGAAAATAGCAAAAAACTAACAAGTTTTTAAACATGAAATTAATTTTGTAATCTGCCATTTTAACTCAGTTAATCAGTAATTCCATTTCCACTCAATTTCTGATCCTGAAAGTTGATAAGTAATTGTAGTGAAAAGAGAAAGTACTTAAAAAAACAGTAAGATTATTAAGGTGTAAACAAATTGTCCTCTGCACAACAACGCGATCTTGCTCAGATTTAATTCAGAGAATTCCATTCAACAAGAGTCTTTTCACACCTGGATAGCAGGAGCTTCAGTAAATAAAAAACATAGGTGAGAGCAGAAGGTTGAGGGAAAGATATAAAGAATGTCAAATTAACAGGGTATAAAGAAAATGAGACAAAATCACTCCACGGTAAAATAAAAGACAGTCACAGAGCCCAGAGGGTATCTCTTCAGAGTGCAATCACAGAGAAAAGAAAAAGCACCATTAACAGATTAAACTTCGGGAGTTATAGTCTGCCGAGGCCCCGACAGCCTTCCAGTCAACCAGTAAAATCACTTTTTGGCATTTTAAACCTTTTAGGACTTAAACCAAAACAATGTATTGTCTTAGATAGCATGGGGGACTGTCTGCCTTTGGGACTATTTATGAGAAATGGGAACATGCACCGTGACCTGATGTCACCTCTCAGGTCATCACAATCCTAAATTATGACCCCTAACACAGTAATTTTGGCTAATGTATATGCCCCTGATTGGGACAACAGTAAATTTGCAGTTAATTTCTTTTCCACTTTACTAGAGCTAGATAATAACTGTGTGATAATGGGAGGGGATCTTCACCACTCTACCAACCATCCACTAAAGTAGCTGCTGAGTTCAAATCAGCCCAGATCATAAATGACTGCATTGATCAGTACAGCCTGTCAGACCCCTGGAAATGTACATTCCTGAAACAAAGGACCTGTATGTTTGTGTGCCTTATGACAGCTCTTACTGTGGCAATGTTTCCCACCACGGTATTGTACTACAGGTATGGCAGTAATGATTCAGTAGCTATATGGCTGCATGCCTACTGCCAAGAATTTTTGTTTGTTTGTTTTTGATCACCTGCATTCTCCATCAGGTAACAGACAGCTCCATGGAGGTTTGGGTAGCTCCATAACCATACTACAGATTCAAAAAGATATTAAGGCCACGCAGTGCAGCACAGCTCCTGGTCCTTTTGGTTGTCCAGCAGAATTAAACAAAATCATGCATCCCCTTAAGATGTTGTTGCTAGAAATGCTTAATCTATCATTCTTCCTTCAGCTCCCTAGTACTTTGATGCATGTTTCAATTTCCCTCTTTGTCAAGGGAGGGGAGGAACCCTCTTCATTGCAATTCATGTAGCCATATTTCAGTTTGGAACATCGATTTAAAAGCTTCAGCCAAGATTTATACCCCACACTTTGAGGATGTACTTCCCAGCCTGGATTCAAATGATCAAATGGACTTCATGTAGGGTGGAAAGTCATTTTTTAATCTAAGGAGGCTATTCAATATTATTTATTCCTGTACTGTCTCAATGAGCCAGTAACTAAATGGCCAAAAAGCAGTTTACAAGGTAAAGTGGAACTCAAAACACAGTCTCTGTTCCATTTCATTTCATTAAAATGTAAAAAAAAAAACAAAAGTCTGTTCATTCATGGAAAAATCTTCAAAGAAAATGATGGGCATTTTTAAATAAATGAATTTCAGTTTATTGTCTCACTTTACTCAATTGCAATAATGAGAGAATTAATTAGAGTTAACTAGCAATTCCAACCTTTTTCTTATTGTGGGTCTTATAATATTCAGGAGTTCTGTTCCACAAGCATTTCATATAAATGTGTTTGCAAAGATAGCTGCAATTTTAAAGCAAATGAAACAGTTCAATAATATTTTGATAATACAGGCCGAAAAATTATATCTGCCTATGCAGTAAAATATGTAAGCTGGATTCAACCAAAAAAAGAGGGGGACAGACACAAGGGACTTAATGAAACAGTTGAAAACTTGACCGGCCCCCTATGTGCATACAGTATTTAACCGGTTTACACTTGATAAAACAGTCAGATAATAAATAATGAATAATATAATGTGAGTATTTTAGAATGAGGATCTCCTCTTTAACAAACCACATAAGTTAATGAATGAAAGGGTGAGCCTTTTAGTATATTTCAGGGATTTTTTTATTTACAGTGTATCGTACCAAATCTAAAACAATTTTTCAGTTTAAAAACTTTATTTACAGAATGTCATTGAAATCCATAAAACATTACCTTATTTACATGATGAAGTAAATAGTCATAAAAACATGTAAAAGTTGTAAAACAAATTTGAAACTAAAAGTGAACTAAGTGGCTTTCATTGACTCTCCAAAACAGCCTTTAACATAAAATAAACAAAACTATTGAAAAAAATATTTACACAAAATATTTATCTTAGTGTAGCTTGCTTTATAATTTAGTAGTATATTAAATAACTTAGTTGGTACCTATTTACATTTTCCAGTATTGACACACAGAGCTTTAATAGGATTTCAAATCAATGCATGTGAATTGCACAAGTTGCAGTGATGCAATGTCTTTATCTTCTCTCAGAGGACGCTGGGAGACTAATTGAAGTTAATGGAAGACTTCAGCTTCTTCAACACATATTTCACTCCAGGTTCCTGAAATATTATTCATAAAGTTGTTGGTTACCATCTGAAGAAATCAGAAGCACTGAACAATATTGACAGTGAAGGAAAAGCACACATAAATTCATTTGCCACTGAACAAAAGTGTCCACAGTTATGAGCAAGAAACTCAATCAATGTAGTTTTAAAATTTTGTTCAGTAAAAGTAAACCAGATCACAATATAAGAACATGTCTCATCAAATCAGTGAACAAATATCATTGTAACTATGCACCATGGTCTTAAGTACTGATAAAAGAGTGTCTGAATATAAATATACCATACCTCTTCTTCCTCTGTGCATTCTTGATAAAATTCTTGGCAAAGCGAGACTCTGGGTTTAAGCACCTCTGTTCCCCACTTTCCTTCAGGGTAACACTGAACAGACAAACAGGAAGAGCACTATGTTCATATGCAGGATTTATGAATACAGTTATAATGGTGTTTATGTGAGTACATAAACACCAGTGAGTAATACCACAAGACACTTACATGATCTCCATGCGTTCGCAGGATGAGGTGGGAGAGAAGACTGCAATCTTCTCGATCTCTTTTGGTCGAATGAAGTGCACACCAGCATCCATGCACTGACACCGACCCCTGGGAGATAGGGACATGCCTGCAGAGAAACCACATGGTCACATGTTACTAGATGCCTCCAGGTGCTGAAACTGTGAATCCTGCAAACATTGGTCAGGTAATTGTAATTTTCATTCATTCACAAACAAACCACAGATATTAATCAAATGATCAATATGAAATAAAGTATAGAAACATTTTCACAACCACTCTGCTCTCTTCCCTTACATAACAAGAAATTACTTCTTATTTCAGGAGTACAGTGATAGCAATGTGTAGGAAATGATGAAGGTATTGTAATGAAATCAAGAAAATAATCATATTTGTACCTTTGACATCAACAGTCAACAGGCAGGCCAGCAGGATGAAAGCAGCTGATCTCATGGCTCTGGCAGGTGAGTTTTCTCTTCTTCTTGGTTCTTGGCAGCTGGAGAGATGAAGTTGTGGCTGAATGAAAGAATTTGCTGTATATATACTGTGCCCCATGATGCAACACTGTTCAGTCCCACTGTCAGAAGAGGGATTTTCCCTCTCTGCTCACTCAGCTCCCTCTTCTTTCAAGAGTTTCCCTTTTCTAAGAAAGAGGCTTTTACATGGTGAAAGTGAGTGGGAGGGAGGCTGTGATTTACATGCAGCAGAGCAAAAGAGATGTTAGACCATTGTTAGATATTGCTGCAGTAATATACACTATTTCAATTTAAAAAGCATTGCTGTGCGATAATTTAAATTCTTTGCGGCATTTCTAGGTGTACTTATTCAATTAAAGTGCTTGTATGTGTTTTGGTGTTTATGTACTGACTACCAAATGCTTATTCCAGTTGTAATCTGATTGTGATGCTATATGATGGCTTTTATTAACAGCTACAACTTATTGTATTTATTTTTGCTTTTTTAAAATTAAAAATAAATAAAATGGCCTTTCTCTTTTATCCTTTTATTAGTAATTAATACTATCATGATCAGCCACATTAATCAACCAAATCAGATAAAAGCAAAAATTGTAGAAGGAAGACATGCTTCTTTTTCTGTGTATGCATTTGCTTTGCAGTTTCAAATTTGTTTGTGTTGTACATTACATAGAATCACAGCTAAAAGTGTACATAATCACACACACAGTGATCGTGTGATTGTTCATCGTATCAAACATAAAAAGCCTGTAAGCAAAACAAGGTAGTTGTTTGTGACTTTTTGTTGATTTTGAAAATTATTGGAAAATCATGGTCCTAAATATATGAACATTTTAATTACACAGAATGTGCTCAGTAAGGAAATTCCCCATTGGACTAGTCTAACAGCATTGCATAAAGATAAACTACAATGCAGCTGAATCAAAGCCACTAGTCTGGTTTCCGAGGCCGTGGCAGCAGATGCGTGATGAAATGGGTGATTTCCAGGAAGGCATTGACCTCCACACACATGCAGCTCTTTACCCCTCAGGCTGTGTTCTATTGGAGGAGGAAAGGAAACTGAATCTGAAATAACACAGGAACTGGAAGTCTGAAGAGGCTATACAGCCAAATCACTAAAGGGTTCACATTAAATGTTCCCAGTTCACGTTCCCATAGGTAATCTTTTTGGCATTCCTTTTTGGCAAAAGAATTTAAATAGTGGGAATTTCAGATTAATTTTTTAGTGCCATGTTGAATGTATTCGTACAGGACAGATACATTATTTGTAGATTGACTGTCACCGACTGCCTGTGACATCTAAAATGGCTGTGCCGTTAATATCACCCATGGTTATTTTCAAATGGATGGATGGGTGAATAAACTGAATTCTCAGTGTTTTTTGAAGGCAAAAACAATTGGATATTGCGGCCTTCCATATCTTCAGTGCTTGCATCTGTGGTGGATATTACCCAGAATCCTTTTGGATGTGTGTAGTCCACCTCCTGTCTGTCAGTGCTTTTGAATATGCGTAGCTAGTCTCCTGTCTGTCAGTGCTTTTGGATGTGTGTAGCCCATCTCCTGTTTGTCAGTGCTTTCATGATAGTATGAAGGAAAACTATTTTACTGCCCTCTTTCTGCAGAGGATATCTTCTGTAGTTTGAAATTATTTACCAATTTAAAAAAATAAAATAAAATAAAATGTATTGTTGGAATTTAGACATATTAGGTCATATGTAGGTATATAATGTAGATATAATAGGTAGTGTTTACATATATGATTTAGGTACATTATGTAATAATTTGGGTATATGATTTATTTTTATATTAGGTATTGATAAATTTTCAAATATGCAGCATGAAATGGTCCTGTGTAATATAATATAAATGACTGAACAAATAAACAAATGAATGTGCATTGGTTTAACATTTTTTTTTATTTACATAACATAAAAAATGAACTGTAAAAACTTTATATACAGTAGGGCAGTGAAATTTATGAGGTATTTACATACAGTCTGTCACACCAACAGGCAAAATTTACAAGATTCACATTCTGAGGATTTTTTTCATGAGTCGGAATAGTCAGAATAGAATAGCAATTCTAGCAGCCCTAAAAGCAAATAATTTCTTCCTTCTTCCTAAAGCATCCATTTCATTTAGTTCCATATAAATATCTCCATTGCTTTATCAGCATTCACAGACAGAATGGCAGATAAACACAAAGGTTGGCAACTTTACCATTTCCACCTAATGGGAATGGGAGTAAATAAACAGCTTCCACTGACTCTCAGAATAGAGTCAAAAAGAGAGAAAAAATAGTCTAATAGAACAAAAATATGTAAAAAGATTACAAAATAGCTTACTGTTTAGCAAATAAAGTGCTTGCTTCATAATTCAATAAAATATTTCACCATTTGGTAAACCTATTTACATTCCAAGGTCAACACATCTAGGCTTAATTTGATTATTTATCAGTGCATGTGAATTACAAAAGATTTGATAACATGTTAGTGGCAATGATGCAATGTCTTTATCTTCTCTCAGATGGAACTGTCAGAGCAAATGGAAGACTTCTGCTTCATTCCAGCCTCCTGAAATATGATTCATACAATTGTTAGTTACCTAATTAGGAAGTCAAAAACACAGACCAATATTTTAAAGTTGGGGTAAAAAAGCTGAATGTGCAATTATGATTATGTACTTCACCTGTTTTTCTTCTGTGCATTCTTGATGAAATTCTGAGCAAATTTGGACTCTGGATTCAGGCACCTCTGTTCTGCACTTTCCTTCACAGTAACACTGAAGAAACAAAGAAAGTAGACTCAGTTCTTGGAGTTCATGTCAATGAACACAGTTATAAGTTGTTCTGAGAGTAGTGTCATATCAGTAGATAACCCTGTAAAGTCCTTACATGATTTCCATGTGTTCACAGGAGGAGCTGGGAGAATAAACCTCAATCTTCTCAATCTCTTTTGGTCGAATGAAGTTCACACCAGCATCTGTGCACTGACACCGACCCCTGGGAGAAATGGCCATGCCTGATGGGGAGAAAAAATGATTACATGTTACAATATTCTTCATTATACCGAAGCTGTGAATCCTGCAAATATGATATTAATTAATAAAAATCTTTCACTATCCCACTTTCAATGAGTCTCAATGTGAACTTGAACATATATATCTTATATCTATATAGAAATGTTCAGATTGTAATACCCATACCAAATGTTCAAATTGTAATACCTTTGACATCCACAGACAGCAGACAGGCCAGCAGGATGAAAGCAGCTGATCTCATGGCTCTGGCAGGTGAGTTTTCGCTTCTTCTTGATTCTTGGCAGCTGAAGAGATGAAGTTGTGACTGAATGAAAGAATCTGCTGTATATATACTGTGCAGACTGCACGCCATGATGCAACACTTTCCAAAATAGGAATTATCTCTGTGGGCTCACTCAGCTGGTTCTTCTTTCATAGGAGAGTTTCCCATTTCTCAGAAACAGTGTCCCAGATAGTAAAAGTGAGTGGGAGGGGGAGTTTTATTTGATTCACATGCAGCAGAGGAAAGGAGATTTAAATCCTTTGCTCTAAAAGTCTTGCAAATGTAAATGAGCTCTCATCAGCAAACACTGGGAATTCAGTCCTACTATAAATGCTCATAATTGTGAGTGCATTCACAGAACCAAATTATGACAAAAACTGTACAATATTTGCAAAACAATGAGATTGTACAAAAAAGTTAACATCTTTGACTTACTATTTTTTACGTTATAGAAAAAATAATTATGATATGTCACAATATAACTTTTTGGATGATCCAGAGTTCATGGGTATGCTGAAAGTAATACAACAAGTGTGCTTAGTGAGGAAAAGCCCAACTGAAGCTGACAAATCCACCTCCTCCGGTTTTGTGCATCCAAGTCTGCAGCTGAGAGATGAAGGCGCCATTTCCAGGCGTGGAGCTCCTGACCTGCACAGCATTTAATGGTTCACTGCACTTGTGTCTCTACCGGCTAGCTTGTACCTTGTCTGACCAACTATTGAAACTTGGTCATGCAGCACTTCTAATACACCTTGTATGGCTTTCGCTTGAGTTGTACTCTGCCTCATCTCTAAGTCGATTTGGATAAAAGCGTCTTCCAAATGAGCAAATATAAATGTATGTGCATAGCACCTCTAACACTGCGGCTTTGCGCTTGCAGTGAGGGAACAGAAACTTGAGCCGAAAAACACCACAGGAACATGGTCTATGCATCGATTGCTCACCAGCGTGATTTGCCTCAAATTCCATGTCTGCACGGTTTCTCATCCGTTTGCATTTTGTCAAACGCGACAATTGTTTCCTTATATAGCTTATTTTTAGTTTTCCGTAAATGCGACATGTCTGAGGCGAATTTTCGAATCTCGTTTGCAATTTTTTTTTCAGACATTTTTCAACGTTTCGCTCAGGTGTCCAGGTGAAGTTCCCACTCGTGTTCTGGAGCCAGTCTGACTCCTGCCGCAGCGGTTGCTGCGCATTTGTCATTCTCATCTGTCAAGACTCAGGATGGAAAACATGCTTTTTGTTTTCAGTATATGATATTTTAAAATTACTGTTTTTAAATTATATTACTTGTTCAGTGAACGAAAGGCAACGCAATTATAATTTGAGGAGGAGCAATTCCCGTGGAAAAAGCTGGCCAATGCCTCCCACTGTCAGTGCTCCCGCCCCCTAGCCGCGGTGTTTTGTATTTTTCTGTCCATGTGCTTTTGTTTTTTCTTGTGTTCTAGCCCTGCCCCGCTCCCCGCCCGGTCTTCGCCCGCCTGATTGCCTCATCACCTTCACCTGCCTGCCTGCGCACCTGTTTCCCATTCCGTTGTCAGCCCTGCCCTATATCTTCCCTGTGTTTCCCTGTCCTGTTGCTAGTTCGTCACAGTTGCTTTGCATGTTTCGGCCCCGCCGTTTGTTACCCGTGGTTTTTGCTATTTTTCCGTTTTTGACCTGCCTGCTTTTCCGACCTGTTTTTTGCCTGCCGCTTTGCCCTGTTTGCCTGTTTATCTTCCTGCCTGGTTTTTGACCCTGCCTGCTCCGTTTACCCGTTCCTGGATTTGCCCCTCGGACTGCTTCTCTGGTTTTTGACCCTGCCCGGTTTTTGTGATTACGATCTTGCTTGTGGACTTAATAAATCTGCCAGTTTACGACGATTTTTTTGTGGTCTGCGACTGAGTCCTTGCCCCAGCCCTGACACTCACATGAAGTATTTTATTTGCAAAACGCAGAAAATAAAATGGAAATAATAATGGAAATCTATTATTATGCAATACAGTACAAGTCTCTGTATGCAATATGCAGTCAGATTTTACTGTTGTAATCTGCTGCTAAACAACAGTTGCAGCTAGCTCGCTTATGGAAGGGGTATGGAGACATAATCAGGTAAAAGTTAATCGGTTTTGCACATGAAAACTGCATTTACCTGGTTAACACCTGCTAAATTTATCTCAAGGAATTATTTGATAATCAAATCTTTAGTTGATTAATAACAACTATAACCTCAATGTGTTTATACTGTATATAGATATTGACCACAAAAACAATCTTTACAGTTTTGTGCAGGAATCGTTGTGTACCTTTTTTTTTTTTTTTCAGTAAATGGTATTACTTTTGGAGGATGCAGACCTCATCTGTCACAAACCATAGGAATGAATAAATGAATGAATGAACATTTTAGTTCATAATTAACATTTTTATTAACACCATCATCAAATACATTTGTGTACAAAAGTTTATTTACAGAATATTAAAATTCTTTGCTTTGAGGTATATGAAGCACCTTACTAATCTGCTGCACTTACATTTATATTATGAAAACATTCACAGTTGCTAAAGAAAAACAGCACAATATAAGGGCATAATTAGTACTTTGCTCAGTTTATAACTCTGTTACCATTAGTGGTTTTAGCTGCCTAAATATCAAATAACATGATTGTCCTAAAGGCAATCATTGTACCAGTTTCATATATATCCATCCAATTTCAGTCAGTTCCCAACAGACAAACAGAATGACAGAAAGACACACAGGCTGATCACTTTACCTCCTCTTCAGTGAGAAGATAACTGAATTTCACTGACTCTCAAAGACAAACACCTGTTCCAGTTTTGAAAAATGAGATACAAAAAATATTTTACACAAAATGTATACCTTAGTTTAAGTTGCTTTACAGTATTCTGCTAAATTTAATAATTTAGTGTGTTGTTACATACAGGTCTAATCATATATGAATCAAGCACAAACTGGAATGATTCAACATCAGTATCTTCTCTTAGAGAACACCAGGAATGCTTTGCTGATGGAAGATGCTGCTTCACTTCAGGCTCCTGAAATATGATTCATATAATTGTGAGTTAAATCATTAGGGAATCAAAAACACAGAACAATATTTTAAAGTTAAAATGCTGAATGTGAAATATGAATATATACCTCACCTCTTATTCCTCTGTGCATTCTTGATGAAATTCTGAGCAAATTTGGACTCTGGATTCAAGCACCTCTGTTCTGCACTTTCCTTCAGGGTAACACTGAACAAACAAAAAGAGCACTCAGTTCTGGGAGTTCTTGTTAATGAACACAGTTATAAGTGATTTTCTTCTGGGAGCAGCATCATGTCAGTAGATTGCAGTAGCTCTGTAAAATTCTTACATGATTTCCATGCGTTCACAGGAGGAGCTGGGAGAATAAACCTCAATCTTCTCAATCTCTTTTGGTCGAATGAAGTTCACACCAGCATCCATGCACTGACACCGACCCCTGGGAGATATGGCCATGCCTGATGGGAAGAAAAAATGATTACATGTTACAATATTCTTCATTATACCGAAGCTGTGAATCCTGCAAATATGATATTAATTAATAAAAATCTTTCACTATCCCACTTTCAATGAGTCTCAATGTGAACTTGAACATATATATCTTATATCTATATAGAAATGTTCAGATTGTAATACCTATACCAAATGTTCAAATTGTAATACCTTTGACATCCACAGACAGCAGACAGGCCAGCAGGATGAAAGCAGCTGATCTCATGGCTCTGGCAGGTGAGTTTTCGGTTCTTCTTGATTCTTGGCAGCTGAAGAGATGAAGTTGTGACTGAATGAAAGAATTTGCTGTATATATACTGTGCAAACTGTATCCCATGATGCAACACTGTCCAACAGAGGGATTTTCCCTCTCTGCTCACTCAGCTGGTTCTTCTTTCATAGGAGAGTTTCCCATTTCTCAGAAACAGTGTCTCAGATAGTAAAAGTGAGCGGGAGGGGGAGTGTTATTTCATTCACATGCAGCAGAGGAAAGGAGATTTTTGCTAAAAATTGCTAAAAATTGCTAAATATTGCTGTAGTAATATATACTGTATTGCTGTGGCATGATTTAAAGCATTTTTACATGTACTTACTCAGTTGAAGAACATGCAGGTGTTTTGTTGTTATGATATTGATTCCAACATGACAATAGTCAGGATTCAAGGTAAGTAAGTAAATGTTGCTTGCCACAATACTTCTAACCCCAGACTTCCTGTTAACCCTTAGAATGTGTAGCCTTGGTTTGGCCTTTTAGGAAGGTAACACTCGTGTTTGATGTTTAATTATCTCAGAACCTCAGTTAAAAGTGTTTCTATGGGGAATATATAACATCTACTCCAATTTTATCATGTAGTATGTATTATACAGAATTCAGGTCAAATATCAATATCATCATATGCATTGTAAACATGTGTGCAGTACAAAACTATGTTATTAAAATGAATAAGATATATGGCAAAACAAGACAGATAAAGGTTGCTTTCTGCATTATATAAATAGTTTATTAAGGGGTCTTTGAATTATGCAGAATGCTTGGATAAGCTTTCACTAATATAATAGTTACACTTTGGAGGAAAAACCCATCATGACAACCTTACAGTATAACGACAACTCTGACAACCCTTACTGTACAGAAAGAGAGTCTAATTGTATATTTTCATGTTTTCTGCAAACAACCAACCATCCCAGTTTTCTGTAGCCATCACAGCTTCTGGATGATGAAACAGGGTGATTTCCAGGAAGGCATTGACCTCTAAAGATATGCAGTGCTTTACCGCTCAGGAGGAAAGGAAACTGAATCTGAATCTGAATCTGAATCTAACTTACTATTTTTACATCATAGAAAAATAATAATCATGAAGCTATTTAAAGTTTTTAATGATCCAGAATTCCATGGACAAGCTTTAAGTAATGCAACCTTTGAGCTTAGTGAGGAAAAGCCCACTTGAAGCAGACAAACCCACTTGTCCAGTTTTCTGTAGCCAACAGCGCAGCTGAGAAATGAATCGTTTCAAGGAAGGCATGGAGCTCCTACCCTGTGAAGCATCTCTAACATGCAGGCTTAGCACTGGCAGTGACGGAACAGAAACTGAATCTGAAAAACGACACAGGAACTGGGTTTATTACTGTGATGCAATTCAGTCATATTGAAATACTGTGTAACATTTCCATGGCATCAGGCAGAGAACTGTTAGCATTGCTATATCCAAATATCACAAAAAAGGTTTTAAGGTCAGTTCATATAGGCTGTCCTCTTTCTCCATTTTTGTTTTTCATTGTAGCTGAATTACTCTCAGTGCATATTTTAATAGTACAAGTATTAAAGACATCGATTTTTGGTAGAGAAATCAGAATTACTCAACTTGCTGATGACACAGCACTTTTCTTCAAGGATAAATATCAAGATTGAACAAGCTATATCCCTAGTTGACCAGTTTTTAGCTGCATCAGATATAATACTCAACAAATCCAAATGTGAAATTTTTATGTCTGTACCAGACTAAGGAAACAATGTTATCTAACATGTTACCTGTTAAAATGTATTAAATATCTTTGAATTCATATTTCCAAGGATGATATGGAACACAAACAACTTAATTTTCCCCCCAAACTTAATAAAACAAAAACCATTTTGAATACCTGTGTAGCGAAGGGAGTGAGCAGTCACCCCACCCGGTCTCAAACACAGGTCTAAGGGGTACTGGACCGGCAGCTTGACCGCAACGCCAAAGAGCCAGGCTCATTGGTATGGCAGTCAGAGCACATACTCAGCCGTAGTGATGGCACTCCGTCACACTGCCCTCCCCTTCGGGAAGCGCGCCCATGCGCTTCACGCACAGAGGCGTCCCTCACGCATTCCCACACCGTACTTCTCCCATGCCAGGGTGCCACACTCACTAGTGCTTCACCCATCTCTGGGGTCCCTCACTACAGCCTCACTTCAAAGAGATTTGTCAGTCATATGAAGGATTCTCTTAACCAGGGACGTCTCTACATTAGGGGCCGGTGGGGCCTGGCCCCACCAGATGTTGCATGGAGCAGTGCACGACACGATCAATAATTCAGTGCAACAAGTAATATATATATATTTTCTTCGTAACTAACATTGTTGCGCGTTTATTACATATGACAATGGTAGCGCTGTCCAATACATTCCAAATATCTTCCTGTACCTGTTGCGTAAAGGTCAGTACTTCTCCTAGCAGTCTTTGTTTGGTGAGCATGGGGCCGGCCCATCAGGGTTCGTTTAACCAAGTGAGCAGTTGAAAACACTGTGCGCATGTTCAACGCGCTTTCAATAATGAGCTGTGGGGCACGATCATGTTGGCCCCATGCTGAGAGCTCCACAATCAGCAAACAGAGGAGAACAGGTATGTTCTTGGTAGAATAACAACATGCCTAAAACTCTGTGGCAAATGCGAAATTGCTTTGCGAGGCCATGATGAATCCTCAGCGTCACTGAACCCAGGCATTTCTAAGAGCATTTTTGAGACAATGTGTGAGGGGGCAGATGGCAATTGTGCTACACTACATGACTGGAACGACAGTGAAAGAGAGGTTTTGGAGATTTAGTGAGGTGAGGGGCAAAACAGCCTCTGGTCTTGCTAATGCTATAAAAGACACCCTACAGCCATTAGGCCTTACGAATAAATTAATCACACAAACCTATGATGATGCGGCGGTGATGAGTGGGCGCATCAGTGGGGTTCAGACACTGATAAAAGAGTTTTATCTGAATGTGCAATTTGTGCATTGTTACGTGTACCAGCTAACATTCACTCTGTAGCAGGTGTGCTCAGCAAGAATATCTGATTTGAAAGTGTTCTTTGCAGATTTATCTGCTTTTGCCACTTTTTTTTCCAATTCACCCAAAAGAACAGCCGCACTAGCAGAGACTTCAGATCAGCACCTCCCAAGGCCTTCAGCCACTCAATGGAATTTCAAAAGCAAAACAGAATGCTGTTTGGGAGAACCGTGTGGATCTCAAAGAATGTCTAGAAAAGATGCGAACAGAACCCAGATGGGGCAGTGTTACCATACGTGAAGCCTACGGCCTCTCCATGCATCTGGAGGATGAGAAATTTCTACAGTTTTTGCAGTTTTTCTACGAGCTGATGCCAGAAGTCGACATTCTGTATAACATACTGCAAAAAAGAGATGCAGCCACACAATGGAAAGCTTCAAAAACAGCCTGGGACGACTGAGAGAGAGAGCGGATGTAATAGCTCAGGAGAGTGAAAACACTGGGACTAAATGGAGAAAAATAAATACTGCTGCTATAATGAAGGAGGCTTGTGTATGGAAGCCTGTTTCCGCCACATTAAAAAAAAAAAAAAACGTTTGCTTAATTGTGACTTTATTTCTTGGAATTCTGACTTTATTTCTCAGAATTCCGACTTTATTTCTCGTAATTGCGACTTTATTTCTTGCACTTCTGACTTTTTTTCTCGCAATTCTGACTTTTTTAGCCAATCAGGCAGTGTCACCTCCTCTGCAGTATGTTAGCCAGAGAGCTTTACACATTGAAAAAGAAATATAATCAATAGATTGATCTGTGAAACAATGGATACAATCATAGAGGACTATTTTAGGCGTGGTTTCACAAACCGTGAGATCTTGTTGTTACTGGAAGAATCGCATGGTATTAAACTAAGCCTCCAATCCCTGGAGAGAACTCTGTCTAACAATCAGCTCTGGCGGAGACGAAACAAGACAGATGAAGCAGATGAAACAGAGGTGGCCTCGTTCATACACCAACAGCTTCAAACTTCAGGCCGACAACATGGTTATCGGTGGATTTGTCAGGAGTTTCTCCTGACAGTGGTAAATTGGGCGCACTGTACTCCCTGGGAGAGTGATGGGGGCTCGGGCGTGTGGCAGGGCTAACTTTAATTATTGAATTATTGGTTGGTTGACGGGATTCGCTGCCTTGTGCGTGCTCCGCACCTGCTGCCTATCTGG